>JAODJU010000119.1:26514794-26538246 GCA_026776725.1 Gnathonemus echidnorhynchus | reverse complement strand
TAAGCCGCACCGTTGTATAAGCCGCAGGGTCCAAAGCAAGTGAAAAAAGTAGCGGCTTATAGTCCGGAAATTACGGTATGTATTTATATACATATATATGTAAACACACACACACACAAACACACATATATATGACCGTGATGTACACAGCTGTACAATTAGCACAACAGTCAGCAGGTTAGCTCAGGAATATGACTTTTTTCTTCGTATGGACAAAGTTCAGTTGTATATGACCACAGTCATTTTTATGTACCGGTACCTTAATGCGTCTGGGTCTCAATAAGGCATGTGTTAATTTGATTCAATTTACTATAGTTAAGTAGATTGGTATCAGCCATACCAAGACCTAGCATTCATAGATCTGGCCTCGATGCAGATTAATTTCATTTAATTAAAGTCACTATCCATCACCATTGTTCAATGAAGAAAGCTAATTAGACCAATGATGCTAAATTTGCTGATGACTGTTGGGATTTCATTGGATTTTGATGAATTATCTATTCCCAAAAAATGGTGTAATTTCATTACACAATTTTAATATGAAAAAAACTCTTTTAACGCAGATTAGTTCAAAGCTCAATATGAGTGTTAAATTTACAGCGGTGACTCTAAATACGCTGTAGATGACTTCATTATTGATTAGTGCAGCTTAACAAGACTGATTGGAAGTCTGTGAAGAATCGGAGAATCTTTACACTCTTCAAAGGGTTTTTAAAGTCAGATTTTTCAAAGGAAGTAAATTTTATTACTATTTCCCAAATTTAGGAGATGTTCTGAAAAAGTTCTGATGGCAGGTATGCACTGTGATTCATAAGGCAGAACAATGCAGTGGACAGAACCTTCACAGTAGATGGTGTGCAGCACCCCTCAGGACGGTTTCTGGACCTTGCCAGAAAATCACGTCCGCCTTCTCTGGGAGCCTGACAGTGAGGTGATCACTAGCCTCGTGTACCGGGTCATTGTGTGCGCAAGGTCTTGTTTACCTTAGCTGCTGCACATAGTCTTCCTGTTCAGCCCCTTGTGCTGCCCTGCATTTCAAAGCGTGCGAGTGCTGAAATTTTCCAGTCAGGACAGACAGCTGTCTGTCTCTATAGTTTAGACTATACAGCTGATGGACAGTTAAATTTGTCCATGCCAGGATAGTGTGCCCATCCATTCCTAAGGCCAGCTCTGGCTGCCCTGGTGGGTGATGTGGTGAAGAGCATATAGTAGCATCTTTCCTGGGCACCCCTCTTTTTACATTTTGTGCTACAAGGGACTAGACATTAATTATAATCCCCCGAGTTCCGGCTTCACTGGTGCTATGACGGATCTGAGAGATTTATTGATTCCGATGCAGGGCCGGCATGGCTGCAGGGATGATGAGGCACTCAGGTGAGACTCTCTTATGTTGAGATTCTAAAGAGTCACCTCAGGGTTCACTGGATGAGCACGGAAGGTGCAGCCACAGCTATTATGGATTATGAGTAGATCGTGATGCTTGTTGCTGAGAGATACTGGCCGTATAAGAATCTGGCCTGCAAACACTTCTTCTGAACTCACCATAGCATGGATCTTTCTGCAGAATTAGATTCTGCTGCCGTTTTGGCCAATTAAAAAAAAAAAGAGGAACCTCTTTCTGTTTGAGAACTCCCTGTGTTTTGATGGGTTGACTTAGAACTTAGTCACAGCCTTTTCTTTGAGTATAGGACAAGCATGGATATAGGATGAAAAGGAAGGAAGAAATGTTATAGAGTGAAAAAGAAAAAAATACAAACACCCAAAGAAAGAGAGATCCCATATATTTAAGATGGCAGGGAATCAGAGAACATGCTGAGAGTTTTTCAGTGGTGAGTGCATGTGGGACTGAGGCAGGGAGAATCTATACCATTGACGGACTTGGTGACCCACTTGCATGGCAGAGATTTCAATGACCCACCACAGCAGTCAATATTACTGACGGCTGTCTGGGCTGAACGGGAACGTTTAGGAGTCACTGTTGTGGAGCTGTGCACTCCGGCTAGCTGCAGAAACTGATGACTGCTTGAGGTGTTATGTACTTTTGTGTGGAAGCAGGACTGAATTTTGGCAGTGCCCCCGACCTCACAGTACTAAGAGTAACGGCCGCCAAAGGGATTGTGAGATACTGTCTAAGTCAAGCAGTTCTTTAGTGGAAATAATCTGCAGAGCAGCCTTGCTGCAGGATATTAGGCATATGCCACAGAAACATCCGGAATTTGCTTGGTTTGTAGCTGCTTTCTGAATTGAAAGGGGAACCCCCCCCCCATAACCTTATTCAGACCCTCACTACAACAGCCTGCTAGCCTGCGTTCGATATCATTATGACGGAAAGTCAGAACAGCGTGTACAGAGGCAACCTGGGCAGCTTTTAATTATTAATAGCTTTGCCCGCTTCAGAGTGAGCAGTAATTGCATTACAGGTCACTTATCAATAGCAATTCGGGAAGGTTGTGGTGATGTGCAGTGCCCAGCAATCGATGGGCCTGCACTGCGCCGGGACCACCGAAGACACATTAGGCGCAGCAGCCCACTGGCTCTGGAGCAGCTTCATCGCAGTGTGTGATGCTGTTCTTTTCTCATATGTAAGTTGACAGACTGAGCCACCATGTGTTTGGGTGGGGTAAACACACACACACAAGCTTAACAGAAGGGTGAACAGTGTCCCGGTTTTGATTCTCAAAATATTTTTCAAAAAAGGAATAACGAAAACCAGTTTCGCATATTTATAATATCACAGCATTTTAGTCTTAGTAATAACCCATTTCCAAACATTCGCTGGTCTGTTAGATGCTATTGCTTTGTGGAATCATAGTTACAGACCCATACAGATGGTGTTCATTATGTGTGGTCAAAGGATTGTTTATTACTGGTAGACTGCAGAAGGAACAGAGTGGTTCACAAGAGGGCCAAGGATCTTTGATTGACAGATGACCACATCCCTATTTAATATTGCTCATCCTACCCGACATAAGTACAGTCCATTAATGTTATCAGACAGTTTATATTTTGACAGTGTTCTCTTTGTAGTTATTTCTTGAATAACATCAAATGATTGAATCAAGTCCATGATTAAACTAAGATTAGTCTGAAGTGCAGCTCTTAAGCCACCATGCCACCTATTGGCCTTGCTGCTTAAGCACAGGACTTCACTGGTCCCCAGCCTTTCCACTGCCGCATCATGGCCACCCCCGTTGCTGTCAGACCCGTACTACTGTCTGCCAGATCATTCACCAATTCTTTGCCCTCTCAAGTCTATGGACAATTCATTTTTTCACAAGCAGGCTGTCAGGAATAAATTGTGTACCCCAGATTTGCAGAAGAACTTCTTTTCCTCCAAGTTCGTCGTTCTTCCGTAGCTGTTAAATCAGAGGATTATGTGCGCTTATCAGAGCCGTACTTTGGCAGAGAGTATTGTCAGCCGAAAGCGGGTGCATGCTGCACACCTCCCACGCACGTTACTCTTTGAATGTCATGGGTCTCCAGCAGTATTATACTCCCCTTCCTCTGGGTCTTCATCGCTCCTCCCCCACGGTCAGCTGTCCTCCTTGTCTTCTCCCACTTGCCTCCCTCTCACAGTCGCTGCCACACGCCCTGCGCTCTCATTCACTTCCTAAGGGAGGGGGAAGAGCAGGAGAGGGAGGCAGGTGATTTTGCACGCTCTAAATACAGCCCGGCCATGCTGGACAGTCCTGGGGGAGGAGGGGGTGTGATGGGGGGTGGATGCAGAGGGGTAAAGTGAATGGCAGTCTCTGCTATGTGCGTCCCACTCTTTTTCAGTCTCTGTCTTTCTTTTTGTGATATTTATTTCAGCTAGCTGGCTCTTACTCATTACGGGTATTTTGTGAACAGGCTCAGATGGCCCTGCCTTGCCAGAACAGCCAGACTGGGCATTAATGATATGTCTGGATAGCTGGGCTGTGTTCCCTGATTTTGATGACACATGCCCCCGACACAATGAAATTTTCATTAAGGCTGCTTTCCATTCAGTTTGTAGCTGGGATCTCAACCTATATTATAAGGCTGGGTAGGTGTGTATGAGTTTCTGCAGATACACTGTTGTTTGGAGCTTGATCTAAAGCCTTGGATATTACTGTTTGACCAGCTGGGCAGCGATTACTCTAAATCTCAATTAATTTTTTAATGCCTGTATTGTTTGTTCGTCAGCTGCTTCCCTCTGGTCCTTTCTTCCTACTTGTTCTAACCCTTCCTCTCTCTCCCTCTCTGTCTTTTTACTCTCTGGAGAGCACACTGACAGTTTTTCTCCGTGTCACCTTTCCACATGGAGGAACAATTGGCTCAATGGCGTTCTCTTCGCTTTTACTTGCTGTACCCAGCCAAAAGCCAGAGAGTGGTCCACTCTGGAGGAGCACTTGATTGAAGGCTTCATGCCGAGAGCTCAGAAGGTGTATGGATCCTGCTAGCAGTTCTCTCCTGGTGGGGTGTATTTACTTTTCATACACTGAGCCCATCTCGGGCGCGCAACGCGTTTAGTCCACCGCCCTGTCTTTGGTCAGCGGCTTGCCGCGACACGATTTTGTGACAGCTGGTGATTCCGAGCCAGACAGGGAGGGGGCGCCACAGAGCGACACATACATCTGTCTCCAGGGGCCGCGGACACTTCCAGCTAAGGCACTCGCAAAAACGTTGGCAGAGCCCAGCACATCGTACCGCATACTTTATGAATCAATGTCACACTCCAGGAGAGGAGGAAAATGATTACGTTGCAAAGTGTGGGGAGGAGTAGGGGGGAGGGTAGAAGAATTACTTTGATGGATTGGGCCCCTCATGGGACAACCTTGTAATGCTCCCGGACAGCAGCCTGGCTCCATGATCCGGACAGGGACAGAGCTTTGTGATCTTTTGTTCTTATGATGGGTTTTTTTTTGTCATCTGTACAAGAGCGTGCTGTGAGGATGCACCGGGACAGATAGCTAATGACACAGTTTGGGGGAGACTAATTACTACAGGTGATTAAAAGCGAAACACTTTCGTCCTACCCCCAGCGCTGTATCAGGGCTCCTAATTGCCTTGCCAAGTAAATGAAGGCCAGAGATGCATGGTGTCATTGCATTAATGGAGTCTAGCATGCAGAGACAAGGAGAGAGGAGGCATTGGTAAACTGATGAGGGAGCGAGCGAGCTTCTGGTGTGGTCTGCTCTTTGCAAGTAGCATTTTGTTTAGTTTGAGATGTTTTTTTTTTTTCCTTTTTGCTCTAAGGGTACTTGTAAAGTTACACATATAAATGAACTCCCAGGGACTGCAAATTGAATCTTTGGAGCAGACCTGCTATTCAGGCCTCATACCTTTGAGCCCAGCTTTTTATGAATTCCTCTTGATCTTGCATTGCATGCACAGTGCAACATCCTGCGCTGCTGCAATGTGCCACATTATTCAGTAGCGTGTCATGTTGAGTTCCCTGCATCATAACAAGTGGTACAGGTGTAATTGTGAGCTGTCTGTCCCTAAGCACACTGTTTAATGGGAATGACAACGACAAACTAGCTCTGCAAAGTCAGTACTTAGAGTGATGACTTGTTTTACTTGGAAAGACGGTGCAGCATCAGCAGCATGTTTTTGTCACTTGAATCGGTGGCAGTCCTCTGATTAGATCAAGTCAGCAAGGCAAGGGAGGCCATTAGATGAGAGCTACCCCGCCACCCCCCCAGCCTCCCCAGGTAAGAGCCAGGCGAGAGCTGAAAAAGAGCCCAATGGACTTTCCCCATTTCCCAGAAGGCCACACTCCGTCGGCTGTAGGGCCCTTCAGGCAGGAGTGAGGCCTTTTGAAAAATAGCCCATAGCTAGCTGTCTGATCTTAGGGGGCTTGGGTAACCTCTCCTGCAAGCACTTTTCATCATGTTTTATCGTGGCTGCTCTGTCATTATACCACATTATTTATTTTCCTTGCCAACAAATTACATCCCATGTAGCTTATCATTTTAACCTCTCACCTTCTCTAACAGCTAAGTGTTTACTGGGGAATTTTCACTAAAATTCCTCGAGGGTACAGTAGCAGTTCTTATACGGAGGTTTAAACTTACTGTTTTTGGATGGTCTGTTTCCAAACTTAAGGTTTTAATTTATCACAGATGTAATCAGAGAATCATAGAGGTCACATATATACAGTATATATATATATATATATTCTCACACACACACACAAAAACCCCACAAGACCATGCAAGCATAGACACTGATATAGACACAGGGGCAGGTTTGTTGTTCCTGGGGCCCCACTAAAAAATTAATTTTACACCCCTTGGTGTAGTGACTGTTTGTAGCCAACAGGAGCCCCCCCAAACCTCAGAGCCCCATGCAAATGCATAGTTTGAACGGTACAATACACCACTACTGTATATTCACTCTCTCAGTAATGTACATGTTGCACAAAAAAGGCATTTTTATATAGATTAAAAGGGTCTGTCAGAAAATATTCTCAGCAGAAACCATGTTTATGTTTCACCTTCATATGCAGATTGGCAGGCCTGCACACGCACGCCACGGTCGAGGTGTCCCGCGGCTTCCTGTCGTCTCGAACCCGTGTGTCTGCCTGGGCGTGTGGCTCAGCTTCGACTCTGAGGCCCCCTGTAGGGGGAGCTGAGAGCCAGAGCCTGGGCTGCTGAATGTGCCCCCCCCAAACCCCTGCACACAGACATACAAAGTTCACTCTCTGAATTCTCCCTTTTCTTCTTCATCTTGTTATATCAGGACTTTAGGCTTCTCGCCATTAAAGTTTAACACTACAACTTTCTGTGAAGCCGCTTTTGATAAATTAAACAAGCCCTGCTGTTCGGCACTCTCTCCCTGTCTCCTCTGCTGTACCTTCCCTCTTTCCCTCCCTTTTTTTCTTCCTCCTTTTTTTCCCCTTGGGTGTTCCTATGTCATATTTTTTTCTGAAAAGTGCATGCACGCATCTTTACAGCTGTATTGACCATGCAAACTATTTCTAAAAACATCTTCTACCACATTTAACGGGGGCGAATAGGTTGGCTATTGATCGATTGATTTTGGATACCCTTCCCAGCTAAATGAATATGTAATTTATTCCCATTTAAAGGTTGTGCGCTGTGGTGGCTAATCAGGAAAATGAATGGGAGCATAGTGTTCCACATGCATTCGGTGCTGTGAGGTTAGAGCCTCCAGATGTTTGCACCACCAGTCACTGCAAAACTGGGCCGGGAGGCCAGAGTGCAAATTCTGTGCAAGTTCCCAATAAGTACAGAAGCTCCTCAGAGATGCACATAACCTGGTATCCTCCACATCTTCCTCACACGAGAGCGCAGGAACATGCGCACACAAACAGCCCAGTTACTGCAGGCTGGCGGGCGAATTGGCCCAGGGATGAGGGAATGAGGCAAACCTGCAGTAGAGCCAGTATCGGTCTTCCTGACAGAAGTGGACTTTTGACAATGAAAATAACACGCCCAGCTCCAGGAGTACAGCACCCAGCACACCTAGTATATAACAGACAGCACCCAGCACACCTAGTATATAACAGACAGCACCCAGCACACCTAGTATATACCAGACAGCACCCAGCACACCTAGTATATACCAGACAGCACACAGTGCTCCTAGTATATACCAGATAGCACACAGTGCACCTAGTATATACCAGACAGCACCCAGCGCACCTAGTATATACCAGACAGCACCCAGCACACCTAGTATATACCAGACAGCACACAGTGCACAGTAAGTAGAAGACTGTACACAGTGTGTATATTAAATATGAAGTGCAATGCTGCTTCGTACATAGAATGATATGCATGGTATATAGTACACTTCACTCATTGCTGCATGTTGTATACAACATTTTTGATCCTGACCTTCCACAAGGTACCAAATTATTTCGCTCAGTCAGAAAAGACCATTTTGATAGTAGTATGGCAGTTTAATGTGGGTAATTAGTCATGTTGTTATGCTTATAACGGACATCAAAAACACTTTGTTGAACATCTAATGAAAGCATAATGGTCATCACACAAAACAAAGGTTCTAATTCAAATGGAAGTGTTGCCTTTGGAAGCTGAAAGTAAACATAAGGAAGAGGCAGAGATGAGCCACGGTGATTCACTAATCGTGCGCTCTGTGCTTTTATTGGTCTCAGATTTCAGTTACGCTGCCCTGCAATTAACTTCCCCTGCAGTAAATTATTATTCTTGGAACAAATGGCCGGGTCGTCTGCCAGCCATTTTTATTATTGTGATTATTACATCTATTAGCTGAAACCTGCATATCAGCCCTTTTCTCCTTCTTTTCACTGTTGTTTTATGCATGAATGCCCCCTGTTTATTTTACTTTATCCTGAGTTCAGAGGAACACATTGGAATACTTTGTTCAGTGACTTCAAAGGGACTTTAAATGTTTGGCATTGATTGATTCTTTCATAGCCTTTGTTGCCAGGTTTTCTGTCGGCTGGCCTGTCCCACTGAAGAAGGCTGAGCCTCATCACAAACGCTCGCTATTCCCCGAGAGGCTGCATTTAACAAACTGTTGGTGTAGCCGGTTTGACCATTAATAACGACCTAGGTGAGTCTCCAAAGGGCAGACTGCTAATTAATGGCTGCCCCGTTAGATCCCAAGGTGAGTCCATCCCTAGAGAAACTGCTAGCATGGCCATTGACAGCACTTTCTACGGCACCCTTTATGCACCTGAATTTCTCTTATAAAATGTCCATTTATAATGTGGGCACGTGTAACTCAGTTGGGACAATTAGAAAAGATAATGTTTGACGGGCTTGGCAGACATGGCTCAATCCATTAAAACCACTCAATTAGCACTAAACATTTGAAAGGGTTAAAGTATGAAAATATAAACGAATGCACAATAATTCCTTGCTGAATATTTGATGCAACATTGAAGAGTGTACATACATGCTATTAAACTGAGCTGGAAATTAGATGAATCTTAAAAGGGAAGTGTAAATAATTATTATATTATATTATATTATATTATATTATATTATATTATATAAAATCTGCCTACTGACCATGTCTGCCATCTATCAGCTGGCATGGGATGACTACCTGAATAAAAACACAGATCCATCACATTTATTTGATGCTTCTGTATTTTCTGGGCTTATCTTTCTTTGAGTGTGACTGATTTCCATTCTTGGGCATAGGTGCTGAATCTCTGGGCTAAAAGATTAACAAAAGGCCCATATTTAGGACAAGGTTGTGTGCGCATACTGATAATCTGCATCCGTGTGCAGCCGTGAGCATGTACGCTTGTGTGTGTATGTATGTGTACGGAAGGGTACTTTTGTACTGCTGAACTTCTAATTATATTAAATTAGTTGTAATGGCATTTATAGTCAAAATATTTTTGGGTTGGTACTCTGTGGAAGTCTTCACAGCCCCAGCTAGGATATATTTATTCTTTCTAACCAAGGTTGCTGCATTACCAAAATACTTCTGGCAGCCGAAGCATGATTTGTGACCTGCTTTTTATTCAAGATTGTCACAAGTATCTGGCACGAAAAATGCTTATAAGTGGGCCTTGTCCTTGATTATTTCATACAGAAAGACGTGACAGAGTGTGTTCTTTATGAAGTACCATAAGGAAAAAATATTCCTGTGCACAAATTAGGTATCAAACACTGGGTGTCAGTCTTTCAAACTTAAAATTATACCATCAAATAAAAATGCTTAATAATAAAGCACAATTTATTTATTTGACGCTTTAAGCAATATGTTATAGAACAAAAATAACACAATTAAACAAACCACTGCTGTAAAGACTTTAATAGTGATACCAGGATATTTATTTTGGTGGCAAGGATGGTCCAAAGACAAAAAAATTTTCAGTGCTTAGCAGTACGCAACTGTCACCCGTCACTATCACCATATATCAAATACATGTTCGCTTTTATCTGAGCAATTTATGGCATCCAACCTCACATTAAACAATTACACTGGTTTATGTTTTCAGGTATTTTTTATAGTTTAACAATCATAAATAATCGTAATCGTAAAATCACCCTTGATGCAGGGATACTGACACATGCTGCCGTTTAAAGGTGTCCATTTGAGTGCTCGCCATTAACTGTGTTCCTAAAGTGAGAATTCAGTTCCTAGTTTGTCAATAGCATTTCTGTAAATACAGGAGGTGGATACTTGTGTTGGTCTTTGCCTTGAATTACATGTATGGATAGAATAGAGTGCATGGGATTCTCAAGCTCCGTTGGTACTGGTGAATCGCCTCCTTATTTCCCATTTTTAATTCTGCCTCTGGAGATGAAAATGTGATTATGTCCGATCAACAGAGGATATGAGAACCAGCTAAGGGATATGGAGCAGACAGCGGCTTTCGTGCCCCTCATCAGGGCTTTTGGAATTCATCCCTTACTGCCTCATAACTTGCAATAAGGTCATAAATTATTGATAGTGTGTTATTAACCTGATGGTAACTGCAATATACTAATTGCATTTAATTAACAAATAGACGTTCGTTCCAATATTGCAACGCTTTACAGAAGCATAATTATGTGTTATTAGGTTAGTTTATTATTCACAACAGTAAATCACGTTAATTAGTTAGCTGTGCTGTGGCATTTCCAGCTAGGCCTGTTTTCAGTTGGGAGCACATTTATTGTACTCATAGGCGTTAGGGTTGCTGCACAGGTCACTTAATGTGATACTTCTCCTTAAGGCCAATTCATACTTAAGTTTTCTGCGTGCGCTTTCAGTTGCGGACAAGGGGACGTGACATAAATTTCGTCATCAGTGGTTGGCTGCGGACGGCTGCAATCGGTGCGCCTGCAGCCCACATTTTTTATGTCTTGCAAAAACCTTGTGCGTCAACTGCACATGTGCAAGTTAATTGACTATGTATATCCAGTAGGTGGTATCTATCTAAACCTTGCCCTTTCAGTTTGTTCAGCTCAAAACAATAAATATCAATAGCTCTGAAAACCTCTTCTCCTCTGTATTTGTTCAAGATTAATGACTTATTACTACGGATACCCTAAGAGGTCAGGGTGAGAAAATATATTTTTAAATATATTGCGATAGAACGTAAAACTTTTACGATCCCTTGCAATAGTTTCCATTACTAATAATAACTATACTATGTCCGTTTAAAGTGCAAATCATAGAATTAATCGACTAATAAGTATAAACCTAAACGATGCAGATATGTTAAGTTAAGTCTGATTTAAGCATTAAACTATGAGGGACAATGTACAGCATGTAACTGTCATATATATGATTTTATACATATTTATTAATAATGGTACTGTATTAATTAACCACCAGTAACTGTAAACAATAGTTGGTCATTGAACGCGAAGTGCACACACAAACATTATTTAGGTTTATCCTTGCCGTCACGTTGCAGTAAATAGCAAGTGGGCAAGTGTAGTGGGATCACAAAACTATTTCAAATAATAATATCCCACCCTGACCTCTTAAGGGCTCTGTATATTCAACCTTGTCTTGATTGTTATTGATTTCTACTCAAAATCATATTTTATCACAAGAATCGAATAGTACTTTCAGTGACAAACATGATTGAGCAGAGGTAAATATTAAATATATATACTGTCCAAATTGTTTGTGAGACAAAGCCGACAATAGTTTTACAAAAGAAAGTTTGATGTTTATTGTTTTTAAACCCTGTGAAGACTTGAAACTTGAGATTATAAGACGTATCTCATCCTGCTTTTGCGTAAGCTTCATTCAGAGCTAGGAGACGACATCTGCCCTCTGCTGGTCTGGAGGACATCATTGCAGTACGAATGCGCCAGCCGCCGCCAATCTGCATCTGCAGTATGAACACAAGAAGCTGCGCAGACGTCCGTCTCCAGACCAGAAGCGTAATGCATGAACTAGGCTTCAGGAGGCAAGAGGCAGACTCCGGTGGCTCATGTGTCTTTTTAAGCATAAATGAACGTGTATATATATAAACTGTTATACATGTAAATATATCATTCGCTTCATGAATCCTATTAAACGGAATGAAACTCTGAAAGCCTAAAAACACTACCAAACCGCATTAAACACGCACAAATGGCAGTTGCCTATGCAATCTAATTTGGCAAAATATGCAACATGCTTTTATCACAAGAAGGAATTCTAAATTTTTTTAATTAATTTGGACAAAAGAGGTCCAGATGAAACATAAAGACAATGTAGGTTTGCAAACATTTTCTCCATTTCCAACTAAATAATGGGAGCGTTTGTGTTTCTATAGTTTGTAAATATAAGTAGTACCACACATACTGAAATACATATACAAAGAGCTCCAAACCGTATGCAGAAGTAGTGCTCATCTCCTATCTGCTAATTGGCTGTTGAGTGGAGTGGTGATTTTAGTGGAGGAAATTCAATTTTCAGTATTTTATTTGAATTACTTATTTTTATTTTTGTAGCTTAATTACCTTATGCATCTACTATTGATTATAAGAAATGACAGACTGCTGTCTTCATGTCTGTCTTATGGGGAGAAATTTGTGTTAAGAATATTTAAAGTGCCAAAAACATTTGGTGGTTTGTGGGCAGGGATCTTCAATTTTATGAAGAAAATGAATGAAATTGATTGTAAACTGTTCCTAAATACAACTATACCTATACATACTCTGCATGTACTCCATATATATTCTCTTACTGCTCTGCTACATTCATGCGAATGTGTTTCTACATATTAGTGTATATATTCTCTCGATTACTATTGGTGGAAAGTTCAGGTTCAGAAAGTACAAATTCAGACTATGATTTTGTTTGAACCAACCAGTTGAGTACTCTGTGAATGTGACTCTTTATACTGGTTGGTTGAATCAAAATCATGGCCTCAATTTGTACTTTATAAAACTGAATTTTTTACCTCTATGAACTGTGTTCTCCTGGATTAGTGCGTTTCATTTTATGTTTCAGTCACTCTGTCTCTGTTCTTATCCATCTTTCTATCCACTCTTCTTTTACCTCATTCTCTGATCTCTACTCTCACCGCCCCCTTTCCCTCCCACCCTGTCTCCCAGCATTATTACTGCCCAGCCTCCTCTGAGGAACGGTTAATTAGCTGTGCTTCTGTCTCCTCAGGGTCGGCTCTGTCTAAGCTGCAGCAGCACCCTTCCATGGACTGACCACTCTGTAATTAATTTTATCATTAGTGCAGGTGTGCAGGAACCGGGGGGGCGGGGGGGGGGGGGTTATCCAGAGCACTCAGGGGCTTGTACACTTACAGGAGATCATACATTGGCTCTGTTAATCGAGGAGTCTAGCTCATTTATTTACTTAGGTATACGTTGCCTCTGTCAGCTTGGTAGTCCCCTGTATCAGGGCAGTATCGATAACTACAATATTGCAATACCGCGATACTGACAAAGCAACTGCTGGGGACACAAGCAACCACCACATTTGCAATGTTCATGATTTTTTATTATGAGGTTAGGCCGTTCTGGCAATGAATCTAATTAGTTATGAGATATCCAACCAGGTGTTTTGTTTTAACATTGTGCAACTTTTCCAGTCTTTTGTTGACTTGTCCCAACTTTTTTTGTCGCTTGCTGAACACGTCTGCAAAGTTCCAGTATTGGTCTGGCAGGGGAAGTGCAGGAAGAATTCAGGGAACTTCAGTCCAGGGACAGGGGTTTGCACCGGTCCCAGATGACACTGTCGAGGGTGATCGACAGCTGCACATATTTGTTGAAGGTCCTGGCTTCACCACGACAAGCCAGTGCTACCTGCAGGTCCAGGTTCAGCGCTCGTCTATATAGGACCTGCAGGCACTTCGGTGGCCAGTCCAGCCCTGCAGCAATTGTCCGGAACTCCAGGGTAAAGTCCACACCATCCAGCTCCTCTGCGAGTGCAAGGCAGCCCGGATTTTTAAGGGATGAGAGGCAACTGAGGCAGCTTTCCCTAATGAGCCGGTGTGCTCATGAGGGGGGTGTGATAGTGGGTCTTATTCAGTATTTAATTTGTTTTAAGACTTGTGTAAAAAAACAATAGGACCTACCCGACATTTATAATTTAATCATTTTTGGTCTTTTATTATTTTGAAATAACAATGTTATATGATTTTTTTACGTTTATGACTAACTTACGGAACCACAAAACAAGCCCTCATATTTAGAAAGCAACAATATACCTAATAATAGCCTACCAATAAAACTTATTTATTTAGCACTAAATCAGGATAAATTAAGTGATTTGCCAAAAATCAACACACACAAGAAATGGTTATTATACCGCATATTATGGTTTCGAGCCGCCCTAAATCACTGCAGGGGAAATTCCTTCACCGCGACAGCCTTTACCTGTCTACCTACAAGAATGTCAGCAGAGACTTTCTGAAGCAAAATAAAGGTGAGACACTTGGTTATGCCTGCAAATAGGCCTACGAAGAACATTTGCTAAAAGGTATTTACTGCTGCAACCACTTTGACAATTACATGTAAGTGAGGGAAAGGTGCCAATAGGAGAATAGCAGCTTAGTCGGCTGGGAATTCCCTTGGGTAGATTGAGGCCAGTGTATGAACATGGAACACAAATGTAAAGGAGGTACGTGTCTCCCTTTTGCCAAGCAGTGCTTAGGGTCCAGCTTTTTAGCATTCATGTGATCCTCTCTTCTCTTGTGCCTTGTTATGGCTCATTTGTGAGGAAGTGGAAGGCACAGGAGTGGGCTGGAGATACAGTTTGCTCTATCTGTCCAGCTAATGAAGGAGTGCGCAAAATCAAAGAGAAACAAGAGAAGATTCCACATTTGTTTTGAGAGTGCTTGTTTCCTTTTATAATTTTTCTTATCTTAGGGCGTTTGTCTTGTTCTGCCTATTGACCGGAACTTTCATTGTAGAATATTTGGCAGTGCAGCATTTTGTTAGTCTTCATAATCTGTCTGTTTCTTCCTCATTGGTTCAGCTCAGTATCTCTGTCATCCTCATTGGCTCAGTTTTTATATATAGTTTAGTTTTTGGGTTAATTTCGTGAATCTTTTTGTAAACTTTGCAAACATTGTACAGGTTCAGTGACTAAAACTGTAGGGTGCAGGATGATTTCTTTGAATGTTCTGTAATAAAATGTTCTATTTTTCAGTAGCCTCACTATTTGGTAAATTTTATGTGTAGCGATTTGGTAGCCAGTCAGGAAGATGTATTGTAGGGAGCTTGGTTAAATTTATTGCGGGAGAATTTAATACATTTTTCATGGCCAATTCAACTGACCCCCCCGGCTCTGCTGAACTTATCATGGAGGAATTTAATTGTGTCACTTAGGCCTAACCCAGTCCAGTATCGTCAGTGGTAGTATATGAAAGAACAGGTAAAGGTCTGGTGAATCAAATGTCCCCACAATGTGATAAAAATCCTTTTATTTTGACATTGTGAGGACCTTTTATTCGGTCCCCACAAGAGGAAACTCAATTTTATACAAATTTGTGACTGTAATTAAAAAAATAAAAATGTCAAAAGTCTTGTATTTTGTTTGGTTTATGGTTAAAGTTAGGGCTGGGTAAGGGGGTCAGGTTGTAATTATTGAGCTCGATTTCGTATTTCGTGGGCATGTTAAACAAATGCACTATTTAGTATTGCACCAAAAGTGTGCTAACCATGTGGACCTTATGTATCCAAATCCCAGGGGTCACTCATAAATTGTAGCCATTCTCTCTACTGCAAGATTTTTTGAATTAAAGGGCAGTTAAATGTAAATTAGTTAAATGTACATCGTGAGTACAAGAAACAGTATATTACATTAGTATGTCTATTCTTACTGCTATGTTACAGAAAATGTTGGTCATTGTGCAAAACAGAAATAAGTAAATATAAATGTAAATTTTATAACTTTTTTATAAAAATGTTTTATAACATTTTCAGACATGGAAATTAAAATGTATGCAAAGTACTAGAAGTAGCCACCTAATTGGCAGGGAAAGTCTTATAAGTGGAATGTGCAATAAATGACCAAATGTAGATTCAGACCTACATGTCACAACCAGGACTCAGCTTTCAGGTAAAATCACATTTACTAGCTTTCACATTTCCCGGTGACATCCATGCAGTACTTCTAGAAATTGTACATGTTGGTCAGTGTGGGATGAGTGTGGCTTAGATGGGTGGAGCAAGTGACGGGGCTGAAAGGGAGTACAATGCTGACATTTCCAAAAGCACGATTTGTAGTTACACTCTTGATTTTGATTAAAATTGCTCCATAACAATGTCTATCACACTGTTGTGGATTTATGGTGAAGTTTGGCCAAAGTCGATATTCTAAAATGAGAGGAAATTGGCAAGAATGCCCTCTATTAACACCAAGAATAAATGTCTCCACCCAAGCTGCCATCTTAGGTGTGTGTGGGCCTCAGCCTAACCACACACACAATCAGCTGCAACCAAGCATACAGCAGAATGACAAGCCAGCATTGGACGGCATCATAATTGTTCCATTGGTATGCTCTGACTTGCACATGAAGAAGGGCTTGCTGCTTGGTCGCGCTCCAAATGAGTTCATTGGTATGTTACCTGGTTGCTGATTGAACATTAGAGATTAAAAGTGCTTCTAGTTGATTGATCTTGCAAAAGGAAATCCCCGTTTTGCTATGTCCTTTGAGAAACCCCCACTGAGGATCAAAATTCATCCCACTTAACACCAGTGCACCGCAATTTCCATACACTTTTGCCACACATTTAGCCTGGGCTAGCGCTGCTCATGGGATTAAAAGGTTTTTAGAACCACAAGATAATGATAGCAGAAGGGTTACACAAGGTTAAATGCAAACAATGGCAGAATGCTTTGTTGTTTTTCACACAGAAGAGAAATAAGTATCACGTATGCACCCCTAGAGATAGGTTGCATTAAAGGCAGATGACAGCAACCACAAATGGCCTTAATGGCATTACCCAGCAGTCCCTTGGGCAGAGGGTTCATATTTGGTAGCATGGTGCTATTCCTGCTGCTTGGTCCCCTGGTATCTGAGAGTTTTCGCGTAATCCCCTTTGAGATGGCATCCTTTGCTGATTTATTTGTTTGTACAGTGTGTTCTATTTTTCACGCTGTGCCTATTTTATCAGTGAGTAACCTGGGTGTTGATTGAGCTGGGAGGAAGCTGAAAGTGTTTAGAGTTGATTTGACTGAATTAGCTCCTTCATCTCCCACAAGCCTGTTTGTTTTAGTTAAATGCACAATATGAATTATATACCTGGCATCTAGCCTAATTAGAGCCTTAAGCACACAACATTTTTTGCAGGTGTCATATTTTAATTTGGAAATCCTGTGCCCTTTGTAACCTTAAAGTCTAACTGTCATCATTATATGTGACAAAAGAATTTGGGTACCACTTTAAAAACAAATGGCTATCTGTAAAAAAAAATAGAATAACAATTTGTATCTGGAATAAAAGAAATTATCTTATTTTTATTGCAAATGGTTATAGCGTTAAACATTTGTAAACTGTCAGAGCAGGGGAAGGAAACTTCTCCTTGACCAATGAAAAAGGTCTTTATAAGTATAGGCCCACAGACATTGGTTAGTGCCGTCAAGACGGAGGCACCCAACCTTGGTCAATAAGGGTGAGAGGATGTGCAGGATTTCACTCAGTCTCAGTCCTTCGCTGGTTTTTAGAAGTAATTACTGGGAAAGTAAGTTCAAGTAATACCTCATCTGGTGGCTCAGCTGTCAGTCATAAAAAGTACTCCTCAAAACCTGCAGGAATTTGGCATTTAAGAAGCAATATTGGGCACCCCTGTGCTGCCGCAGTGTTTCAGAGTACAAAATAATGTAATCTTCTCTGGAGCATTAAAATTAAGGAAATGGCGTGGTTGCGGGGGGTAACTTTCAGGGCTTCAATGGGAATTGAATAGATGTCCAATTAATGGAGTGCAAGTCAGCTCCCCCGGGGTGTCTAAACAGGCAGGACATCTGAATGAGCATGTCCGGGTTTTCCATCATATTTTAGTCACCCCCTCCCCCCCACCCTTTGCATGCTCATAGACACACAGACTAAAGGCCTATTCACACTTAGTCTGTTTTTTCACATGACAAAAACAGCATCATTTTAAAATGAACAGATGTATGTCTCTGAAGGCTGTCATACCAAGTCCGACAGATCTGTATTGTTGTAATCTGTCATTTTTTATGTGCTATTTGCACCTGGGGTGGATAGCCAATGTGGCTGTTTGCACCTGGGTGAATATAGCATGCAGTTGCTATTTGCACCCAGCTGTCAGTAGCCAACATTGCTATTTCACAAAAAATTCCATGGCCGATGCTATTGAATCTGCAGTTTTTTTGGAATGCCCCCCACCCCAGAAATCTAAAATTCCTTCCCTAGATTTTGAGCCCTTTAGCTAGTGCTACTTAGCAAGATTACTGCGTGCCTCCAGTTAGCTAACTATTGCTAGAACAAACGTGCATTTTGTGCCTAATGTACCTTACCTTTTATTTTTGTATCCCAGTTGGGCGCCTTTGGCCATTAAAAGCAAGCATGCTTTCTTGTTTACATTTTTTGTTGATCTGGAGGAGGCTGGGTATAAATAGTCAAATAAATGCCACGTGGTTATTTTCACCCGGGTGCAAATAGACACTCTATTTTTTATTCGGAGACAGTTCAATTTCTGCAGTTTTCCGATGTGTTAAAAAATGAACAATGAATAGGATGTCAGTTTTTGCAACTTTCATTTGGTTTACAGCAGTAGTCTGTAGCGATGGGTAATATCATTGATTTAAACATTTAAATAACAAGGTAAAAAAAATCAATGTTTTAACATTTTAACAGAATTGATTCTCAAAATGAAAGCATTGCTGCACATCCCTACTAGTCTGTCTTATTTAACGACAAGAGGCGTTACGCTGTTTGCAGCTGTTTTGGTTGCTGGTGTTTGTGCTGTGTTTTCCCTTAATTTTTAAGGGTTTGTAATATGGCTCTTGGATTATATTGAACTGTGTGGCTAATTATTAATATTTTATTGTTGCTTGACTAGACCTATACAATCAATTTCCAATAAAAAGTTTAAAATTATCGATAAGCTCTGTTTTCTCTATTAACTAACAGATAATTGATGATTGCTGCTTTGTTTTAATATTTATTTTGTTTTTCTTGAAAGTATTTCTAAATCTGCTTTCTGGAATACCCCCTATAGTTATTTAAACTGAGAATAGATGTTGCTGCCATATTTTCAATATTAATTCTGCTCTTCCTGATGTTCCATTTGAAATGGTCATTGTAAATGTAATCTTTTTAGAATTGGATGTATCCAGTATCTTCACCTTTTTCTTTTCACTTGTTTGCTCAAAAAAGAAAACAAATACCTGCTGTAACTCATGCTAGTGTGTGTCGGGAGTTTGACCGTCTCTTTCAGTATGCAAACTTTTCTCAATCAGTTGTGATAAATTTGCACCATGTTTGGTGTGAAAGTTTTTGTTCTGACAAATTTTCATACGAATATTTCTCAAGTATGTGTCGCTCTTTCGTGTAGCATTCAGTGTGAAATGGCCTTCAGTCTGCCTGCTCTTTCTGAGGTTGCAGTGCCTGTTGCTGTTATTGTGTATGTAAGAATAGCCATGCCCAACAACCATGAATTCTCGGCTGCCATGAGGAGAAGATTACAGCTGACTAGTAACCATGGCAACCTGGAGGCATTCTAGACATAAGCCACTATTTCTGTACTTTGGTAGCCTTTGGGTGCTGCAAAGCACTCTGGACTATAATTTACATCAAGAACCATGGATAAAAGAAAGTTGTAAATATCTAGAGCAGGGGTCACCAACTCCGGTCCTGGAGGGCTACTATCCAGTAAGTTTTCTGTCCTACCTGGCTTCTTATGAGCCACACTAGTTCTCAGGTAAATACCAGGAGCAGGTGTGGCTCATCAGAAGCCAAGTAGGATAGAAAACTTACTGGATAGTAGCCCTCCAGGACCGGAGTTGGTGACCCCTGATCTAGACCTGTCACAATTAATTAAAATCAATTGCTCGAGTATTAAAAAGCATCAGTTATTTTGCAATATGGTAGAAGGAAGATGTCGCATAGGATGAGGGTCCAAATAAAGAGTGAAAGCAACATTCATGTGGAAGCACTTCACATGAAAAGTGGATGAAAATGGAATCGTTGTCGGTATTGCAAAGCAGAACTTAAATATCAGCACAGCACAACTGCAATGAAAATACTTCTTAAAAGAAGACATTCAGGTTTCTAGCGATGTTAGACCTCTCGGAGTAGCCAGGCTGTCTTTGTCATCACTTTGACTTAAATTATTTCTTAGTCTACTTTCTGTGATTCCTGTATGTCAAAAGAAGCTCTGCTAAAATGAAGGTTAGCTCAGTCGCTTAGCTGCATCATTTTACATTATATGTTACATATAATAAATTAATATTAATTATTTTTAGGGCTAAACGATACTGGGAAAAGTTCACAAAGGTGCTTTTCTCCACTTCACTTAATTTTTGTTTAATTTTACATTCGAATGAAAATGGATCTATTCACAAAATGTACAGTATAGCCACAAAACACGTTAACATTGCCAGTGATTTCTCATGGAAATTAAATGTATGTGTTTTGCTTCCGGTTCAGATCCAGGACAGTGTATTTATGGTGGGTCAGTCAAATCCAATTTTACCCAACAAGTGTTTTAAAATTTCAACGTGCCCTTGGGACACTAACCTCAACTGAAATCTTGTGTCTGCAGGGCAGTCAGTGATTGAATGGGGTTGCACTGCCCCATGATTGGATAGTACCCCGTGTCAGCCTTTGATTGGTCAGTACCCCGTGTCAGCCTTTGATTGGTCAGTACCCCGTGTCAGCCTTTGATTGGTCAGTACCCCGTGTCAGCCTTTGATTGGTCAGTACCCCTCCTTTTCAGTGTGTTGACATGGAGCCATACTTTGTGTTCTCTTCAGATTTTGAGAGTGAGCAGACTGAGAGTAAACTATGATGGATCTGCTAATCACAAATTACACACCCAACTCCAAGGGCGGATTCCCACTGGGCAGGAACTGAGTGAGAAAACTGCCTCTGACAAGTTAGACAAGCTGTGATAAGTACCAGTAAATTGTGTGGCGTAGATGGGTCAAAGTTTTGATTTGCTGGTAATCCAAGTTAATAAATCAAAATTACTTATGTCACAAGACTTGGCTCCCTGTGTGGGCCGCTATAATGTCCTGTAAATTGCATCTTTCCCATACTCTCCAGAAGGACCTAAACTCTCAACTATTGAAGGGGGGGAGGAGGGTAAAAATGTCCACCACTTGTCCCATTCAGGGTTGCGGAGGGTCCAGAGCCTGTCCCGGAGGCTATGGCTGTAGGGTGGGGAACAACCCAGGATGGGAAGCCAACCCAGCACTGAAGACACTCGCACACCAGTCACTCATACATGGAGTTACCCAGTTGACCCAGTTAACTCCAGTTAACCTCAGTATGTTTTTTGGACTGTGGGGGGAAACCGGAGTCCCCAGAGGAAAGCTCATGACAACAGCAGTGGAGCATGCAAACTCCACACACAGAACACTGGCAGAGACTTCAGCCCTGGTCCCAGAGGTGTGAGGCAGCAGTGCTAAGCACTGCACCACTGTGCTGCTCCGTGTAATAATGTACTGGGGTAAAATAGCTGATCAGTAAATCACTGTGCTTTGTGGCACGGTGTCAGTGTGAGCCAACATATGCAGTGCTGAGGGGCACAGAAAGGAGCCAGATTTGTCTAGAGACCTTTTATTTATTATTTTGTTTTTCTTTTTCTATTACTGGTTTTGGATCATTAAGCCATTGATTTTTGTTTCACTCTCTAAGTGGCACTTCGGGTTTCAGGGATACTGCAGAAGAACCAGCAGAGTCACCAGTGGGACTTTTTCTGTGCCTGTGATTTGATCCCTTCGATTCACCTGTAGGCATATGAGCCAGCTGTAGGGGTGCTGTACTGCCGTTTGCTAAGGGTTTCCAAAGGAGGAGCCTAGTGATTTAAAAAGATTAAGAAAATCTTATTGTTTTTAAACGAAAACCCAGAAAAAGATTCATACTACTGAAACAATCAACCTTTCTCTAAACATGTCCCAAAATTCCTCAAATCATTCATCCACAGATCCCCCTATTTCAATAAATGTGTTCCATGTATGGTCTGTTTGATCCAAAAGTTATCCTGGAAAAATGTTTAAAAAATCATTTAGAAGGGGTATTCCATACAAGGTACTGGGGTGGGTGGATTAATCTCTGTCAGCAAGCAGTATTTTTAATCAGACAATGAATGATTTAATTGCAAATTGAAGAGGCTGGGGCATCATGACAGCAAATGAAAAAAGTTCCATTAAATGGCATTCCATTATAATAGCCTGTACCACCTCCATGTGTGGACAAGAATGAAGAATATGTACAATATGTGGATAGTAATATGCTTTAAAAAGCAGGAGGGTTACATTTTTTACTGGAGAGCTCCAGTACAGTCAACAAGCTATTCTAAACATCTTATGAAGGCATCTATCATCTTTAGTACTAGCGTCTTCTATAACTCTGCCAGCAATACATAACCTTGCACAGTGGTTGTTTTCTACACTAATTATTTTTCAAGATGAGCTTTATATGAAAGCTATTTTTAGTTTAAAGGGGGGGAGTTGCCTTCAAGTTCTCTAATTACTTTTCAAGTGATGGACTGGTGTCCTGTCCGGGATTTCGCCCCGCCTCCTATGCTGTGGTTTTGGCAGTAGGATATACTGTATACTGACCTTGTGATTAGTAGGGCTGTTAATTCAGATACTCGGAACGTCTCGCAATTTTTCTTATGTTTTGTGCCACTTCGTCCCACACGCTTCAGCTTTGCCTCCATCTTACTGTCTCGATGCTCCTCAGCTGTTGCCCTGTAGAGTATTCTGGGACACACTTTGACCAAATCATGCTACGATTCAAAGAAATGTGAAAGTTACGTATTAGACTATGACTAAACCTGTTGTAGATTTAGTCAACTAAATATCCTATAATTTTTGTTGACCACAACTAGACTAAACTAAAAAATGTCAGATGACTAGAATATGACGAAAATTAACTTACGTTTTTCGTCAATAGGCTATAACTTAATCAAAATATACCATCAAAATAAACACCGGTACCTACTCAAATGTAGACGATTGATTTGCCAGGATATGCCATGATATTAATGCCTGATGCTGATGTCAGTGGGATTTCCTAATATAATGTTGCAGTCACAATGGATATAAGATGATCTGCAAAGCAAAAACAAATAAAACATGACATAAGATGAAAAGAGCATTTCCTGGCTGAAGAGACTTGGTGTTTCATCGTTTCCAAGCCTGGGGGGTTTTCGGAGGGTTTTTCCTTTAATTTGTGTATATTAGATAATTTCAGTGTTTTATGACTCCTCACGTTGACGCATGCTGATGACATGTAAAAAAGAAATGGAATCAGTCAAACTAAATTAGCAATCAATCAAAGATTACCCCAACCAACATAGGTAAATATGCTGTAAAAGGCCATAATGATGGCTGAACTTCTTCTTCACGCTGTGCTGTAGCTTTTAAGAAA
>JAODJU010000119.1:26482151-26500952 GCA_026776725.1 Gnathonemus echidnorhynchus | reverse complement strand
CACACACACAGGCTGCTGCATGTCTCTCTACCCACACACACACACACACGCTGCTGCATGACTCTATACCCAAACACACACACACATGCTGCTGCATGACTCTATACCCAAACACACACACACACAAACACGCTGCTGCATGACTCAATACCCAGACATACACAAACACACACTCTGCAGCTTGACTCTATACCCAACCCAACCTCTATACACACACACATTGCAGCATGCATCTGTACCCAAACGCACGCAGACACACACACTCACACAAATACATGCTGCAGTATGGCTCTATACCCAAACACACCCAGACACACCCTGTGCCTGCATGCACATGTGTATATGCATGCAAAGAGTCTGTATCAGCCCTACTGCTGAAGGGTCCTCTCTTTTTACACTCCCTTTGCTCTCTCCTCCCTCAGCCCTTCTTTTCATTGAGTAAGTTATTCTGCAATTTTGCAATTCTGCAACTATTCCACATCAGCATATGAGTACTGCCATAAACTAACAAAATGTATAATTATAATAAATTAGTAAATTGATGATTTTTCCTCTTTTTCTCTCTCTCTGTCTCTGTGCAGATGAACAGACCGATCCAGGTGAAGCCGGCAGACAGTGAGAACAGAGGAGGTAGTTTCCCGCTTTTACTCTCATGCTACGTTACTGTTGCAGTTGCAGAGTCATGCCAGTGCTCTGTTGCTGTCCTTCTTTTCGTGGTGCTTTACTTTTAATCTGGAGCCAGTGCGGGGGGCTGACATGCTTTTCAATGTTAGCGATGACGTCACCGCTTTAAAAATCTCCCAATCACAAGTGAGCGTAAGCAGTGCCGGCTTCCCTGGGCTGCTTTGCTGCTCCCTTGTAACTGTGCGTGGCCCTTAGGGCCTGACAGCTCCTCTGTACTGAGAATGGAAGCCGGGCTGGGAGAGGCCCGCTTTCACTGCCCTTTGGCTCGCTGCTTTCTGAGAGCCACCGATGGATCTATTCCCCCATGGAGGGAGGCACATGCATTGTGTGGGGGCAGGGAGGAGGAGGAACAAATCCCTCCTTCTGTCGCCCCGCTCATTTCCCCCCCATTTTTCCCTGCCTTTCAAAGTAAAGGATTTACAGCACATGCTTGATGCTGTTCCCTTGACAATGACACAGATTAAAAAACTGCATTATATGTGATTTAAATATGATGCAATTCACATTCTTGATGATCCAGTGCCAGCATAGGAGAAGCATTCAATTGACTAAATAAATAATTACCAATGGGAAGGGGTGTTTGTTAGGAGGAAGTGGCATGAAGTGCTTGCTGCATTGCTATCTCACAAGACACTGATGCTTTCTTCATCCTACTACCATTTCTGAATATAGTACAAAATCATAATTACCAATTGCCAACCATTATGTAAAGAAACATGCAAAAATGTGTAAACCTTCAATTGTCCAGGTTTCAGAAATTAAATCGAGATGATATTTCAATCATGAAAAAGTACTGCACAAAAAAACAGGTAACATATAAATGCTTATATTTTGAGGGATTCTGTAATACCATAATTCATCTTAGTAATGCAAATGCAATAGACATAAAATGTAATCCTAAAGAACAAAATACGTCAGATCAGTGTATGTGTTGTGCTCACACACATAAGTACACTATTCATCCATCCTTCCATCTGTCCACATGTATAAGTACACTATTCATCCATTCATCCATCCATCCATCCACCCATTTTCTGTCTCTTATCTAAGGACAGGTACACTACATATGTATGTATATGTAGGGTGACCAGATAATCCATGTCAGATTTTACAGACTACTTTAAAACTGAAAGGCTCCTGTGTTCGAGTAAATAATTCAGTTCTACTTGTGCTTTGACTGGTTTGGTTTTTTTAATTTAAAAACTCTTCCAGCTGTTTCACGTTAACATTAGAGAGACACGCATGATTATGGGGATCAGCACACAGCAAGAACTCGGATCCAGGTTCTTTTAATTGAAATGGAGGTTTACAAATCCTCTCCTAGGCCAAAGTGTCCTGCCTGACATGGATTATCTTGTCTCTCTAATATATATCCCCGGTGAAGAAGAAGGATTCTTCCCTCACAGTTTCCAGTGAGCTGGCACCAAAAGTGCATCCATCCTCTGGAATCAGCCATCCTGATCCAGAATCAGGCTACTTCCTAAGGCTTGGTTTCAAATGTTTTGGACAGGAATACTCAGAATGACCTTGGGTCAGTCATTGGAGCCCAGCATACACCAATACTCCTAAAGCAGGGGGACAAGCGTCTGAAGACAGGCATGTTTATTGACACCAAGAGCTGCTCTTTGAATGAAGTCATTGAGGAGTATTCATGGAGTATATCACACCATTAATTCCATCTGCTCCATGGATGGTTTTTGCATGAACAAAACACTTTCTCCAAATCCAATTATGAGAATTGCTTGTTTAATACTAGTTTAATTATGCAAAATCCAGGGGATTTGCAGGTGGTGAGAGAGAATGGAAGTGGATACCTTACTGAGAAATCCTTCAGGAGCCTATGAGGACCTCTGCTGTTGGTCAAAGGGACGGGGGGGGGGGGGGGGGTTTCTGGGAGTTATTCTGATCATCCTCAGTATTTTTGGAGGATGCCTCTCCTACTTCCCCAGTTAATCATCACATCGTGTCTGAGACACCAAAAATGGTTGGGGCACAAATTCGAACAGCCCATCCTCCAGTCAAAGAGAAGGTGAGCAGCAGCAAGCACACTGGTGATGTCATTCCTCTGACACACAGAACACAAGACAGGCAGCTCATCTGGTGTGCGTGTCGGTGCACTCAAGAACAACAATGTCTGCATCATTGCAATTAGCATCATGAAACAATAAGCAGGTATAAATAGTACAGTAGTTTTAGGTATGTCTAAGAAACAGTAATTAGCATGCTCAGCCTTCCTGTGTGTGTATGTATGTTTTGCATAAATGATAAATGAAGTTTAAATCATTTAAAAACTTGGTGTTATTATGTTCATTAAGCTCCCACTGCATTAGTCATTATTTGCATTGTTAGTATCACTGATTGGAATTTAAATATTCAAAGAACATTTCTGGCCCCTTCTAAAGAGCTTCACGATGGTCAAGAAATAACGGTGGAGGTGAGCAGGTCAGCAGCTAACAGATGGTTGGGGCAGAGGCGTGTCAGGTTCTGTCAGACGACCGACCCGCTAGCCACAAGGGGGGTGAGCTAACAGCTCTGGATGTCTGCTCTTTCTTATTCCCCACTGTTTTCCCAGTGCGGCCCCCCCCCCCCCCTCCCATGACCCTGTGTTTCGGAGGAGTCCCCAGCGACAACGTCTGCCAAGCGGGGTGCTGATACGAAACGTGAGAGAGAGTGCAGGACAGATCGTACTGTTTTCGAACTGGACACAGCATTTTATTTTGTAAGACGGGACGACACCAAGTGGCAACGCCAGAGTCGGCAGCGATGGGGAGCTGCCACGCCTAAATCCACCACAGATGGCTGAGCAAATAGAGAGGGAGCAACAGTGATGAAGACTTAGGGGGGAGGAAAAGAGAGAATGACTTTCAGAAATGAGGATGGAGGGATAGTATGGTGAAAAAAATGAAGATAGAAAGACACATCAGTGGAGCTTGAGAAAGGAATAGTTTGAGTATAAAGCGAGACTGTCCTTGCTGGCTGTCCACTGGCTCCCAGAATCCCTGCCTTTATTACTTGCAGAAATTGAACATTGAATTTCAAGGTGAGCAGGAATCACTTTGTACCTACAGGTTTTATATTGACCAGATAATGCAAGATGAAGCTGTGAACATTAGTTTTGGCTGCAATGTCCTTCTGTGTGACCAAGGCTTTGTGAATATCAAAAATATGTGCAAATGACTGCAAAAAAATTGAAATGTATAGTTCAAAAGAGATCCCTTTTTTTTTTTAAAGACTCATTGTAACTTATGATTCAAATAGTAAATTATAAAATAAAGATATGTCTTAATCACTCAAATCTCTGCAAATAATAGTAATCAAATAACAGAAATAAAATGAATACACTAAATACTAGAATGCAGGTATACGTATTCATGGCAAAATCCCAATGGACTGCAAAATTATAGCATTTACTGCTGAAACGAAATTCGATAGATAGACAGACATACAGACAGATAGAGAGAATTTTCTGTTCCCAAAGAAAAGCAAGTTTAAAGCTCTTTCCAAAACTGACAAGTTTTTATGCAAATATTTTTAGAAAAACTATGGAAATAATAAAAGCGAGTGCACACATTAATACCAAGGGCTGAGAGTAAGGAATGGGAAGACAGCTTAGGGATAGAATGTACATGAGACATACATAACAGCGTGACACAAAACCATTACAGCAGCTGTAATAGCAAGACAGCAAGAAGGATTATTCCAATCTTATAATAAACAGAAATAAAAGGAAATTAGCACTTTTATATCATGGGAGATTTATTGGACTAATATCCATTTAATAAGCCCTTTATGCTTGTTTAAAGTAGAGCTGCATTTCAGAGTCATGCTTGATATGAGAAAAAAACTCATAAGGCCATATGAAATGCTTGAATTAAAACTGAGTTAGGCTGTGATTCATGTGCCTAGCATGTCTTTGAACCTGTGATGTTTTTTTTGTTTTTGAATTTTGGATTATTTCAGACATGCATTATGCTACTGCATTATTTTATAGGCTGGTACAGAGGACAGTTTTATATCGTTCAATTGTACAGCCTTTTTACAGCTTTGCATTTCACTAAAGTAATCTGCACTCAAGGAAGTGTCAGCAGTAGTCCGCCTGGATACCCTTTAATCAACAGTTTTGTTCCTGACTACATTTTCCTGGTGTGTCTCATCAAAGTCACTGTTGTTACACCACCTTTGACCTTCAGCCAGGAAGTATAAGGAATCCGAAACTGTTTATAAACTTTATACCAGATATTCTTATGCAGTGAATCTGAACTGCTGTGGCTCCAGAGTTGTGCATTTGTGAAGTAACAAAATCAGGTCCTTTAACAGAGGGTAAAATGGGCACACCTTCCCCAATGACTACCTCCAAGTCCCTAAAGCTAATATTATTATACAGTAGGCAACAGAGTATCCATCCATCTTCAATAGCTTTTATGCAGTACAGGGTCATGCTGAATCTGGAGCCTGTCCCAGGCAGCACAGGCCGTAAGGTTCTGAAATCCAGTCCATCAGAGGGCACCTAGCAGTCTCTGTCTGTATTAGCCAAGGTCAGGCAGAAAATCCACATTTAAAAGCTAGATATGAGGTATCTGAGCCATTTAATCATGTAACTTATCTCCAAAAGTTCTGTATAAAATACAGGAAATATCTAATATTCACATTTACGCCGATCCTAGGTCACAAGGAACATCCAAATAATTTTGATACCAAGACTAGTGATATGCATATATATTCTGTGGTATAACACATTAAAAAGATAAACAGCTTGCTTTTTTCATCGATTTCCACAAGTCATAAAGAATTGTTAGTTTTTTTTATCTGTGTATCGTTTAATAACACAAGGCAACAAAAAAAAAAAATTTGTTTTGTTCCTGGCAAGACAATGTTATTTTTGTGTTGCTTGGGTCAAAAGCAACTACTATAGTAACAATCATCCATTGAGTCAAAACATTGGTTTTGTCACTTCTGTCCAACATTTTCTATACAGTCATGGCCATAAGTTTAACATCACTGCAGCAAAACCTTGTTTGAGTCACTGCTAATAATTCTGTCGTTCAATGGTATTAAGTTATGGTGCCAAGCTGTTGTATATATAAAGTCTAAACATACACCAATGTAATTGCTGTAACATCAGTCGGATATATCGCTAGATGTCGTTGACATGGCTACCCAGAAGAATTCTTTCCTAAGCTGTCTGAGGCTAAAGTAAAAGCTGGTATCTTTGTTGGACCACAGATAAAGAAAATCATGGAGTGTCAGCAATTTCCCAGCACTCTCACAGAGGTCCAAAAGGCAGCTTGGAGCAGCTTCATCGCAGTAGTACGGGAATTCCTCGGAAATCATAAGGCACAGAATTATGTGGATCTGGTAGAGACACTAGTAAGGAAGTATCAGGCTATGGGGTATAGGATGTCGTTAAAGGTGCACATCCTGGATGCTCATCTACAAAATTTTAAGGAGGACATGGGAGTGTACTCAGAGGAACAAGGAGAAAGATTCCACTAAGATCTCAAGGAATTCGAGCATTGATACCAAGGACAATACAACGAGAATATGATGGGGGACTACATCTGGGGTCTTGTTCGTGACAGTAACTTAATTTACAATCATCAGTCTAAAAGGACATGTAATTTTTAAGTTTAATTGGACTATATGGACACAAGTCAGAAGAATTCGTAAAAAATTTGAAGTCTCTTGCAAAGGCTGTTAATGTTATCTAATGCGTGTTCTGAACTATTGATGTCCTGACCTCAAAATCAAAGTTATTTTGAAATGAAAGTTATTTTCTATCATTTGGTTATATAAGCTAATGGGAACTAATAGTTATTTCACAGACACAAAAACTGTGTTACATGGTGTAATTGTGCAACATTTATTAATTAACAGATCAATTAATTAATTAATTAATTGGTTTTTTTGAATAATAGTTTAGTATTTTTTAAGACGCTAATAACCTAAATAAGCACCCTAATAAGTACAGAGCATGCCCGATCTCGTTTTTAAATATGAGGGGTAAGAAACCCCTGATAGTGTTCATCCATAGAACTCGCGAAATGAACAGCTGCATAGAAATGTCTAAAAAGCTAAGTTAATAGTGCCATTCAAGCACTATAATTCATGTAGCAAAAATAACTGGCACGTCAGTAATTTGAAAAAGGAGTCATGTAGTTACATATGTGATTTCAGAGCTGGCAGGTAATACGCACTTACCCTTGATGTGCATGTTGACAGGCCATCTATCTAACTGTCTGTCTCTGTCTGTATGTCTGTCTGTCTGTATGTCTGTCTGTCTGTATGTCTTGTACGTACATCTGCCAACTCTATTTAACTGGCAACTTTGGAGTAAAAACCTTTGATTACAAGAAAAAACCCATAACAGGGTCATATGTAGGTAAAGCAATTTTGCCTCTCAGCACCCTTGTAAAATTTCATTAAATGCACTAATCCTAAAGTTATCGTTACGATCATTACATTTACTAAAACCCAATTCAGAGAAAAGGCACCCAGCAATTGTATAATTGAAGCATCTGAACATCTTAATTAGATATGACTGTAAAGTGATCTGTTATAGCCATAAATCTATAATCATGGGCCTTGTTATCTATGAAAAGAGAACCGTACATTTCTAAATTAATGAATAATATGCTGTTTATTGCGCATGTATGAGGTAAAGCATTCCTGCTGGTTGTACTTTGAATCTTTTCTAATGCCTTTACAAAGCCATGCTTCTGCTGCCTATCTGGAATTCCACATGACATGCTAGGCACAAAATGGAAATGCATCTTTCACAATTATCAAAACATCCAGATATTAAAGTACTGAACAAATTCATTTCTGTTATATGACTCAAAAGGGGCTTTCAAATGGCCCCTGACTGCTTTTATTTCATTTTCACACGTTTAGTGATTCCACTGCCGAGATTGGCCTTGTTGACTTGGCAAGGACGTCCTGTCAGGAGTCATCGGTGACGCAGGCCCGAAACGTGCACCCAGCCTCATTAATATCCTCACCGCCCCGATCCATCTCACCACCCCATCCCCCTCATTGGGGTGCAGCAGAGAGCCAGAAAGGGCATATCAAGCACAAAGGCTGATCATCCCAATTTACTTGCTCTCCTGGGCAGCATCAAGGACAAATGTGTGTTTAAAGCCTTTGTTTACCGCTTAGGGAAGGCGCTGACCATATGCATAAGTGCAAACGTGCACATACTGAAATACATCTATATCCACAGCACCAAAAGGGTTAACAGCGAGTACTGGGTGAAACTTGTTCCATTTTCTTGTAATCACTTAAAGGAGCAACACAGACAGAGCTTTGCAATAGAATCCAATTACATTCAGTTGAGATTAAAATTCAAATGAGGTCCAGTTCCCAGTTTCCTTGTTTAAAAATTAAAATCAGGGAAAACGTGTCACGCCCAAACAGCTGTGTTAACACAGGGATTTTGTAGTAGCTCAGTTCCTAAAAACAGCAATAATAATTGTTTGGCCAGGACCTGTGCGAATCAAATAACGTGGTGTTCGGGTAATGTGATCTGTCAGAAAAAACCATGGCATAAAGATATCGGTTTTTGATAATCAAAGCGTAAAAATATAATCATGTTGTTTCATGCTTTTTGAAGACTGTAATGAAAACTGAATCCTAAACAAGATGTCAAATGAAAGCATATCATAAAAATGTTCATAGCTGTTTGACATCTCTGATAGACATATTATCCTTGCAGAAATATTGAAATGCTGTGTCACAATCTTCATGAAAACTAACATTCAGATTAACCTAAAACAGAGTGAGTACAGAGCTGTTTAGGGTGACAAATGAAAAGCTACATGATTTGCCTTAGTTTAGGTTAAATTTGTTGGGTTCAAAACAAGAGTAAACTTATTTAAAGGCAACACAAATTTTACATTATTTACAACTAGTGGTACAGTACAGTACAGTACTTTTATTATTGCTGTAGTATTGTTATTACTAGTATTAGTTTAGTATTAGTAGTATTATCATTATTACTAGAAAGCAGTATTAACTGGTTCAAGTTAATGTTTCTAATATGTAACACTAAAACTGGTAAATTTGCTGCAGATTAAAAGAATCATTGAAATTAAATTATACGTAGTTCTCAGAACGTAAATCTTTTTTATCTTTGATAATAATAGCAGTGAACGCAGTGTTCTCTGGACTGAAGGTGGACATCCCTGCGGATTCCCCTCAGTCCTACATGACTGATTCCCAAGTTCATTTCTTGGTAATGACCCCCTGCTGTTTGTTCCAGAAGACAGAAAACTCTTTGTGGGCATGCTCAATAAGCAGCAGTCTGAGGATGACGTGCGGCGTCTTTTTGAGTCCTTTGGGAACATCGAGGAGTGCACCATTCTGAGGGGGCCTGATGGAAACAGCAAAGGTAAGCGAGTGCCAGCCATTTCCGATGCCCATATTCGCTATCAAGGGTATTCCTTATTGTTATCTCTCTTTTATTTTCTTTTAAAATATTTTGTTCTTTTTAATATCTCCTTTTTTAAAAAAAATTTACATGCTTGGCATGCATCTGTAGAAGTACTAATGTGCGTAAGTATACATACATCCTGTGCACATTGTCACCCTGTGCTCCTCATTGTCACCCTGTGCTCCTCAGGCTGTGCCTTTGTTAAATACTCTTCTCACGCTGAGGCTCAGGCAGCTATCGGCGCTCTACACGGCAGCCAGACCATGCCGGTGAGTATAGATAGTAAAAGTCACACTCTGAGATGCTCTCATCCTGGTAACTTACTATTATACACACTGAATTACTGTAGCGGCTGTTTGAGCAGTATTTATATCCGGACTTGGCCGTGTTAACAGCTTCCCTCAGTGGGTCGGGGGGAAGTATCACCGTGGAGAATAGCATGGGTGTGGCCCGGCGGGTCGTGACCAGCGCCCCGCGTGCACGCCGCGTGCTCACATGCGTGTTTCTGCACCAGGGTGCCTCCTCCAGTCTAGTGGTCAAGTTCGCGGACACAGACAAAGAGCGAACCCTGCGGCGCATGCAACAGATGGCAGGACAGATGGGCATCTTCAGTCCCATGGCGCTCCAGTTCGGGGCCTACGGTGCCTACGCCCAGGCAGTAAGTGAAGGGACCAAGGCTGCCCTCACACCAGGGTTACCCTTCGGCCTGCTCCTCCAAGCTGGTCTGGTACCATCATCATCATCATCATCGCTTTCTGCTCGCCAAGGCTAAAGTGTGAACCCTTCTTCCAGCATCTGTATATTTACCAAAAACATGGGCTGCATCTAATGCTGAGTACTACACACTAAACACTTATTCAGAAAGGTAGACTGTACTGTTCTCCCACATTCCCAGGTTGGCTTTGTTACAATGAATAAGTCCCTCTAAAGTTATTTTCGGGAAAAGGCTCCATTTGTTGCACTGAGGTGAAATAGTTTTCAATATAAACAAAACACAGCATAATGATAATGGTCAGATCATTTATTAAAATGTGAATTTTCTTACACTTTTCTTACTACTTTCTGTTTCTGTCTTCCCATATCAAAGAGCAGATTATGTGTAATGACTGTAAGTTTTGTTGGCCCTTGATAATGCGTCTATATAGGTTTGGTATGTGCAGATTGTGATTCTTTTCCATTCTACGGTTGTGAAGTTCTCCTCACTGCAGAAGTTGTTTGTCAGCAGAGACGAGTGTCCAAATGTAGGGCTTGCTGTTGCTGTGATGGCATAACAGCCTAAGCAGCTTCATACCCTGACGGGGGCATTTCCGTGGATGTAACTCACCCCCCCCCCCTCCCTTTTTGCAGCAGGTCCAGCAGCAGGCTGCGCTGATGGCGTCCGTGGGCCAGGGGGGCTACCTGAGCCCCATGGCCGCTTTCGCCGCCGCCCAGATGCAGCACATGACCACCATTAATGGGTTGCCTGCAGGCCCCCTGACCCCCACCTCAGGTGCCCCCTCTCTGCCTGCACCAAGAAAGTCACTTTCACTTCAGTCCCTGCATTTCTCTTTATGGTACTTCACCCTTTCTCATTTGTTCTTATCATCTCTTTTCCCCCTTTCTCCCTCCATTCTCTTCCCTTTTGTTTTACATGCTCCTTTTGTTTATTTCTTTGTTTGTTTTGATTCGTTTTCCCCTACCCTTTCTCCCATCCTTGTTCTTCCTGTGTTAAGGTGGCAGTACACCTCCAGGCATTGCTCCCCCAGCAGTGACCAGCATACCATCCCCCATCAGTGTCAATGGCTTCACCGGGTTACCCCCACCCCAGGCGAATGGACAGCCTCCTGCTGAGGCTGTTTTCACCAATGGGATTCACCCATATCCTGGTGAGTTTCAATGTCCCACGGCTGCCTGTTAGATTATATCACACTCCATGTGCATTCTGGGTGTGAGTCTGCAAAATAACTCAAAGAAATTTCCAGAACCTAAAAAGTCTAAATAGCAAATCCGGCACAAGAAATGTCACTGTATTTGTTCATGACTACGTGTGAGAGGGACTGCACAGCTCCACACCTGGTGTTTAGTTCTGGAGAGAGAAGTTGAGATCTGGCTGTTTGTCTACCATACTTGGCAGAGCAACTAAGTCTAGTTTAGTCCATATGACCATAGAAGCTCATACGTATCAAGGCCATTTGGACATTCAATCCATATTGACAAAACTCTTTTTTTAAGGGCTTCTGCTTGTTCTGGGGATGCACAGTTTGATGGCAATCAATCGTGTTATGTACACTATATCCTGACGGTTAAGTTTCCATGTCGCTGGCAGTTCTGCATTGCTTGTCGTCTGTGTGTCCACTGTGCACCACAAAGGAGGAAATGCTTGTCCAATGTCTCACAGTTTTGCAGGAGATCATATTTAGAGAGGACTCGGAGAAGGGCGAAGTGGGCGTGGCCCAGCGGAGTTGTTTTGGGGTTCAGGGGAGCTGCTTCCTGTCCTCCCTAAATGAAGGTACCCACCCCGTACCCACTCAATGCTCCCAAGACCTGGGCAGTTTCTGTTGTCACCCTTCACCCATCTGGTGGTAGCATTATTGCAGTGGAGTATTGGTGTGTGGCATTGTTTCTCTGATGTGTAGTTTTGTCCTTTTGGAATGTGCATAATAGTGTCATTCTGTTACAAATCACTGTATTATCGTGGTGTGTTGTTAGTCTTATGTTCAGAATTGTTTTTTTATTGTGATTGTGTGGCCACTTGACCATTGCATTAGCAATGTAGCTATAAAATGCAATGTAGCTTCCGTATGTTCAAGTGATGGTTCAGGCAAGTGCATGAGCATCCCTCTTTTCAGCCTAATGCTCACAATTTAAATGGTTCGGTATTGTATTGTACCTAAGGCATCTAGATCTGCCATAACAAAAATAACAGTTATAACCAGCATCACAACCTTAAATGAGTTAAACTGTGGATAAGCATGTGAATAAAAATAATCCAAAATGCTTGCTGTTCAACAAGAAGCACAACTCCATAGAGACGAAGGACTATGACATCTGTAACATCTACTGTTTTAGTAAGAATCGGTAGCTACAGTGCAGTGCCTGTTTGATATGTTGTGTGGAGATGTGCATTCTTACTCTCGAAGTGCATTTGTGCCAGATTGTTGCTGAAACATTCCTCAGACCCTTTTCATGGATGCCTGTCTGACCCTCCAGTTGTTTGGGCCTTAGCTTCACACAGAGCCATAGACTAGCTGTGTATCTTGCTTTTATTCTTGTTTGGGAAAATGTTGGAGAGATAGGATGTCCTGATCCCCAGCTTCACACAGAGCCATAGTCCAGCCCGCTGGTCTTGTCCTCAGTTTGTTTGGGGAAGTACTGGAGAGAAAGGATGTCCTGAGCTCTATCTTCACCCAGAGCCATAGACCAGCTCACCTGTCTCATCATCAGTCTGTTTGGGGAAGTATTGGAGAGACAGGAAGTCCTGAGCTCTATCTTCACACAGAGCCATAGACCAGCTCCCCTATCTCACTCTCCGTTGGTGTAGGGAAGCGTTGCAGAGATAGGAAGTTCTGAGCTTCACACAGAGCCATAGATCAGCCCACCTGTCTCACCTTCCATCTGTTTGGGGAAGTATTCGAGGGACAGGAAGTCCTGAACCCCAGCTTCACCCAGAGCCATTGACCAGCTCCCCTGTCTCACTCTCCATCTGTTTAGGAAAGCGTTGGAGAGACAGGAAGTCCTGAGCTTCACATAGAGCCATGGATCAGCCCGCTGCTCTCACCCTCAGTTTATTTGAGGAACTGTTGGAGAGACAGGATGTCCTGAGCTCCAGCCTCACACAAAGCTGTAGACCAGCCCGCTTGTCTCACCCTCAGTCTGTTTCCTGCCTCTAATCTTGCTTCTCTGTCTTTCTGTCTCTGAGTAGCACAGAGTCCCACTGCACCTGACCCACTCCAGCAGGCCTATGCAGGCGTCCAGCAATACGCAGGTGTGTGTGTGTGTGTGTGTGTGTGAGTGAATTAAGTTTATGTTACATTGTGGGGACCATTTTTCAGGTCCCCACAAAGATTAGTGAATGCAATAAAAAAGTGAAAAAGCCAAAAGTCTCGTATTTTGTTTGGTTGCTAATGGTTAGGGTTATTGCTGGGTAAGGGTTACAATCATGATGTTGTGATTACAGTTTTCCCCTTAGAAATGAACGGAGAGTCCCCACAAAGATATAATTACAAAGCTCTGTGTGTGTGTGTGTGTGTGTGTGTGTGTGTGTGGTACCTGTTGGATATAGACCCTGTGTCTTTCTGTCTCAGCAGCCTATCCTGCTGCATATGGACAGATCAGCCAGACTTTTCCCCAGGCTCCTGCAATCATCCCTCAACAGCAGAGAGAAGGTGAAAAGACCTGCAGCACCCCGTACACACACACACACACCCTCATGTGAATATAAACAAACATATATGTTTGTCTTCATTGTGAGTACTTCTAGTCCTTTGTCCCCTTCCTTTTCATTCGCCTCCTTCTACACTGTTACTGCTGCCCATGTTTCTTTTCTCTTCTTTCCCCACTCTATCCATTTTTCACTTCTCTACCACCTATACTTCTCACATTATACTCTTCTCAGTTTCATTTTCGTTTTCTCTTTCACTGTTCTGTCCTGACCCCAACTTCCCTCACTCTCCCTCTTTCTCTCCCTCTTTCTCCTTCTCTTCTCTGCTCTTTTCTTTCTCTGTGTCCCTCTCTCTATCCCTCCAGGGCCAGAGGGGTGTAACCTGTTTATCTACCACCTCCCTCAGGAGTTTGGGGACGGCGAGCTCATGCAGATGTTCCTGCCTTTCGGTAATGTCATCTCCTCCAAAGTGTTTGTGGATCGGGCGACAAACCAAAGTAAATGCTTTGGTGGGTAAAAACCATAAAAACCCGTAAAGACACTTATTGCACTAATAACTTTTCACTTCACTTTAGCACAGCCCAGATTTAAGAAGCAAACTGAACTGACAGAAAACCACAGGACAAGTAGGGGACATACTGTAGGGAGGAGAGGAATGGACAAGCCTACAGAACATGCGACCAGCTTAGATACTGATGTCAGTCTTAACGAGGGATAATTTTCAGTGTGCCGGTGTAGAGTCCGCCAAAATTTAACTTCAACAGTAACAGCAATGACGGCAATCAGGACCATAAAGTCAAAGAATGCCAAAAGCAATAATAAAGCTATGAGTCACTATGCATTATGAATGTATTATGGAAACATATAGCAACAGAGACTCTGGGCTAAAGGAGAGGAGCAACGTTTGATTAACGTGTCAGATTTCATTCCTACCACAGATTCTGTTGTGAAATTTATTGAAGTTGTAATGTGTTATCATGTTGTGTCATGTAATACTGTCCCATGACATTCTGTTTCAGTATCTGTCTCCTGTATTTGAAACATGACTTGAGGTTTCTGATGGGGAGAAGCTGTTAATGCAGTACATTCTGAATCTTTTATGAGTTGTGGAAGTAAAACTTTCCAGTTTTGCATGGATGTTCCTTGAATCTTTAATCAGCTTTTCAAAACAAATATAATTACATACTGAATATTTTCACATCACTGAATATGATGTGAACATGAAGGATTTTTTAATTACAATATTATTACTATTACTTTTAATACCATTACTGTGCTGTACTATCGAAACTTCACAGGTTAATGGTCTAAAAGATAACCCCCATTAAGTATTGCGGTTGTGCAAATATGCTTTTATTCTACACCCGTTAGTGAACAAAACTCTGGATCACTTAAAACGTTTGAACTTATCATTGGAATTATGTTTAACGTGTTTTATTTTGTTTGATTGTATTTTATGATGCATACATTCTTTGCTATACAGAAATCTGGTGTGTGAGGTCTTTGCTGTTTTACTTTAGAAAAATGTGTAGCAACTTTTTAGAAAACCCTGAGCTCCACCCTTTTTGAAAAGTCAGAAATGAGGGCATATTCACAATAAACAAGCCCAGCTGTTCATGCTCTCCTTAATATTCAATTATCATTCTACTCATGCCACTATAGTAATCACTGTTATTATGAGATGAAAATCACTATAGAACAGATGAAAAAATGAAAATATGGCACTGTGTTTAAGTTATTTAATGACTAATGCTGTTAATTACACACTATTTTTGAGGTCTTAATTTGATCAATTGATCATCTTTTGGAGTCAAAATGAGTGTTACATTTATCCATTTACAGCAACAATAAGGGTTTTTGTTTGCACTTTGCAAAGTATAGAGGGATGATGTGCATTCTTATACCAACACATTCGCTAAAAAAGTATTTGGGTTTTGAGGTATTATATATTTTTATTTTTATTGCTACTGCTTCTGTTTTTACTGTGCTTGCGTTATTCATCTGTAATTTGGGAGCCAGTAAAAATAAATCTATAAATCTGATGAGTAACCAAGCAATTAATAATTATGATTTATAAAATATTTATATATTTATTTATGAAATTATGCATGCTAAGAGAAGGAATATAATAGACATATTTAATGTAATGTTGTGTAATAATGAACATTATACACTGTGTTCCATTGGGACATCAGATAAATAGATTATTTTATCTGGATTTTTTGCAGTATAGGTGTTTTGCAGGTCAGCCAAACAAGTCACCTTTAAAGGAATTAAGTCACTAAAGTCATTGATTTATGAGTGAATATGACGTATCATTTGTTAGCAGGGCATCATAAAGTCCAGCAGATATAAGCCCCTAAGGCGTGAAGGGTTACTATAAAGTTGATGAAGCTGAGTATTGTGCTTAATGAGGGGCTGGAATCCTGCAGCTGAGTATTGTGCTTAATGAGGGGCTGGAATCCTGCAGCTGAGTATTGTGCTTAACGAGGGGCTGGAATCCTGCATCCTGCCAGCTGGGCAGCTTGGTGTCAGGGTAACAGTGTGCTGTGCTTTGGATGTGCTGTGAATGTCATGTGCTGTGATGGTGCTATAGGCCACTGACTGGATATGATGCAAGGCTTCATCATTTATTGCTTCATATCCTTTGTTAACACCGATTATGTACAAAGCGAAAGAAAACCTGATTTTTAAATTAAAATGACCATTGTCTTTTCCTCTCTTCTCTTCACCACATTTTTTCTTTCATTTGGTTTCATCCTGACTGGTATTTAATTTTTTTTCTTGTTTCTTTCTCTCTCTTCAATATTCCCTTCACCTCATTTCTTTGTCTCCATGACTTCTTCTTACTCTTAAAACTTTTCTTGCATGTTCCATACTTCTCTGCCTCATCCTTTGTGTCTCCCCACCTCTCTCCCATTATCTCTGTCTCTCCTCCCTCTCCCCCTCCCTTGTTGCCCCCCGATTCCTTGCTACACTGTGGACCTGCAGGCTTTGTGAGCTTTGACAACCCCGCCAGCGCTCAGGCTGCCATCCAGTCCATGAACGGCTTTCAGATCGGCATGAAGCGGCTTAAAGTGCAGCTAAAGAGGCCAAAGGATGCCAACCGGCCCTATTGACCCCGAGGGACACCCAGCCTGGGGCAAATTACTGCCAGAGCACACAGGGACAGACAGGTGGGCCTCCTGCTAATTTGGTTACCTGACTAGTGCACTAGTGCAGTTTATTTAGGGTATGATTGTGAATAACTGAAACTAAGTGGAAGTGGTAGTTTTCAATAAGATCATCTGGCTACAGAATGAGGACTTGTCATTCCTGTACCTACTTGTCATTCCTGTACCTACTTGTCATTCCTGTACCTACTTGTCATTCCTGTACCTACTTGTCATTCCTGTACCTCAAGTTACAGTTTAATCGTGGGTTTTGATGACTCTGCTATCTTCATCCAACAGTCATTAGGATCCTACTTCCAGCCATATCCTTTGAATGCAGGATGGACTACATGGTGTTTCTGGTGTTTTCAGTGATTTATAGCTACAGGAATATCTCAGGTTAACCTGTGCATAGAACAGTTTTGCATTCTTTCAGTACTATACCATGAGACATGCAATTCCAACCACTCGTACATATTTCTGTACATAGTGTCAGGCAAGGATGCCAAAGAACTGCACTAACAGAACATGTTTGGCCCTGGTATTGTATATGTAAATCTGTACAAAGCAGACTGTGGTAGCAAAGGCCACACATCAAAATGCAAAGGACTACAGCAAATGGGTATCAAACACAAAAGGGGATTCAAATGGAAAACAGCCATCAAAGTTAGTATTTTGGTGGTTCTAGAGATCAGCGTGTACATTTTAACTGCAGCATACAGATTAAAGTTTTTTTTTTTATTCACCTAGGTTTAATGGAGCTGGTGAGCATGTCGAAAACATCAAAATAAAAACAGAACACAAAGAACCGAAAGGGGCTGGATTTGAACTGCTACAGAAAAAGACTGAATCTGAAGATTTCAGAGAATCCAGCATAGTGAATACTACCATTGAACTGCTGAGGAGCGAGAAGAGAGCCCTCTCCGACTGAACATCTCGACTTCTCTGGACCATGCAGAAGCATTCTTGCCATTTTAAAACAAAGATACAAAACAGTGTATACATATATGAACTGAATGGTGGAGCAGAGTGAGACGAAGACACCGGCAGCTTATCCTGGCTGTATTCGCAAGAAAATGTTTAAAGGGAGATGCGCGGGGAAAATGATTAACGCAAGACGTGATTGAGAAAATAACTTTTTAAAGAATTTTAGAAGATGTTAATAAAAGGAAAAAATAACTGCTTTTCTGATAAAAAAAAAAAAAGGAAACTTTTCAAGGGAGCGTGAAATTTCAGGACATAAAACTCAATGCGATTCGGGTTGGCCATCTTTACTCGGAGTGCCTGTCCGTTTCCAGGGGATGCCACTGCTGCAGCCAGCCGTAGCAACGGTCTCCAGGGAGTCTTACCTGTCATTCCTTAGTTGTTTTAGGGACCAAAAGACCAAACATTTTTATCATGTAAAGACTTTTAAAATATTTGGACCATTGCATCTGTTTTGCTGTTTAAACACATTGAAGAGCTATGTTTAAAAAAAGGCAAATGCAAGATTTCCTATATGTGTATATATGCAATGTGTATATATGCATATATACATATATACATACCTATATATTGCTGATATGCTTTTTACACTATTTTAAATGGTTGCCTGTGAGGACACTCACCACACTAGTTTACAGTTACAGCTCAATATCAGAATATTTATTTTTCTGTTTACACTTCCTTTCCAATGGGATATAGGCTGCAGGGGGAGGTTGTGACACTTTTCAGCCTCGTATTTAATAATTTGATATCTGATCGTCAAAATATAATAGCATACACATGTGTACAAAGGATATGAACATTTATATTTACAGTACATATATATAAGTATATATAACAAGTATATACATGCTTAAAGTATTCATATAACACATATATGAATACATATATTTTATCCATAAACCTATATGTGTGCGTGCGTGTGTGTGTGTGTGTGTATGGGTGTGGGTGTATTTGTATGTACATAGAACAGCTGTTGAACTTCTCATGTAGAACTGTAATTTCTTATGTAGATTTTAGCTAGATTTTGGAACAGTGCTCTGCCAAACAGCTTTTACTAAAATGGGAAGAGATATTCTGGCAGCTTCCAAATGCAGGCATTCTACTCTCTACGGAAAGTCACACACACACACATACACACACACATACATGTGTATGTGTTGTGTGTGTGTGTGTATGAATATATATATATG
>JAODJU010000119.1:26446600-26479410 GCA_026776725.1 Gnathonemus echidnorhynchus | reverse complement strand
AATACAATGACCGGACTGGGGAAACAAACTGAAACGCGGACAAAATACAGAGGACTAATGACAACAACCAGAAACAGGTGATCACAAGGGGATTCCACACGGGGTTAACGAGGGGGTGTGGCACACAGAAGGAGCGGACAATCAGGGCAGGACACATTGTTTGGATACATTTATTTTCTTACTTTATAAATTACTGTTTTGATAAATATGCTTAGATGTGTTTAGTACAGTATATGCTCTTCTTGTTTATCCGGTTCATTTTGTGTTTAAAAAAAAAACATATTTAGGTGTATTTTTTGGGGGCTGGGAACCAATTGTCCATAATTTTCCATTATTTCTTATGGGGAAAATTCGATCAACAAACTTTTTAGGATTCGATCTGGAGTTCTGAACGGATTAAATTCGAGTTCTGAGGTACCACTGTATTGCCAAAAGTATTGGGACACCTGCCTTTTCACACACATGAACATCCCATTCTTAATAGATAGGACTTAATATGGAGTTGGCCCAACCTTTGCAGTTATAACAGCTTCAACTCTTCTGGGAAGGCTGTCCACAAGGTTTAAGAGGTTGTGTTTATGGGAATTTTTGACCGTTCTTCAAGAAGAGCATTTGTGAGGTCAGGCACTGATGTTGGATGAGAAGGCCTGGCTCACAGTTTCTGCTTTAAATCCCAAAGGTGTTCTATCGGGTTGAGGTCAGGGCTCTATGTAGGCCAGTCAAGTTCCTTCACACCAGACTTGCTCATTCATGTCCTTATGGACCTTGCTTTGTGCACTGGTGCGCAGTCATGTTGGAACAGGAAGGGGCCATCCCCAAACTGTTCCCACAAAGTTGGGAGCATGAAATTATCCAAAATGGCTTTGAATGCTGCAACATTATGAGTTCCTTTCACTGGTACTATGGGCCCCAAGTCCAACCCCTGAAAAACAACCCCACACCATAATCGCCCCCCTCTCCAGCAAACTTTACACTTGGCACAATGCAGTCAGGCAGGTACCCTTCTCCAAGCAACCGCCAAACCCAGACTCGTCCATTGGATTGCCAGACAGAGAAGCACGATTCGTCACTCCAGAAAACGTCTCCACTGTTCTAGAGTCCAGTGATGGCGTGCTTTACACCACTGCATCCGTCGCTTTGCATTTCACTTGGTGATGTACGGCTTCAATGTAGCTGCTCAGCCATGGAAACCCATTCCATGAAGTTCTCTATGCACTGTTCTTGAGCTAATCTGAAGGCCAAAGTTTGGAGGTCTGTAGCTCTTGACTCTGCAGGCAGTTGGCAACTTCTGCACACTGTGTATCTCAGCATGCGTTGTCCCCGCTCTGTGATTTTACGTGGCTTACCACTTTGTGGCTGAGTTGCTGTTGTTCCCAATTGCTTCCACTTTGTTAAAATACCACTAACAGTTGACCGTGGAATATTTAGTAGCGAGGAAATTTCACGAATGGACTTATTGCACAGGTTGCATCCTATCATGGTACCACGCTTGAATTCACTGAGCTTGTGAGAGAGACCCATTCTTTCGTTTGTAGAAGCAGTCTGCATGCCTAGGTGCTTAATTTTATACACCTGTGGCTATGGATGTGATTGGAACACCTGAATTCAATGATTTGGATGGCTGTCCCAATACTTTTGGCAATATAGTGTACATATTGAAGTCTATGAATTAGAGTAAGGCAGATCAGTCTTAACTACTTCTCCCATTTTAGTAACTAGTCTACTTTTCAAGACATATTTTAGATTTAATAATGGGGTTTGACTGCCTTACAACAGAATGATCATAATGTCCATAGATCTGTTAGCAACATTCCATTGCATTGTGCTTCTCCAGTTGTTCTTCGCAATCCTCAGTTAATTCAGTTGGGTACTTAGTGGCAGACTCTTTTTCCACCTGATCAGACAGTGTTAAGGATTTAAGGATTATGAGAAACTGAAATTCTGAGGATTTTCCATGTGAAAGCTGTACTGAATGACATCTTTACTGAAGATCGACCACATGTTGCTATTTCTTGCTTTGTAATTGTACATCGTAAACTGTAATACGACAAAACGTACCACAGGGCTTCTTTACATGATCCCTATAGTCTTACTGTGCAGATTTTTTTCTGGGGGTCTCTAAACAAAATACCTCAGATGAACTGACCGCGTAGTTGCTTGCTTTCATTTATCATAATTCCACCAATTAAATAATTAAGAGCTGAGTGATGCAGAAGCGGAGTCTCGGAATACCCCATCCTGACACATAAGACTACACGAGCTGGTCATTTTACAAATAGCCAGGAAATGCATGAAATCTGGTGCCTATATAGCACGCTACACAATTACTACATTAATGGTTTTACTCGCTCAAAATGAAGGAAATTATAATTTAACACTCTGGGATGTTTCATATTATATTCAGTATTAAAAAAACGTGAATAAAAACAAGTTTAATGATAAAGTTTTAGGTAACAAGAAAAGCCATCAAAAACCATCTCAAGGTAACCAAAAAGAGCACAAACATAATTCACTGATACCATCTTCAGACTCTAGAACACCCAGTGATTTTCAATTAATGAGAAGCACGTACACAAAATGCGTACATACGTTTAGAGTAAATGCTTGGACTGCTCATTATTTTTCCCTGACAAACGACAAAGCTGAAAATAAGGACACAAGTCAATACATGTAGGTGATCAGTTCAAAAGTCTGCAACACATCTGCAGCAGCGTGGAGCTTCAGGGTCAGGCTGACAGTCTCTGCGTAGCAGACAAGAAGCAGCTGTTCACTGTGGCGAGGGCTGGGGAGCATTTTTTGTGTTAACAGATAAAGAAGATCTCCTCCAGAAGCTGACTCTCCTCTGGGTCCTCCTGCATGCTGTGCTGTGGAGGTCGAGGAGAGGCAAACGAAGCTGAGGCAGGGACACTGCGCACTCGACAGGCAATGGAAGGCTGCTTCAGATGCTGCTGGGTAAGGAACCCGGTGCGGTCCCTGCCAGAGATGGGGCTAATCACTTCCAGCAATTCAATCAGGGAGGAGTCCAAACTGCAAGGCTGTGTGATGTGTGGTGAGCTGCAGTATAAAAAAAATCCAGCTTCAGTTTATCACTCAAATTCACATTATAAAGAAAGCACATATTTAGTTAGACACATCGTAGCCAGATGAAATGCCTGTAGATTACATGATGAATTCTTTTAAATTGGCTTTGGGAGAATCAGATCCTTGACATGCAAAGGGAGCCAATTTGAACTAGAATGAGAGCAAGAGGTGGAATGTTAACCAGGTCTGTGACCTTCGGGACAGATCTCTGCTGGTCGGCGACAGGCTGGATCGGACTTCTCCATGGAGGAAGAGAGGAATTGACTTTTAATCCATTTTTTGATGGCAGAGAACAAAATGATGGACATGTGAAGACTATGGAGCACCAGCAGCAGAATGAGCACATGCTCCTGAATGAGGAATAAATGTCCATGTCTTCTGGGGGCAGAGTGTAAGTTAGCGGGTTAATTCGGGATCTGTTGAGCCCTGGAGCAAAGCCCTCTGTGGATGATCCTGCCCTCTGACCTCTCGTTTGTATGTCTCTTTGCAGCAAAGACATCTGCTAAATAAATAACTGCAAATTGCAGACGTATCCATCATCAACAGCAGAAATACACTGCACCTGTTATCCAGGGCTGGTGTAACACACAGAACTTACTTACAGGCCGTCCTGTGGAAATATGCATGAATAAAAAGAGAATGAATAAATAAATGAATAGTAAGATAAAGCTAATAAAGATTCAAACCAGCAGTCGAGCTCCTTGATAAATTATTCAGTAAGTACACAGACGGACAAGCATGTTTCAGATTTAAAACATGAACTCCACAGCCGTGCCGCTCTGATGTTGCTAACGCAACTCCCTGCTCATTTTAAGCAGGGCTCATTTGCATTTTGCATTCCTGAATTGCCGGTGATGCAGGGTATGAATATATAAAGGGCTTCCAGAGATAATATGAACACATGAATGCAGAGGCAGGCACAGTAACATACCTGCTACTGCATTACGTCTCTCCCCAAAACAAAGATCTGAAAATAAGACTGATGTGTATAAAAATAAATAAATAAATAAATAAAATAGATTTTTCCCCCTTTATTCCGGTAAAACGGCCCAATTTTCAAAAAATTATTTACTTAGTACGGGGTTATCGATAGAGGTGAAGAAAATGATGTAACAAATCAGGACAGGACAGCATCACCAGACGACAAATACAGGTGCGAAAGGTGGTAAGCACCAAAAATTAAATTAAACAAAGCAAATCTATCTTTGCATGGCAGTATCAGTGCGGATGGGAGGGGCTTCAGTCTGGCTCGCTTTCTGAAATTTGAACATTTGCATTTTTATTTGTTGATTTATTTAACAGACAGCCCTCTCAAACAGCCATCCATCACCAGATGACACAGCCAATATGAATAATGCATCTCCTACAGGGAGCTGGAATCTATAACAAGACAAGGGGTCCACAATTTGAGTGGGGGAGTTCACACCGGGGGAGATTATGGGAGGAAGAATACTGATGGCCCTGGCAGGAAAACATTTAGCCAGGGTGTTTATTGCTCTCCTCATGGTTTGGGTTTGAGTGGCCATGAGACAGGACTGCTTAGACAGACAATGCCCTCTTTATGTGCCAGGCATTACTCTCTCGTGTGCTCTGTTCAGCAATCACTGACCTCAGGGTTAGACGGCATCTCACGGGGACCTGAGCAACTCTAAACGCTACATCTAAATCCATGTTTATTATACGGCATCATAACAACAGCCCTCACAAAGGTAATCCTTTAACTAAGGACACAGACTGTATTTTGTTGCATTTATTTTTTGCTTAATGTTACTTTATAAGGGAAATCCAGAGACCTTCAGAAAGTACCTCTCATTAAATAGTGGCAGTGATTACTGGAATAAAGAGGCCAAAGCACATTCATGTACAGCGTTTCTTAAATACTGATTTGCATACACACCACCATATGAAAAGCAGTGGTCTCTCCTGTGTTTAGTAGTTTAGTTATTCTTTCTGGTTGTAAGTCCTGGTTGACCTTATAATTTACAGCCCAAACAGTAATATAAAATTTCAGTGAGGCCACATGCATAGCTTGACCGTGTCAGTTCCCTCAAAATCTGCACTGACCGCAACAGGATTGTCTAATTACCAGAGGGTTCCGTTGAAGCAAGATGCCAACAAAAAGCTATGATATCTACTGGTTTTAATTCTCAAAACATTTATTCCTTCCTATTGACTAGTTACTTAAGTTTGCAAACTTATGGAGAAAAATCTGACAATTAAGGTGAAGATGGCTATTAAAACAAAGTAAAAGGGATGAAAACCATAATCCCATAATGTCCACTTGCATGTGGTTAAGCTGCCCTTCACGATAACACAGCCTTAGAGAAAACTTGAGAATACACAAATATAACAACAGAACCATGTGTTATATTGTAGGAATGAGTCAGCATTGTCAAATATGAGAATGCACATAATACTGGAAAAAAATCTTAATATCAAATAAGTATAAGAATAAAATGTGATAAATATTTATCCACTGTATAATTAGCTGTGATTTGTTTGTTCTTTAATAAGAACAAATTAACTGTAAACAAGTTTACCTACGCTGTTTTTGTATGAGCTCTGTATTTGCACTAGTTTATTTAAGCTGTAGTTTATTTTTGATAAATTTTCAACTCAATTTTTGTTTTATAACAACCATAATATTTATTGCACAGACTTCAAATAATGCAATGTAAATTTTTCCAGTATCATTTAGCGCTGGCTGTAAGGCTACCTTTAAAAGTTATCTTTTGCAGCAATGAGTATTATCTCATTTTGTAAGGAAATAAATTAAGCAGGCTATAAACCAGAGAAGTATTACGATTACAGAATTCAGATTTACACCAGTCAAAACTTTTTTGCACACCACGGGTTTTTACCACTTTTCCATTTATTTTATAAACTGCACATTTTTTATTCTTGTTAAGCATTGGAAAGTTGAGTGGACAACTATAAATGAAAATATAAGTCAAATAAAACAAGTTGCCTTTATAACATGGAAAGAGTATGTAACAGTGCAGGTCTGACATCCTATAAACTGGTTGTGTGGTGATGGCATAGACAAATTCTAGGCTGTCCTTTAACTTTAAATGCACTAGTTAACCGTTTCATCCCATGAAACAGAGCAGGATTTAATGTCCCTTGCAGAAAGAATGTCTCATTTTCTCTGCTGTTATAGCTGCTAGAGGAGGTTACTTTGGTGATTCAAAGATGTGACATTTTCTTTCCAATAAAGGTAGTCAAATGGTGAACATACTGTATTTGTTAGCAAAGAATATTGAGTGTATTTTTAGTAAATGTTAAGTAAGTAACATGCAAATGTAGAAAATCTCAGTGTGTGATAAAACTTTTGACTGGTAGTGTATATAACAGACTACCCTAATAAACAGCCAACCAAGTACTAGGATTACAGAGTTTGGATTGTGACTTTAAAAATAAAGATATCAGCATTCGCCATAACTGCCCAAGGCACATACTGTTAAACATTAGTATGCTGCTGCATACTGCAGTTGAGTTCATGCTTCACTTTAATTTGTTTCAATTTAATTTATTCAGTTTTTAACATTTTACATTCTAATTTTGCAACAAGTAATATTCATTTCCATACAAAGTGAGATATTTTGTCCCATACTCCATACACATTTCTCCATGTATGTCTGGGATGTGGCATTAATCAAATACTATTAGAATAATAACTGGCAAAATGAGCAATTCTGTCAGAAATGTCCATTCCTACACGATAGCAGCTGCCATTCTCACTGTAGCTGCAGCAAGCACTATGTATAAAGTCTGCCTAACATAAGTCAATCCCTATAGAAACACATTTTTATATTCGTCACTTCTGAGGATGCCCTCTGTGTGCATGTGTGTGTTTGCATAGATCACATTTGAGGACCAAATTTTCCCCAAAGTGTAGTAAAACCTGAAATTTCCCTACTTTTGGGGACATCTTTTGAGGTCCCCATTTGGATAACCTCAGTTTTATAAAAAATCTGTGAATGCAATCAAAAAAGTAAAAATGCCAAAAGTATGTATTTGGGTTGGTTACTTATGGTTAAGGTTAGGGATAGGTAGAGGTTAAGGGTGGTGTGATTGAGATTATGGTTTTTCTCATAGAAATGAATGGACGGTCCCCATTTAGGTAGGAAGACCAACTTTTATATTTGTCGCTTCTGAGGATGCCCTCTGTGTGTGTGTGTGTGTGTGTGTGTGTGTGTGCTATCCACCAGACCTATGAAACGCTGCCTTTAGCTACCCTGCTCAAGACAAAATGATACATTTATCAATATTAAATATTCCAAAATGACCAGCCAGTGGCTGGAAGGGCTCATTCTCTCCCAGAAACCCAGACCAGCACGTGACAGCTGCAGTTCACAGGTCTTTGCCAGCCTGCTTGGCCTTCCAGCATCAGCTGTGAAGAAGCCCTTTAAAATGACACACTGCAATGATCCTCCAACCCCTATGAATAATGCAGCACTGGACCACTGTAAACCACAATCTGATATTAATCAAACACCGATACATAAACGGAATTTCTTCAGTGCTTGTTAGAAGGGACCACGTTGTGTGGCTGGTATTCTCCTCAGCTGGAGCCGTGCAGCCAAGGCCTGGGAGGTAATTAGCCTTTGAGGGTCGTTTCCATTTATAGCCACAAGGGGGGGCAAGTGCAGGGACAGTACAGCAATCTGCTGAGAAACACGTCACTGTACTCAGCTTGTATTTTACAGCCGGACAGAAAATGGTAAAAGGTAACATGTATGGAAAACCTAGAATACTGGGCCAGATCCAGGCAAGTCAACTGCTTCCAGTTTGGGAAAACGCATCAACTGCTTGTAACAGTTTTTTTACTCAAACGTATTTTTTCCCTACATTTAAACCAAAATGACATTTAAAACTGTTGTAGAATAATAAAATGCTGCAACATTCAAAAGGAATATTTCCTAATACTCAATCTAGAAAATCACAAGAGAAAAGTACCGCAGAGTAAAAAAGAGAAAAGCTGCATTACAGACACCTCACTCTTATAGGAATTACCTGTGCTCTTCAATGGGAAATGGGGAAATGGTTAAATGTAATACATTACCTTTGCCTTTCTTTCAGAGAGACACGCAGCAGATTATGATTCATCCTCATCACTGGAGGAGGGATTCGGCCTCGTTTCCCCCACAAGCAAAGAGGTCTATTCAATTACAGCCACTGGACTCGAATCGGCAGTTAATGACACTGTGAGGCTGCCAGTCAGCTCCAGAGCAGAGCCCCCATTGGCCCCATCAGAAGGCCCCACCGCCGCATTCACACCTCACACTCTCTTTATCCGTCATTTTCCCCCCTTTCAGATACACTAGCATCTTTCATGACCGAAGCTGCACTCCTGGAGAAGATGAGTCAGCTGCACGCAGTAACACACCTGTGCCAGACTGCGCACTTTGTCGATCTGCTTGGAATACTAAATGTACTTAAATGAGAACTACAATGCCTGGAGTGAGGCAGGCACTAGGTATTACCTCACAGGAGTACTTAATAAAATCCTATTTTAGGGACCAGTTGATGACTCACTACAGTATAGAAGAGGGAACAGAGTTTAGAGCAGTTATTCAGATCACGGTCCTCAAGGTCTGAGCATTGCTGGTTTTCCAGCCTTCCTTTACCTGTCAGTCAGGTGTGAAGCCTCTGACCAATGAGAATCAGTAATTATTAAACTAACTACCTGGGAGAACAGAAAACAAGGCCTGGATTTGGAATCGAGGTCCAGATTTGAAGAGCCCTGGTTTAGAGTTTCATCCATGTTACAAAGAAAGAGGACTTTTTAATGCAGCTAATGCATGGTCTTCAAACTCAAGTGAAGTAACAATACTGTGTGAAGTAACAATACTGTGTGAAGTAACAATACTGTGTGAAGTAACAATGCTAATCACCAAGCCGGGCCTTCAGGTACATAAACACACCAAAAATACAGCATGTACAGCTCTCTGAGCAAAATGGAAGGCATCTCTAACATAACAGGGAACATTTTTTGGCATAGCAATGATTCCACACTTCACTGTTGTTCAGTATTCTACAATAGGCACTATCACAACAAGGTGCAAAGCCCTGTTGGTTCAGCAGTGCAATGAAGGCCAAGCGTTTATTTAGGCAGCAGCTCTGATCAATATCTTCACCCGGACCGGCGATTTACAGAGTGAGGCCGGAGCAGGAATAGCGGGTGCTTACCAGCTGCGGGGGGTCTTATCCACTGCAGAAGGACCAGACTGGAGCTGGACACTGGACACCACTGGGGAAGCGGCAGCATGCTTAGTGGGCAGGGTCACGGCCCCTGAACATCCCATAAAATACTGCATTACTGCGTGACTCATTTAAAGGGGAATTTCAAGCAGAAAAGGGAGGAAATCCCACGAACACAGTGGAGGCGAATATACACAGATGAAAACGAATTGTTTCCTGGAGTGAATCAACCTCTGACATCAGTATATTACAGTTTTGTTCTGATTCATGTTAAATCAGAACAAAACCCTGGAGGCAGTAAATTTATGCACCAGGCAAACATCATTATTTTCCTGATCTCAACAACCAGCATACGCACTCCTGAATGACTTCCATCAATCAATGTTTACATAAATTCCCATTACAGGAAACATGGCAGACACTGTATGAAAACTACTCAGTTTCAGTGCATTCAGTTTCACTGAAAAATAATCAGATGCTCTGGACTCTCTGTACAGCATTCTTATATTTTGGTTTCTAGCTGTTGTACAGTTCTCAGGAACTGTTTCATGATCATTTTCCTGAAATGGAACAGCAGCTATGAATCCAGAAAGACAGGAGTAAAGTAAATCTTAGGATCTGCACGTGTTTCAACGTCAATTAAAAGGCCAGTTACAGCAGAGTGTATGTACGGCTAGTCACGCAGCACTGCACTTACCCCCCGAATGCAGAGACTGGTCCAAAGGGTGGGACACGGTGCCTTTGTCAGTGGCTGGCTGCCCTGCTGTGCCAACAGACAGAACCCTCACATCCGTCTGACAGCTTAAATCACTGCAAACACAGGGCAAGGCCTTCCATGAAATAATCACAAAAATGTCCGCACACACAGTCCACCCTGATTCCCCCTCCCCCCCCCCCCCCGAGGTGCTAACACTGCAGAATGGGACAGATCACCAGGACAGAGGAGGAGGCCCATTACCTTGGCTTACCACCATACTGCACCCTCCCCCCTTTTCCTTCATCCCCATCTAATTCCTCATAGCTACACTGAAGCCTAGTATTCCAGTGAAAGGACCCCCCAGATAAACCCCCGCAGCTAAAAGCCCAGCAGCTCACAGGCTGAAGAGACTCTGAATTATTCAGCACTGCTTTGTCAGGCAAGATTCCTTCAGGGAGAAAACTCATTTTAAACACCTTTAATTCCTCCTAATTATGCCAGAGCGGAGCATTAATCAAGTGCTGGGCGACATGAAGCAATGACAGCCTGTCAGAACACTGACTTCTTCACTAAGCTGGAGAGAGAAGCCCGCCAGCACCACTGAGCATGTGCGGACAGGAGCCAGGCATCAGGCACAGAGCGGACGCACCAGATTACACACAAAGGCTTCGACACCAAAACCCTCCTCTTGCCGTTCCTGACACAATACTAAAGAACAGAAGTATTCTTCTGTTTCTTCGACTAAAACATGTTCATAACAGAACTGGCTGTTTGTGTTTGCTAGACATAACAAGCAGTGTAGGACAGCTGTGCTCAGAAATGTAGTTTGTGAAAAGGCGTGACAGCATGTAGACATTCCCCGTCTTACCCGCGTGAGGTGTTTTGCTTCTGCGGCTCCAGCCCATTCGAGATACTGTCGGATCCCCCCACTGGCACATCTGGCAACCTGGGGTACGGTGAGACTAGAGGTGATACTGACGGAGCCATCCTCGTGGCCGCGATGAGGTAACAGACCTGCACTTACCTGCTGTGCTCGAGGCGAGACTGACGCAGCCGCTGCTTCTGTTGGAGTAAGCGTTCTTCCTGCTGAGCTAAGCGAGCCTGAAGACGTTCACGCTCCACCTCCAGCTCCATCTTCTGCAGCAGCAGACGGTTCCTCCTCTCTTTCCAGTCTTCCTGGCCAGCAGGGGGCGCCGTGGCCGCCACCTCGCTTGAGCTTGGCCCATCGTCCCCTATCCTGGGACTCATCTCACAGGGAGAACAGAAAGAACCGCACATCTCTTTGGTGCTCCTGCAGGCAGAGTCCACAGTGACAGACCCTGCACACTTGAAGCCTCCTGGATGTTGAGGTCCTTGTCTTACTCCTTGAGGGCCAGTAACTTGGGATGCTGGGTCACTGGGCTGGTAGCAACTGGACAGGTGCTGGGTGGGAGTGTCAGTCCTGGAGCTTCTCTGTCCTTCTCCTCTTACTGCTTCATGGTTAGAGAGGCCCAAGTAGGAGCAGTCGTGCCCAGCCGTTCTCCGTGGACCGGAAGGAATATATCCATCAGTGCTCACCTGCTGAAGAGGTTAAAGGAAGAGGAGTCTGCAGTCATGTGGAGTAGATCTGTAATGGACAATGTTTCAAACCACTCCAGTAAAACATCCAGCTCTTTAAAAAGCTACCAGTGCAAGGCGCCCCAGCCATCAGCAACAACACCATCCATTCACCCACCATATTTCACATGATAGCTCTTAATGATGAAACTTAATACATTTTGTAAACATTAAAAAGAAAAACAGAAAAAACATCAACAATAGCACATTAACTGCATAGAAGACGACGAGATATTGATACTGAGTAGAGACTGCAGGGCATTAAAGGATGCATCGCTGCATGGGTGCATGAAGAGGACCTGTCCACTGACAACCTGATACCCGAGGGCAGCAAGTCTGGCCCAAAGTAAGATACCTGGGTAACTGCAGCCTATAAGCAGAACAGCAGCAACATTCCTCTGTTCAGAAAACACAACAGCAGAAATGAGGAAAGCAGGAATTAATCTGTATAAGAACTCATTTGAATAGCCCTCTAAGCAAATAATGTAATATAATAATAATGAATAATAAAAAACAAAAAAAAATCACTTAGTTTTTATCTTTGAATAAAATAAATGAGCAGTATGGTATGGATAAAAAATAAATCCTAGCAAATCTAAAATTCACAAAAAAAAGGATTGGTATATTTAAAATGCTATAAGATATTCAAATCAGTGACCACGAACATCACCAACAATCAACCGCCATGCAGAAGCTAAGGAAGTGGGGCCTGATGAGAGGCAGAAGGAGAGAGACAGCAGACACCCATCAGCCACGGCCAGAGTCGATGGGTACAGACAGAATCAACGGGCTGAAGAGTCACAGATCGAGGCCAACAAAGGACTGGATGAGTACAAATCACTACTGGCATTCCACAGCTCCACAACGGGGAGTGTATCTCAGTGCAGGCTTGAGTCATCAACAGTGCAGCCACCGAAACAAACTTGTGCCCACACAGAGGGAAGAAAAAAAAAGAAGCAGGCTTTGTGATGAGCGGCTTACGGCCGGCGGTCGCCGACTGCTGTACACAGGAAGCCCCCAGTGCCCAGAGCTCCCCCAGAAAACACATGTATCATTATTAACATTAACAGCAAGCCAGGCCATTAGCGACTCAGTGTCCTCCTCTAGTCACTGCGTGGCCCTGAGCACCTGTGTCATTAGCATGGGCTAACAGCAGGCTGACAGGACACTGATTAAGCGCAGGGGCCGCTTCTTTAGCTGCTGTCTCCCGGCCGCTCCAGCGTCAGCAGGAGCAGAGAGCTGACACGCCTCTCGTGTTTCTCTCGAGGTTAATTCATGTGAAGGAATTTCATGTTTTTTTTTCTTAGAGCTACAGTGTGACAGTGTTTAATCTACATGACAACAGTCAGGCCCACAAGAAGATACAAAAAAAATCTAGAATTTAATTAACTAAATGAAAATACGGATTTTGTCTTGTACAGCAACTAGCAGAAAACTAGACTTCTGCAATACTAATGACTCACATACTCTCTGCTCTTTTATAGGCAAAGTATGGATTAATGCAACTGATTCTAATGCATTTATAGCTTGTTCTTGGCCTATAAAATACAGCACATTTCTCACTTTGAAATATACATCCAGAGAAATGACCAGTTCTTTATTACATCCGTGCTTATTTACACATCCTCATCCCCACTGCATCACCTATTTGTTGCTTGTTTATCGTCCTCCCCATGCATCTGTCACCTACCCCGCAACTATAGCATAAGAATTTCACTGTGCTCCTCCAAACAAGTGACAATAAAACTTGAAATCTGAACTAAAAGATCAGCCTGTCAAACAAAAAGGCAGCACTGGAGACAACTAATGGCCCCAGAAAGTGAATGGAAGCAGAGCTCACCTTGCGCTGGGAGCATGACTGGCTGAGCGTCTCATGCTGCTGGGACAGATACTGCTGGTAGAGTGACAGCAGCTCCTGACACTCGCGATACTGCTGCTGCAGGCCTGGATAGCAAGTTAAGGAGACGGATACGGAGGCACCACGTCAGAAATCTGCAAGCAGACAATCCAGCAGACGCTAGACAAAACCTGGCACCATCCACCATGTTCATGATGATCTGGAAGCATTCCCAGAAACCTGGGACATGAGGCACAGCACACCTCGTACGGGAGGCCTGGGAATTTTGGAACCAATTTACAAGAACGTCTTGCAGCCACAAACAGGGAAAAGCTACAGAGTAAGAGCAGGAGTCAAACCTGAAGGTATTAGTGCTGTTCATGACATCAGCCTCTTTGACTCCTTCCAGTTTACCTAGAGAAACTCCCAAAAGGCAAATAACACATACTGAAGTTCGTTCTTACAAGACAAATGCATTACAACGTATGACCTTTCAGGAGGAGGACACAGTGATGTCCCTTCAGGGGAAAAACACTTTGCAGATTGTTCCTGACACTCACTTGACCCAGACAATCAGGAAGCAGCAGATAAGAATCTTCCAGAAGTGCAAAGAATCAGCCAATTCCAAAAGACTGGGCACAGAACCTGTCGCCACAGACAGCACTTGCAAATCCATGATGTCTAATTAACCCGAATGTATCCAATTAAAGATCTTGACTAATACTGTAAACCAAAACCCTAGCTTGCATAAAATACACTGTATATATTTATGCAGACAAGACAATTCAGACACATCAAGCACAAATATAAATGAACATTAATGTGAAGATTTACATAACGTTGTGATCTGGAACAAATGGACTGCAAAAGATTACATTCTTCCAGTACCAAACCAACTGGCATTTCCCTGGAAGCGGGCCAGTCAGAGGGTTACAGGAACCTTACATCAGGAAGAAGCGAAAGATACCTTCCTCTCCATCCAAAAATACCAAAAATCAGAACTTGCACTTACAATTCCATGACAGGAATTGTCAACATGATTCAATTCTCTGTCAGTAGACCCAGAAGTAATGAAATCTAATCCATGGAGGAATAAAGACACACAAAAAGAATATTTTAATGCTGCTTGGACAAAGCTATGAAAAATCATATGGGGCTTGAAATTGGGGTTCAGGAGGAATAGAACCACCGGTGTGAAGTGGCATGCGATTGGATGATGCAGGGATGAACACTACAGTCTGAATGTTCTTCAATGAAAAGGATAAGCTTTAGGATCAATGACTAATAAATTATGGACAACCTTCAAGTAATACATTTAAAATAATTTTACAAAATAATGAAAATGAAATAAGTGGAATAAAATTATTTAATCTAGACTTGGCCTCACATCTATCGAGTGAAGAGTCAGACTTGTGCTGTAGATGTTAAATGCTTCTTGATGTATTATTAACCATTCTGCTATTTCAATGTTTTATATTAGCATCTGTAAACTAGAAGCTGCAATGCAAAGCTTTAACGATGCAATATCATTGCAATAACTCTCAGCACACTGCAACAGAGCAACTCGGAAGTTTGTCCTGGAATGCCAAGTGCAGGACAGATAACCAAAATTTAATCCTGCGCGTAAATTCACACTATTGCTTGATGCAGAACAGAAATAATGATTTTATAAAGACTGATAGATTCATCCCCCAGATAACCCCAATCTCTGTAGATAAGATGAAACTTATTGTTAAGAAATTATAGGCCTTCTTTACAGGAATCTTTAAAGCTGTTTGCCCTTGGTGTCCCCATAACCTTTAAAAACTATACTCAATCCTCATCTCAAAGGCGTGTTATGACTTTCTGTACTTTAAAGACAACACAGCTTCCATCAGCATCATCTCCAAAGGGTCCTTTCATATGATTTATCAAATGTAATAGATTTTAAAAGTTTCACACAAATGCCAAGTTCAGAACTTAAGTGCATTTGAGTTGAGAATTCATAATTTGAGCTTTGATACCAATTGTGTAATTATTTGGCTGCAATTTCTCCTCAGTGTTTCAGTAAATGGACAGTGAAATTATGACAGCCAAATCCCCTGAATCAAAATGAATCCACAAAAAATGAGTTGAACCTCGGCAGGAAACAGTGAAATGTTTTTGGGAAGTTGAGATTTTTTTTTTTAACTACAATTATAAACTACATATACTGGGAACTGACTGATATATGGAATATCAGTCAATGCCCAGTATATGCTTATTAATATACCTACTATTTTGAAAATGTTTGAATAATTTGGCAGCTGTTTTGGAAGAATAGGGCATACTTCACATTACACTGTCAATTTAAAACCAACCACACAAACAGATGTAAAGAACCAAGGACTTTAAAATATACTTTATCCTTCATAATTCCGGGTATAAAGTGTTGGTATACAGAAACCTAAAGTGAAACCATTCAGCTTCCTTTCATGGTAAACCTTAAGACTAAACAAAACAGTCAAGAGATCACGGCAGTGAATTCTGAAAAATCTTCCTGAATCCAGAACCTATGGCCAATTTACTTAAAAAAATACCTTTACCTCAAGGCATCTAGCCTTCACAGGTCAGCTTTGTGTTCCTGGGCATTCTTAAGAGGAAAAAAAAGAAAGAAAAACACTGCCCCCTAGTGTCAAGAGGAGTGGAAGATACTTGAGACAAGCATCTGCTTTTTGTTTAAAACACATTTTGCCAAGCAAGAAACCAGATATTTACTTAATAGACATATTTTCGGTAAGGTAAGAATTGGTGCACCGGCATAAAAGCTAACGATGTGATTGTCCCAATTAGGAAAGTGTGCACTGGATACCATGTGGGGAGGATTCCGGATGCACTGTTTCTAACACGTTTGCATTTGTAAAATCTCATCTATTAATATATAATTATTCGTAGTATACAATCCGTAATATATAATTATAAATATATAAGTAGAATTATTATACAAATGTGATCACTATTTTATGACCAATAATTTTATATTAAGATTGATTCCCCTTCTCTAATCTGTTTCTGTACCATATTAAGTTGCACGGCATCATATTCTTTTGCATCGCATCGGGTTGAATTGCACTGCATCACAATAGCGGTGAATCATATATATTGCATTAGTAGCTGCTTCATATGTATCTGTAATGTATCAGATCATTGGCAATGCATCGAGATGCCTAACGCATCGGCCTCAGTAATGGAAACGCACAAACCTAATATATATGCTTCCTTATAAAGGTTCCAGAGCTCCATTTCAGTCCATATGCAATGCTAATGAAAACTGTCCCTTCTATAAAACGTATGAAAGAAAATAAGTAAAGGCACAAAAATTTGCATAAAACTGAATCAGGACCTCTGTGACCAATAGTCAGTAAAAGTCATTCATTGAGAGCTTCACAAAGCTAGAATTTATCCCTCAGCCGCCATTCGGAAACCACTTGAATGTGAAACCAATGCACAAAAGTCAGGTGAAAAGAGGACAAAGTCATGAGCAATAGGGAAACAGTAATATGATTTGATGAGTCATCATTCACATACATGCAGACAGATTGAGGTTTGGAGAAAGCATTATGGACAGGGGTGTCCATAATGCTATGGGCAGTCACCTTATTAGTTTCATTAGTTCTGATGATTGCGCTGCATAACCATAAAACAGCCAAGGAACTCAAGGCCTTTATGTGGGACAGGGTGCACACGATGATGCAATCACTGTTCCATCAGGAACCTTCCATATTCCATGATGATAATGATCCCACATCCGCTGCTAAAAACTGAAAACTGGTTTCATGGAAACCAGGACGTAACCAAGCACTGTCCGTCACCCTCCCATTCACCAGACCAAAACCAGGAAGTAACCAAGCACCGTCCGTCACCCTCCCATTCACCAGACCAAAACCAGGAAGTAACCAAGCACCGTCCGTCACCCTCCCATTCACCTGACCAAAACCAGGAAGTAACCAAGCACCGTCCGTCACCCTCCCATTCACCAGACCAAAACCAGGAAGTAACCACGCACTGTCCGTCACCCTCCCATTCACCAGACCAAAACACCTCTGAACCTTCACTGCAAGTTCTAAAGCACGGAGAACAGAGCAAATACCTACCTCCTTAATCCCTCAAAGAACTGCAGGCTTTTATTTTTGAAAAATGTTCTAATATCCCAATAAATACAAATCAAGATTTCAAGGACTGAAGCTGTTATGAATGCAAAGGGAAGTCAAACTCCTTATTAGGTGCTTGAGAATATATTTTTAGGCGTTTCCATTATTCTGGCCGGCCCTCTCCTAGATGTGTTACAGTTATGAAGGTACTTCCATAACATCTGTACAAGAGGTGTGCACAATATGAAATCACATTATTCCATACGTTTCCAGTCATTAATTTCACCCAGCCATCGCTGCGAACAGCGTGATGAATACATGTACCACTATGAGAAACATTCAGCAATGGAATATATATTTAACTGTTAATGTATGCCTGTGATGGATACTGGTACCATTGTGACAAGTGCAGTAATATCAACCTAAGTACCAATATTTTAGTTTTTGTGAAGTCATTTTCAGTTTCCCCACAATTGTAACTTGCACGCGAAACAACTCAATTACTCTAAAACTATGGCACAAGCACAAATCAGTGTTTTAAAAGCAGGCAAAACACCAGATACCAGTTAGATATTCCAGTTAGGCCCAGCAGTTAGCATGACTGTAACATGGTTACCCTGTATGACAGAGAAGGATACTTTGGCGTTCCTGTACAATAAGCTGGTTTTGTTCCTCAAGCTGTTGGATTTTCATCTCAAAAGATTCTTGTTCATCGTGAAGCCTCTGCATCGTCTCGTCCTTCTCCTCAGTCACCCTGCGGAGAGGATACCCATGCTTTAAGCGTACAACATCCCCATGAAACATGCTTAGCATGTGTAGACAAGGGCCATATGCAAGAACATCGAAGCCCAGTTTACAATCACGTCTCGCTGTAGCCCTCTGAGACTGAACCGTCACCTTGCCAGCTCCTGGATGAGGTTGGCAATACGGCGCTTGTCTTCGGGGCAGAGGTCCTTGAGACAAGGGCGGCTCTTGGCTTGGTCTGCTTCAGCCTGCAAAACAAAAAAATGAGAAGGAGGTCAGTTATCTTAAAGAAACAGCCTGTCACCCTTTGAAAACAGCCCACTGAATAGTGACCTGACTGTTGTTATGAATAATAAAGAGTCACATTAAGACCACAGTTATTTTTGAATGGCGGAATTCTCATTTGGAGCTGTAATATAGAAAACAGAAGCAAGTACCACACATCTATCAGAATTACACAAAACATTAGGACAGCAGCAATGACAAGACACATTATAGTGACAACCCTGCAAAACACTTGAAATTGTAGGCAATGTAAAAAAAAAACACTTCAAATACATAAATCAAAGCAATAATAACTGTAATCAATAAACACACATGAACACATTGTCAGCACTGCACTGTGCACTGATCTAGTACAGACACCAGTGAAGATTACACTTACCAGCTCGGTACTGGGGACAGCAGAGGGTAGGAAACGGCTGTCAGCTGGAGACCTGCCCACGGCCATCGCTGAGGCAGTAGCATAGACAGGGGAGCCCTTAGCCTTGCGGTCAGGGGCCACGCAGAGCTTCCTCTTTGCACTGCTGCCAGCTACTGCATTTCTGTCCACTTCGTTTGGCTTCATCTTCCCCTTTCTGTTAAGACCACGCCCTGATCCCTCCTTCATTCCCATAATCCTTTCTCTGCTTACACCTATGATACACACATACATCATAGTAGCAGGTCAAGGAATACAAAAGAGAAGTAAAAAGAAAAATATAAAGTATTTCTGGGTTTAAAAAAAGAAAAAGTGGTTGGTGAAGTATGACAAAACTTTTGCCTGTTTCACTTGGCAGACACTCTCAAATTACGTGGCTGCCCCCTTGTGGCTAAAAATATTCAAGAATTGTATTTTGAATATTCGGGCTTTACACATGCACAAACGATGAAAATATAACATGCAAACAGTTCAATGTTTTATCGTTTTACTCATCACTCACCAGGTACGAATACCATGGGCTGATCTTCGTCTGACGCTATGAATTTCCTTCTTAAGGTCGACATGTCAGGTGTCACGTTTATACACATAAAAGCATCGCAATAGGGGTCGAAATTCTACAAAGTTAAACCGATTAGTATTCTCTTCATTACATCAAAAGAAAATATATTCCTTTAAGATCATCATTTTAAGATTTTTTTCTGCCTCTATCACTACCAATCAATAAAGAAATATACCATAAATAGCAAAAACAAAATAAAGCATACAATATAGAGATAAATTCACTCCATTTATTGATAAGCAAGTAAGCCGTGTCAGGATGTCATTCTACATATAACGCAAAGTTTTATAAAGTTTCATAAACCTGTGCAAATTGTCAGAGCTTGCTAATTCTCATATCCATTACAGTTGACTTGATAGCAAGTTAATCACTTATTGAGTAGATATGTTATACAGCCAGGTCCTGTCATTGCTAATACATAATAAATTCGTAACAGCACTATTGGCGATTACAATTATTTATCACAGTCTACAAGTGAAAAGGATACTGTCCCTAATCCAGAAAATCTCACCGTTACGATTCCAACCGGCTACATCCGCCATATTGAAACAACCGCCACTCCCATCGAGCCAAGCGGTGTGCGGAACATGTAGCACCGCCTCTCTAACAAGATTTGATTCGTTAACGGAAAACACTTCAGGATCTGATTGGCTAGAAATGTCCTCTCTCGCTAGAATATTCGGGAAGTGTAGTTTTCGATCATGTATAAACTACACTTCCCTGCACTCGTCATCTATATGTATCCTGGTTGCTATGTCTAGATAAGTGTTACGCAATAATCAAAAGATAGAGTCAAATGGTTCAGTTAATTCCATATAAGTATGGAGGAAAATACTGATATACGAGGGTTTAAAGGGTTTGCTGAAAGACTGACACTCGGTATTACACGAGTCCTTGGTAAGTCATTGATTGTAGAAATTCACAATCTAGCGGCTTTCCTATTTCTATTACCATTTAATAGAGACAGTAGCATAAACATTAGGTATAATTTTTGTTAGACTATGTTTCTAATTTGTAAACATTAGCTATTTATTATGAATGTTGTGAACGGTATAATGTAGTAGCTGAACCGATTCATTTAGAATATATAACTAAATGATATACTGTTATTTTTCTTATATTCATATTTAAATTGCATGATAATTGGGATAATTAAATAATCGTAAATTTAATCTGTGGCGGAATATGAACGTGTGAACTAATAAGACCAGTGTATTCTTTTGCTGTTTTTTGCTGAAAAAACATTTGGTTAACGACAATTAATCTCCGGCTGAAAAAAAAAACAGAAAGTCTTCCCGGGGTATTGGATGTGCGCTTTGTGGAGAGGGCGCCTGCTGAAAGACGCTGCCTTCTCTCCTGGGAACAGGTTGGTACCCCCAAGTCTGTGTTTTGGAGTCTGGTATCTTGGCATCTGTGAATGTGTTGCTATATTCTCTCATGTCTTTTACTTTATACTTCAGAAAAATTGCTGTGTTCTTCCTGAGGACCTTAGAGACTTTTATCTAACTATAGATGGCTTCACACTGTCCTGGAGTTGCAAACTAGAAAGTAAGTGTGTTAAGAAGTAAGTAAGTAAAAGTAAGTAAGTAACGAAATAAATATCCTTTCTTCCTCCCAAGATCCTTCTTATCTAAAATTAATATAGGATACATCTTCTGTCACTCTCATATGGTGTATTATTGGAGACACAAGAATGTTTGTTGGTGAACTTAAGGTTTCCTATCATGTTAGACTGTCTGATTTCTTGCAGACGAACCAGTGACTCTGGGCTCCATGGTGATCAATAGTGTGGCTAAACTGTGCCCACTCTGCCAGTCTACAGTGTTCTCCCTCCCTAACGCTCCCACATTGGCTGATCTTGACAGCGAAGAGGAAGCAGCGGGTGAGTAGTAAATATTTCAGGGAAATCATTTTATTTTTGATTTGCTTGACTTGTACAAGATTGGCAAAACATTGCCAAAATATTCCTCAGAGACCATGTTCAGTGTTGGACAGACCCAGTTCAAGATATATGTATATATGTGGATTATGTTTAGATATTTGAGTTTGTTTGCATCACAACTTAACAATTTATGGGTGTTCTGTATGACTATGGATCAAGACTCTACAACACCCAGTCTGAGAAATATAAATGCTGGAGTGGTGTATTACCGTCAGAGAGAAAACGACTGTATTTGTATATAGTCGCACCAGCATCCAGAAACATAAAGAGTGGTGTTTCCCAAATGAATTACGTATTTGCTTACAAGACCAGCAAGCAATGAATTATATCCTTCCTTTCAGGCATTAGTGTTTATTTTTCATTTTGCCAGGCATGTTAGATGGTCACATGTTTGTACCACCCCTCTCAGGGCCAGAGGACAAACCCAGGCTCCCCCGCTTTGACTCCAGCACCCGCATTTTCGAACTAGACCCTTGCAACGGCAATGGGAAGGTCTGCTTGGTCTACCAGAATTGCACTCCAGGTAACCAGCTCCTTTTCTGTGTGCCAGTCAATAGAATAAAAAGAATATAATAAGAAGGTTGAATAAAGCATCTTACAGATACTAGCCTGTGTTTTTGTAAAGGCCATCAGAGATGATCAAGCAGAGGATAAGCATCTAATTTTCTGTCCATCCAGTCCCCAGTGGCTGCCTGCTACACTGAAATAAGTAAACTGTATAGTGTGGAATCAATGCTGTGGATTTTCACAGGTATGCTGGCTAACCATTGTGAGGTGTGGTTCCTGGACCGTGCATGTTACTGGTATTACCTGACATCCTCCTTTATGGCCTATTACCGACTCATGATCAGCCACTTAGGCCTGCCGGAATGGCAGTACATCTTTACACCATATGGACCAAGCCCACAGTCGAAGGTAAGCCATGCCTCTCACTCTGAGACTTGTGTTTGGAGGGATCGATTATGTTAAATTCTAAGCACCAGTGAGTACCTGTTCTACTAAAACAGGAACCACCCCAAAGATGAGAAACACAATGTAATTTGATATAATTCTGACATGCAATTGTAAAGCAAAATAATATATAGTAAAAGTACTTGCATGTAATTTAATTCACATATTATCCTCCATATTCATTTCCCAATAGCTGTAACAGCATTTTGCCTAGCATGTGATTGTAATTACTTATTAGTGTTATTCACTGAAATATCAGCTACAGTACGTGGATTGTTATGCTAACACAGCAGTTCAGCCACTTCAGTCAGCTTAATTTAAACTTCAAAAGCAATGAAAAATCAGACTAAAGACCAACTTTTTTACCTATTGTAATTTACTTTTAGCAGCATGAATTAAGCAATATGAATGAAATGAAACAGTCATAGATGCCATGGCATGTAAGCAGATACTGTGGATATAAAAGTGTACACACCCCTGTTAAAAGGGCAGGTTTTTGTGATGTGAGAAAATTAATTAATTAATTAAGAATAAAACCTGTAACCTGTTCAATTAAACTGAAAAACAAACAAATTTGTAAGAAAAATATTAGAAAGTTAATAACGTAAAATAAACTTGTTGCATAAGTGTGGACACCCTTAAACTAACACTTTGCTGAAGCACCTTTGGATTTAATTACAGCATTTAATATTTTTTGGTGGGAGTTTACCAACATGCCACATCTTGACTTGGTGATTTTTTTCTTGCAAAAGCACTCAAAATCTGTCAGATTGCGAGGGCATATCACAACCCTCTTCAGGTCACTCTACAGATTTTCAGCTGGACTTTGGTCTGGGCTCTGGCTGAGTCATTCCAAAGCTTTTTCTTCTGGTTAAGCCTTTGCTTGGGGTCATTGTCGTACTGAAAGGTGAAATTCCTCTTCATCTTCAGCTTTCTAGCAGACACCTGAAGGTTTTGGGCCAAAATTGACTGGTAAATGTAACATGATCTCCTCCACCTTGACTAAAGCCCCAGTTCCAGCTGAAGAAAAACAACCCTACAGCATGATCCTGCCACCACCATGCATCACCATGGCTATGCTGTTCTTTTGGTGATGTGCCCCAAACCTACCTTTTGGAATTGTTGCCAAAAAGTTCAACCTTGGTTTCATCAAGGGGGGGGTACCCTGTGATGGCTTGGCACCCTGTCCTAGGTTGTTCCCTGCCTTGTGCCCATAGTCTCTGGGATAGGCATCAGACTCCCCCATGACCCTGAATAGGACATTTGGTTTCAGGAGCTGGATGGATGGATGGTTTCCTCAGACCATAACACATTTTCCTACATGCTTTTGGAAGACTTGATGTATTTTTTTGCTAAATTTAGCCAGGCCTGGATGCTTTTCTTTGTAAGAGAAGGCTTCCGTCTTGCAACCCGACCCCATAGTCCAGGCATATGGAGAATATGGGGGATTGTAGTACAGAACCAGTACTTGCCAGAAATTCATGCAGCTCCTTCAGTGCTGCTGTAGGCCTCTTGGCAGCTTCCCTGACCATTTTTGATCTAGTCATCAATTTTAGGGGGACATCCTGTACTTCACTGTGTTCCATGGTGTGTCTAACGCCAAGGAATTTTTTTGTACCCTTCCCCTGACTGATACCTTTCAACAGTGAGATCCCTTTCATGCTTTGTAAGCTCTCTGCAAACCATGGCTTTTGTTATAGGATGCAACTGAGTAAAATCCTACTAGGACGGATTAACTTTATTTGGGGCTAATCAGAGTTTGGAGGGATCAATACAGCCTTAAATTCTGAGCATCAGTGAGTACTGGTTCCACTAAAACAGGAACCACCCCAAAGATGAAAACAACAATGTAATTTGATGTCATTCTGACATGCACTGCAAAAGGTGCATCACTTTAATTGATAGTAGACGTGCACCCAAAAAGACTGAATGCTGTAATTAAAACAAAGGGCTTCAACAAAGTATTAGTTTCATGGTGTGTACACTTATGCAACCAGCTCATTGTACTGTTTTTTATTTTTCCCCTAACAGATTTGTTTGTTTTTCAATTGAATTGTACAGGTTCTAGGTCACATTAAAGGTGGGAAAGGTAAAGGTTTTGAAATAATTTATCATGATCTCATTTTTTTTACATCACAAAAATGTAGAGATTAATATGGGTGTGTACACTTTTTATATCCACTGTAATCAGGAGCAATGACTGAAATAAGCTAAAAATGCTGCACTCTAAACACTGCCACCTGCCCTTAAATACGACCCAGTGTGTAGTGGATTCTTAAGATACACCAACCGGTTTACCGGTAATCCTGAAATAATCTGCGCAGTTGTGTAACAGTATATCTGTTAATCTCCAGCAGTGGACGTGTCTGTACCAGCCTCTCATCTGGCAGGGTGATGCCCAGAGCGAGATGCCTGCAGAGCACATCATAAACAATCTGGACCCCAGCAAAGTCTTCCAGGAAAAAGCAAAGCAACCTCTGCTAAAGAAGAAGACCCCCACGCACACTGGGGGCACCAGCACATCTAGCAGTACAGCCCAAAAGGGCTCGGGGAAATATGGAGGGACCAAGCGGTGAGCTGTCCCCCCCCTTGGACAATGCTGCTATGAAGGTTAATGATTCCACAAGCCTCTCCAGTCCTCAGATCAACGTGTGCAGAGTAAATATTATTACATGCATGCCAGTCTCAGTGAGACGCCTTCCCTCATTGCACAGTATGTTAATGAATTAATAATAATGACTTTAATAATAATAAAGTTTGTTTATGCCTCAGAACTAAGGAAAGCATTTTCATGCTAAAGACTTTTTATTCTATCTAAAGAGGCTGACAGCTTTTGAGTCTTTGTTTCATGTCTCTTTTCTTAAATCAGTGTCCACTTCAGGTTAAAGTCAGATAGTTTGACCCCAGCGGAGGGCACACAGTCACGTTTTTGAATAAAAGGGCATTTGTCACATTATCTGATAAATGCTGAAATTGGTCTCTTCACCTGAGGAACATAGCAAATGTCAACTTTCCCTAATGTGTAGGACCAGGTTTATCGCTGTTTGTAGCACTCAGTTGGGAGGGTGCTTAACGTAACAGTCCAAGCATATTCATCTTCTAACCACTTATTCTGCTCAGGGTAATGGGAGTATTCTAAGCATCTCTCATAATTAATTTCAAATGGTTCGTGGTCTCTGTTCATATTTGTTCATGTGGTTGTGTTGAGTCTATAAATACTTAGACCTCATTTGAACCTCGTAGAAGTTAGGCCATTGACTCTCTCTCTACAACCATGTGCTTTTCTCCAGTCACCCTGCCCCTCCATTGTACCTGCTCTTGTACTTTTGCAGATGTGTTGCTAGGTCGCCTTAACAGAAAGCAGCTTCTGACTGTGTTCCTAAATCAGAAAGCGCGTCTTGTTCATGTGGCTGGAACTCATTTCTCTGCTTCTGGGCAGCATATGGCAATAGTGTTTACAGATGCACAAACCCTGTTTTTTTTTTTATTAGTCTCAGCTGGAGGCGAAGCCAAAAGCATCATCCATACCCATGCAGGCTGTCTGGCACTAATGGTCCCAGTTGGAATTACAGATGGAGTCATCTATAAACACAGACGTTACTTTACTGCCCCTGCTCCATACTCATACCCTGCTCTCCGGATCCTAGGCACACTTGCCCCAGCATCACAGCATCATCACTGTCCATATTTATAGCCTCCCCAGGTTGATCCCTGTTATCCAGGAACTCTACACCACTTTCTTTACATCTAGGTGCCTGCCGCGGGTGATGCAGCTCCACAAAAAGCTTGTAGACCACGCCTCCCAAAATCCCTCCCACCAGAGGGGCTACCACTGGCACCCACCACCAGCCGTTTCCAGCTCTGTGGAGAGAGAGAGGGGTGGGAGGTCAGAGATAAACAGAAACACAGCACCACAACGCAAGGCAGCAAAGGAATAGCATAAAGCTAATGGATACATGCAGTCACAGATGAGCAAGACTGATAAGAAACTGAAAGTCACATGGCATCAAATAACATAAGTCAAATGGCAGACCCAGTTACACGTATGCTGTAAGTAAAAGCTGTATACCTGAATACTTGCTGTCCCCAGGCAGTCATGGCCGTAAAAACACGTGGTGCCAGGTCCCGCGACGGGTTAATAGCATAGCCACTGTTGCTACCCATGGAAATACCAATGAGTAGCACTAAAAGCCCCACAAGCAGGGGCTCAGTGCCGGGAGCAGGGGGGGAATTCTGCTGGTCAGATAGGGCCATGAGGCACAGCAGCAGCATGGCTGTGCCCAGCACCTGAGGTCCAGAGCAGAATAACCATCCTATGAATAGCGCTATACAGTAACTGTGACAGGTGCTGTCTGGCCAGAAAACTACTTCCTCCTTCAGCTACCACCGAAGCAATATTTTGAGGGTGCGTTGGCCCTACAGCCAAGATGTATTCAGTCCCATGAATCACATTGTGAGACTGCCATTGTGTCATGTGATCGTGGCATACAGGTACAGCTGCACTTACCTGGTCTAAGAAGCCCACATGGACGGAGATGTATGGCGCAGGATAAGTCGCAAAGATTCCAGCTGTGGCTTTTGGCCCAGACACAGTGAAATTGCCGCTGCAGAACTTAAACATTGCATCTGAGAACACAGGAAAAAAATAGTTTAGAATTATATGCAAGGCACTTGCCATTTCATTTTGCATTTTGATTGCTTGGCCAATTTCCCAAAGTAATATATGATTATCAGTTTTTACAGCTGGATATTTAAATGGAACAATTCAGGTTAAGTATCATTTATGGTCCTTACACTACAACAGGGGTCTCCATACTCTACAACAGGGGTCTCCAACTCCAGTCCTGGAGAGCTACTATCCAGTAGGTTTTCTATCCTACCTGGCTTGTGATGAGCCACACCTGTTCCTGGTATTTACCTGAGAAAACGTGAAGCTGATCAGAAGTCAGGTAGGACAGAAAACCACCTGAATAGTAGCTTTCTAGGACCAGAGTTGAAGACCCCTGCTCTACAACTTAAAGAAATAACGTAACAAAACCCAATTATACATCCTTGTGTAACAAGTTGAATAATGTTGGACTTTCCAGTTTCAGGATGACTGTGTAAACAAAATGTTCTCTGTTCATGAGTAACAGTCTAGCAGAATTATTTACACACCATAGTACAGGGTGAAGACAGTTCCAGCTGCCAGGAAAGAGCCCAGCATTTGTGCTGTTATGTAGAGAGGAAGCATCTTCCAGCCAAGACGGCCAAATGTACACATGGTGAAGGAGACTGCAGCGTTCATGTGGGCACCTGAGGGCAAGGATAAGCAAGGAGCTGTAGGCATGGGTATCCCCAAAAAGGCCCCCGAAGGCAACATTTAAATTTCCAATATTGTACCTGATACCTGGCCAGCAACATGCACTCCCATGGTGACACCTAAGCCAAAGCCGAGGTTGATGCTCAGGTAATCCCCAAACAGCCCACCCCCCGTCACCACCTGGGCCACAGAGCCCAAGCCAAAGACCTGCAATGCAGGAGGGGGCAGAGTGAATCAAGTCCAGTTAGCAGTTGGAGCCTCACCTGGAAAAACGTGCAAAGATGATGATGAAAGGCAGTAAGCACGTTGTCGATAAACACTGGTGCTTTTGCAATTCACATTTTAATACAAAAAGGTTATAATTTGCCCAGTAATTTCAAATAAAATTATTCTTTAAAATTGAATCGATGATTCATGTTTTATTGAAATTTGGTACACAGCTGTAGTAGACAACTGGGAAATACAACTGGGATTTTGCTATTTTAATATCTAAAATGCTAAAGGTCAGTTAGCATATGATGCATAATCAATGAATAAAGAGCATTTTCATAATGTATTTAAAAATGGCTGTAAAGACTATCACATATAGACATGTTTTAATTAATGAAATTCAACTTTATAGTATATCTGATAAACCTGGAATACTGTGTGTGTCGTAACACAGTCAGTAGCCTGGAAAGGAAACCAAACAGGAAGACAAACAGGGGAATTACTGAATCCATACAGCGGTGTTTGTGTTTAACAGCTCCACTTCTAGTATTTCACAATGTCCCTGTTGCAATGATTCTTTTTTCAGCTACACATATGAAACATTATGGTGAGTCAGAAAACAGCTGATCATAACTGAGAGGCCGTTACAGCAATGCCTGTGACATACGGTTTAAAAAAAGAACTTAGACTTGTGGACGTGCCAGAAGTACTACAGACAGCAGTTGACAAGCGGTCGATACTTTTCTAAAGTCAACATAAGGAATAAAACTTGGAATATAAAGCGAGTTCAGGCTTCAGCGCATTTGGATTTTTGTAACATTTTAATCCTACAACAATTGTAAAATAGGTCTAATGTACCGTGAGATTGCAACTTACCATCATGATATAAGTACTAAGGGTTTCTGCCAAACCGACTCGGACCAATTTATTCTTCATCTGAAATGTGCGGAGGATCCGAATCCCTGCAGGCTGATCTCCAGTGTTACTTTCTTCCACTGAGTTTAAAGTGCACTTCATTCTCTTCTATTCCTCCTTCTGAGACATGTCATGTTACTCCAAAATGTCTTAGTTACTATGCATAACTAACTTATAAGCCTGCTTATAATTCCTCACTATAACTGTCTTTGTTTCTGTCTGTCACACACATTGGTTCTGCTGTCCTTTACACTCTTATTTTATGGCCCTTATCTCCACCCCCTTGTTACCCCCAGCCAGCCCCATGTCTATAACAACTTCATTAGAGGTATCAGATAGAAACATATGGTTATGACAGATTAACGCATTAACCATAAACACACATTAATTTCACCGAATACCTTAAAAAAAAAAAATCAAATTCATTTATACTGCAGAGAGGGAAGTGGGTCAAACCCAGTGTTTGCTGTGCTTTAATAAACAAAAATATTATTCACCCTGTAGTTACTGCAGTACTCTGCAAAAGTCTAAATGATATTTAAATGATCTTCATGCTGGTGTGAAACAGATATTACAGATATTATATCTGTAATAGTGTGTTAGCTTAGCCATTTCAAAACTTCTCCTAAAGTTAACCTGGCATTTGCAGCAACCCCTGTCTTTTCTGACTTGATCATCACCCCACCTCGTTTGGCCAATTAATACCCCATTGAGTTGTTTAACTTAAGTTAATTGACTGAGCTGATGGTGAAATTTAACATGGAATGGCTGAGGCGCCCCTGAGGAGAGGTTTGGGAACCAAAGCAGTGTTCAAATAGCTGTCTAACAAGTCACATCAGTAACATTGTGGAGAGCAGAAGAAATACTTGATTTTTTTTATTATTAATATTATTGTGGTACTATTAATTTGCATATGTTGTAATGTTAAATTGTGTCCTTTTTTCTGAGCTAATATACATTGACTACCCAGATAAATAACCTTAAGCATTTTCTTTGACTGCCTAGAGCAGGGGTCACCAACCTTTTTGAAACTTTGAGCTACTTCACGGGTACTGAGCCATACGAAGGGCTGCCAGTTTGATACACTCTTCTTAAATCATGTATAATAAACATGTTTTCAATGCTATTTTTTTTTTAGATATTGTCACTTTCAAATCTATATAAATGCAAATGTGATTAAAGAAGAACAGCAACAGGATAAAATAAAATTTTAGACGCTGCTCAATGGTGAGTTGTGCTATTTTTAGGTCCGTGGGGCAACTCATGTGGTCCTTGGGGGCATCCTGGAGCCTGCGGGCACCATGTTGGTGACCCCTGGCCTAAAGTCTAGTTCATACTTCAGTTTTCCACGCGCCCTTTTGTGCTTTCGGGCTGGGGATGGGCGTCTGTGCGGCAGCTCGTGTTCATACTACATTTGGCTGCAGATGCGACGGTCGCAGACGTTGCAGTCATACAGCAGTGATATCCCACCAGACCAGGAGAGGGCAGATGTATTGCAACACAAAAAGATGCAGTGTAGTGAAAGGGGTAAACTTTTGTTCATTTACTAGTCAAGACTTGGACAGTATTACGGTAATAAGGTATACCAAAGTATTTTGAAATCCATCCATCCATTTTATGAAACCACTTGTCCTGTGCAGGATCCAGAGCCTACAGGCACAAGGCAGGGAGCAACCCATCACACGGCACATTCTCACATCTATGGGTCATTTGGTAACTTCAATAAGCATCAGCATGTTTTTGGACTGGGAGGGAGGACAGAATACCCAGAGGAAACCCCACAACAAAACAGGGAGAGCATGCAGGGAGCCCAGATAAAGACTTGAACGCTGCTCCCAAAAGTGTGAGGCAGCAGCGCTGACCACTGCACCACTGTGCTGCTACTATTTTGAAATCCTTAGGACAAAATTAAGGAGAATCTCCCCCACATACCCACTGAGCAAATTTTAGCGCCAAGATTTCAAAGTGCTGGAAATGTGCTGCTTTTTAAAATACCGTAGTCCTCAGTATAATGTCTGGACTGTATTAAAAAATTTGACATAGGGTACCTGCAACCCTCCTCATACAGCTGCTCACCATAGCTACTACTACAACTATTCTTCCTCTACTCTTTCATTGTTGACCACTGATCTGTGAAAGTTGGTGCTGCCACCTACTAGAAATGCCTAATCGATTATTTTGCACATGCACAGCCAGTGCACACAGACGTGCAAGGTTTCCGCTTGACATGAAAATCAGGTCCACACGCACACCTACTGCAGCCATCCAGAGCCAACCCCTGACAACGAAATTTACGTCACGTCTCCTCGTTCACAACCAAAAGCGCTTGCAGAAAAGTGAAGTATGAATCAACCTTAAAAGTAACGTATCAGTGAAATCCAGACTGACCACCCCACCCAAACATTCTCACTACGCCCAGCCCCCCCCACAAATATTGAGTTCACCTGTTTCTAATTATTCAGCACATGCTGTGTATACACCCACTCTGTGCCAATGTGAGATGTTGTGCGGTTGCTGTACTCACCAGTCTTTTCAGTTTACCCGTCCTAATTTTGGATTTTGTTTGGTGACCGTGACTGGCCAGTCTGTTTAGCCTATTTTTATCTCCTCCTCACACTCTTGACCTGCCTGGGTTTGATCCCTGCATATTGCCTGTGACTGTGGATTGTATCTTTAAAGTTGCCTTGTTTTGCATTTAGATCCTGTCTACCAGTCATTTAAATAGTACTGAATTTCTCATCCTTCATAATTTAGCTTTCACTTATGTCCAAGTCCTACACAATAAAGAAGGAGGAAAACAAGGTTATTTTTTAGCTATATTAATTCCAATAGGATTGGTTGGTGTTTCATTCTGTTACATCACACCTCCAGCCTTGGTAGATTCAAATTCCTCCCCTGTGTCCTGCCCTGACCGTCCGCTCCTTCCCTGTGCCACGCCCCCTCGTTAACCCTGTGTGGATTCCCCATGTTTACCAGCTGTACCTGATTGTTGTCATTAGTCCATTGCATTTAGTCCGCGTTTCCGTTTGTTTCCCCTGTCTGGTCATTGTAGTGTTATGACATCTCTGTCCAGTCTGCCTTTCCATATTTCCATATGACTCAGCAAAAAGACGCCTCACCTCACAGAGGAAGAATACCTCATACTTACGGATGAGGTAATCTATTGGCTCCAGCAGCCTGAGGTAAGGGAGAACCCAGCTGCCAGAGTCCTTGCTTTCCGTGCCTGGGAGATCCTAGAAGAAATCTCCCCACCGGATGACGCACGTCAGCTGGAAGTAGTGCGGCAGTACCTAGCGCAACTCAGAAGCAGGGCAGTGGACAGTATGAGCAGGCAAGTGTTCTTGGACTGTGGAGGGCTTCTTCTTTCGCCATCCGGGCAGCCCGAAGTCCCCGTCGCCCCTGCTATCTCTGCCCCGCGAAAGACGTGGAAACATCGCAAACGGGGGGGCGTGTCCAACGCCCTTCCGGGATCTCTCGCTCGCTTCGCCGCTGACGCCCGAGGTCTCTGCGGATGCCACTCTCCTCGCGCATGACTCCCCTGTGCCTGCAGTCTCGCCTGCGCCTGAGACCCTGGCCAGACGGTTTATCACCCTCCAGGGTCTGTAGTGACGGGTAATGGGGGGAACCAGCGGTGCGGGATTCCCCAGGGGCTGCCAGGCTCCTGGAACGGCTGCGTGGGGAATTTGCTGCAGTCACCCCAGCATCTCCACCCCAGCAGCTGGAAAAGGCGGAGGAGACCCTGAGGAAGCTGCTCCGCCAGGATGGAGCAGGAGCTTCCCCAGCAGAGGATGCTGTGCCTAGGCCTGCACTGCTGCCTCACAGCCCAAGGACCAGGGTTCAAATCCCCCCCCAGCTCCCTGTGTGTGGAACCTGCATAGTCAGGTAGTCTGCACACTGCATGTGGGCTCCCAGACACCCATAGCCTGAGAAAACAAATGGCCAGATTTTACTCAGGACATC
>JAODJU010000119.1:26382934-26426153 GCA_026776725.1 Gnathonemus echidnorhynchus | reverse complement strand
ACTAGTTTGGACCCACAAGTGGCATGATGACGTAGCAACTAGCCATCCCAGACAATGCTGGCGTTTTTTTTTTTTTGTTTTTTTTTTGAGGGGGGGGCCCTCGCGAACGTTTTGCCCAGGGGCCACACAACCCATAATCCGTCCCTGCCCCATCTACAATTAAAACATGGAAAATCAGACTGATTAGAAGTATGATAAAAATGATTAGACATAAATGTTCACGTTTTGAACCGTACAATGTATATAACGCAATGTAAGCCGTCCTGTATGAAAACACTGTTATCAGTGTAGCTGAAAGTAAACCTTAGCACTGACTGGGCCCATCACAGTATAACAAGCTCTGTGCCATCCGCCAGGAGAATTTCTCCAAACTTCAGCCCTTAAAACAAAAGTTAAGCTCCCAAAAGTGTTTTTGCTAGGTCAGTTGTGCGATCAGTCTGTTCTTCCAGTCATGACACCTGTTTTATGAACAAGAGTGAACTTCAAAGGTGGTGGCTGGGGGGTGCGCTCACCTGAGCCGTACGAATGCTGCTGCAAAGGCCCGGAGCCCCCCCCGAGCCCCACTGCCTGCTGCTTGGCCGAGGCAGGAGGCGCGAACATGGTGGGGCCATATTGGAAGGTGCCGGGGACCCCTGACATACTGGGGTAGTAGGGTAGGCCAGGGTAGCTGTAACCAGGGGGTAGGGCTGGATTGAGAAAGGTCTGCTGGGAGTTGTGGTTCTGCGGCTGGTTCAGGGGAGGCGGTGCTGGCTGGGGAGGCAGGGGTGTCGACATGGCGGAGGCTGGGGCTGGCGAGTCAGCCTTCCCAAACTTTGTTATGTCGCCTGTCACAGTGAGGAAGGAAAAGCATAATGTCAGTGTGGCAGACAGGAAGTGAACACGAGACAGAAAGTGCACACGAGACAGGAAGTGAACACAAGACAGGAAGTAAACACGAGACAGGAAGTGCACAAGTCCCTTCACAAATGGAGAAAATCAAACAAGTTGGTATTACCTGAATAAGAGCTATTGGGTAGATTTCCTTCTCTGCTCGAAAGCGGCACAGCAGGGCTTGGAAAAGCCATCCCATAGTAATCCTGAAGAGATGGGCATGTTACTTTCACTTCAATCAAATATTACTTACCCATCCCTGTCCGTCACTAAGTCGGCAACAAAACTCAACAACTTAAACACACAAGCTCACCCTAAGCCAGTTACTGCAGCTAGCAGGTAAAGCATGGATTGCTTAAGTGGCACCACAAAGTGACACTCAGAGAACATCCATCTGCTGGGTGGGTTTCCTTACCATGGGGAGTCGGGACTGTAGTGCATGGAGGTCTTCATAGCCATAGATCTGCTTAGGGATATGAAGAACATACACTGCACGTCACTATCACAGAGTTACGTAAAGGCACTGTACAGACTTAAGTGCTAGGGTCACAAGAACCAATACTTCGGTACCAAGTCGATGTGTTACCATGGCGGTATCCATTTTTCTGCAGTGCCGACTATTTCTGCATGGAATTTCACTGGTATTGATACTGATGGTTAAATTTCTGGTAGCGTGACATCCCTGCTTTGAGCTGAGTTAAAATCCAAACCGTTATCGCTTGTTGATCTCTTACCGGGTATGCAGGAAGAAGCCCCCCAGGGCCTACGATGTACTGACTAGCAAGCAGCGGCGGCACCCCCTGTGTGAGGTTTGGGGGGGCTTTATCTGTGGGAGAAGTAGAGGCCCCACTGGTTACACCAACAAAATATCTACTGCAGTGCTCATTTAAAGGGGGAAATGAACAAACTTCAAGCTGTTCCTTCATTTAATGTGCAACAAAATGTACTGCAGACAGTTTCCTTCAAGTGAAGGAATGTATCCATGAGTACAGACACAAACACGACACAAAACTGTTCTGCATTTTCCAGTGAAACGAGTTGCTTTTGGAGTCATTCTTGCAGTCGCTGTCTTACTTGATGATGGTGGCAGTGGTGCTGTGTGACACACCGAAGGCACCGCGGGCCTGTTTCCAGTCAGACCGAGGCCACCTGAGGCCACGGCCCAACCACTGACAGCCCCAGGGTCTGACCCTGACAGGGGGGGCAGGCAGTTTGGGGTGTCCACACTGGAGTTCTAAGGGGGCAGGACAGGAGAGAGGAGCTATGACACATTTAGAGGTTCAAAGAGTAACGTCTCACACATTCACGCACAAGTACTATGTGAATAACACCACAGTAACACATTTCAAACATACACACCTATTGTGTGTTTCTACTAAAATAATTTACTTTTTAAATAATTTAATATTGCTCTTAACTACAACAAAATAATGATTGTGTTTCACCACTAAATCCAGCTCTTTCCTAACAGATTCCTATCACTGAATTTCAATAACAAGGAAAAATGTGAATTTGCATTAGGAAGTACTGTGTCTCAGTACATATACTAAAGGGCACTCAAAATAGACCCTAAATTTGTTATGTCATTTACAGGCTCACAGGAGTGAGTATGATCCGTTCACCATCAAAATCCCATTTCCAGCACCAGTCAGGTGCCAGATCTCAGAGTCTGTACCACACGTGTATATATACATATACATATGAAATACTGATGTGAACCATTAAGTGCCTTCATGTAAGAAAACAGACTCACCGATACAGAGGAAGAGGAGGCACAGCTGGAAGAACTTCCATTTAACATGGTACTAAAGGGGGAGAATGAGGAGAAGTTACTGTGGTTCATAAATCCCCCACCAGTCCTGCTTATTTGCCGATGCCAGTGTCGCTCACTGCCATGTTAAATACCATTCATGCTCCAAACAAAGTTCAGCAACCACTACAGACAACTGAAAATGTTAAAGAAAAGAAAGATGATACATTTCAATACTGAAAATTAAGGGGTCAAATAAAATTTCTACTCACACACAGAAAAGGAAAGAAAAATCACAGAAGAATAAGTCACAAATGGGAGTTCTTACTCAAAAGGCATTCAGTACTAACCAAAGCCCATCTGAGACAGTCTGTACAGAACAGTGCAAGCATGCTGTGTCCCTGCCCACCTGCTGTGGTCAGCCAGTGCTTCAGGTATCTGGACGGGCAGCATGCTGCTGTCTGTGGGCACCAATGGGGCAGCTGTACCACTGGAAGGGGCCTGAGAGGGACAGTCTGCTTTGGGGGGGGTAATGCTGGGCAGAGCTGGGAGGGAACACAGAGGATGCCAGTAAATCATAATGGTCAATCAACTACAAACGTGTTGTGATCTGAGAGAACGTGCTGCTTGAAGCTGGAGATGTAGGGTTTATTAAATCAGGGCCATTTGGAGATTAGGTATCAAAAGGCAAGGTGGATACTACAGGAACTACAATAGGGGGTTATGACCATAATTCTCTGTGCCGTAACAGTATGAACTGTAACAGATGCACAGTAAATGTATTTGCTAAAAAATCTTTGTAATACTGTGTTCCAGTCCAGCTTGGTGTTATTCTGCTATACCTGGCACTAGTTTAAACAAAGCTTTAATACATACATAGTATACACATATGCAGTACTTGTAGTGCCAAACATACAAGGTATAAAGACCATACACAATAGTGCAAACAAAGTAAAGATATTGCAAACATATTTCAGACAGTACATAAGTAAATATATTTTAAAAACAGAATGTGATGCTGAAAATAAGTATTGGTTCAAAACCGGTCACAGCATTTTATTTGTCAATCTGGAGCAATCACGCAATATATAGGACAGATGCAAACTGTATTTCCCAAAGACTTAATTGCACAATGCACAAATATCTGAAACTACCCTTTTTTCCTATCTCAAAATTTGACTACTTACAATTTGTTGCCCTACAATATGCCTGCAAAGTTTTAACAAGATCTTTTTGAGATACTGTGTTCATAAGACCAAGTTTCTTCTATAGCTGCCATTTCCTTTTTTTGCTACCACATGGCACCCATAAAATGCCTCTACATATATTGAAAAAGAGCTTTTTGAGTTATTGTTTTAACAGGAAATATCAAAACTGCCCTTTGTTTTGCTATTACTATGCGGTGCTGCTTCAGTTTTGGGGCGATCGATCTAAAACTTTAATCAGTTCTACTTCATCACTCATGCCTCTGCAAAGTCTGAAGAAGATCCTTCAAACAGTTTTTGAGTTATCGTCTTAACAACTGAAGCATCTGCGGCAGTCACAAAACCACATGTAATCCCTAGAATCCAGGAAATAGAAATATGTTACAATATAGCAAATATACAGGTTAACTTGGCCAGTTAAGAGCATCAGCCATACAGGAATTTTTCTTATGGTGTACTTACAGTCTGCTGCGGGTGACGTCTTGGCACCATGACATCCATTCTATCAAAAAAAAAAACAAAGATTTTCCCTATTGCATACTATTTCCCTTGAGTCATTTGTACCTTTGAAAAGGCATTAGAGATGACAAAGCTCACCCCCTTATTTCAGTCATTCCACCCAGGACTCACCGAGACAACAGAGGGGTCGGTGTCCTGGCTGTGGGGGAAGGCCGGGCAGGAATCGGGGGGCAGGCTCCCCTCAAAACCAGGGGTGAAGGGGGGAGAGTACATGGGTCCAGAGCTTCCCAGGGCGGGAGAGGGAAGATCAGACAGAGACACAGGAGTCAAAGATCGTGATGGGGAGGGGGGAGCCCTAAGTCTCACTGGGAGCAGACAGACAGAACTACACACACAGCAAGAGTCTGTATCTGTCTAATATTAACCTGCCTAATTATACTAACAATTATTATAATAACGTTGACTGTCTTGTAAAATGGCGCTCAAGGTCTGGGATATGTTATACAGAAAGTTAGCATTCGGTACTCATAGTCAACATGTTGAATGCAGGGGAAATGGGCAGGGGGTAAAGATCAGATTAACTTTGAAAAGAGCCAAATTATTACGGACAGATGATTGGGTGAGAGCATCTCCAACGCAGCAAGGCTAGTGGGGTGCTCATGGGTAGCTGTGGTGAGTGCCTTCTGAGAGTGGTCTGAGAAGGGAAAGACCAGGAACCGCCGACAGGGTGTTAGATCAACAAGACTTGTCAAAGCAATATACGAACGTACCCCTGCCGAGTATGAGTACTGAATGTTAAATTACCATCTAATACACTCCAGACCTTTACACACATTTTAATGAGATAGTTAACATTATTTGCATCACATGGGGATCGTCATAATGTTTTGGCTTATTGTTATATATTAAATGATTATTATCCCTTCCCCTTTCTCAAACTGAATGCCTGGACAGATTCTTCAAGTATGAAGTACTTTGCATTGAAGACAATAAACTACACCACGCCATCAGCCAAACCCCCAAATCACCAGCACACCTACCTGAGGGGGGGTCTCAGGTGCAGGTTCTGAGCATGTGGTGCTGGTGCCGCTTCTGGGACGCTGCCGTTGGGACCATTTTCTGGCTGGATCCGTTCTTGTAATGCTGGTTCTGAGGCAAAATCCAGAGCTCCGAACTGCACATTGAGCCCAGAGACATCAGCCAAACCGGGCATCTCAACTGCTGATACGGGAATCTGTTAGGGCGACATAATCAACTTTCAACATCCCGAAGGTCTGACAGGCATCACCAGCATACACAGCTGCCTGTAAATGACCTTCAGGGATAAAGAACACTGGAAAGGTGACTACATTTTACAGGTCTTACAATATCCCTGGGGAACCCAGACCACCTTATCATTATAGGAAAAATATGTCCATTGGCTAAAAAGATCATACAGACCCAGTGAACTCAAAAACAGGTGTTTTGTAAAAATAACCCTTTCCCAGTGCATGTTATGAATGTGCCATATAGAACCCGCTGGACTATTCATGCTGTTCCAACTTGTTAATTTCACCTATGAAATTAGGACAGAAAAGAAGGAAAAACCAAATCTTTGCAACATTCTCATTTTCAAAATATATTTATTGAGTTTTCCTTTTTATTCACCATGTGCTGGCAATAAAACACATGCTTCCAACATGCCAACCCATCAAGAATCAGGTCAAGTGAACAGACCTGTAAAAAGGTTTACTAGATCATAAACACTAATAGTGACAGATGTTAGGTACCTTTGATGCTGGAGGTATCTTGCGTTTCTGTATCTTCGGCTGCCTCTGTTGTGTCTGGGACTCGAGCACAGAGGTGGTCAAGGGGTCAGACCTGCCACTCGGGGAGAATCCCTCCGAATCTCTGGGCTTGGAGGACTCCAGGGTGGAAGGGACAATGTGGATGGATGGACTAGCTAGCTGCGCCAAGGCACTGGGCTTCGCGCAAGAGCCGACGTCCTGCTGCCCGTGAGTCAGCTGACTCAAGACCAGGGAAGGTTCTGGCTGGGTCCCAAAGTCTCCTTAAACAAGGCAAAGCAAGGTTATCCATATAGCACCTTTCAAACATACAGGGAATTTTAAGTGTTTTAACTGTAGATTTAAAGATACAATGTGCATTGCATAAAAGATAAACATAAGGCAAAAAAATAAATAAATATATATATATATATATATAAGGGAAAATAACATTCTAATACGATAAAAAAAATAAAAGCTTAATAAGAAAAAACTCAAAAGGCCTGAGCTCAACCAGAAAACCAGAAAAGTGCAGGAAAACAGGAAAGTTGGCAAACTTGTTTGGGGAGAACTCAACTAATAGCTCAGAGTTGTTAAAATCTTATCTAGCTCTGATTTAAAGGAGCACAAGGTTTTAGCTTGCGCTACACTAACAGGAAGAGTATTCCATACTCTACACACTGTGTAAAGAAGTGCTTCATGATGTACTATTTGAAACAGCACATAAAATTCTCCAAAGAAAATATATAGTCTTTGGTTTACACGAATAAATGGAAAAATCCGTAAATCCCATTTCACATGTAAAATGTACAAAGTTGAGTGCACCTACCCCTAAGTGTCCATAAATATATGAGTTTTGTTTGATAATTCCAGGATATTGTGTAAAGAAATTGTGTATACATATTTTGGGTACCTTTTTTGTGTGTAAATGATGCCCCAGGCGAGGACTCTAACTCCGAGTCTTCCTTCTTTATTACCAAATAATATGATCTAGTTTGTTTCTATTTACTTGAAGGAATTTTTTGCACACCCAGTTAATTGTTCTATGCACTGGCATAGTAAATCTATGGGTGTCATCTACATAGCTACAGTTATTTATTTACAGTGGAGATCAAATTTAGAGGACAACCTACAATTTCCTAATTTTTAAAATCCCTACTTATACCTATTTGAAGTCATAGTAAGTGGAATAGAAGGGCAGTTTTTTAAGCATATTTCATAATTTAAATATATTCTAAAGCACAAGCACATAATCCTTTCAGCCATTGCAAGAGAAGTTAGTCATTGCAAGTCTGTGATTTCTAGAATATTGTAGCTTTACAATTACACTAATTTGGAGGACTGACTCAAGTCTTCAGTAAATTTGTATGCATTCCTGTAGAGTCCAGCTGCTTTTCATTTAAGCAGATAATTGTTTTGCAAAGCAGTCGCAATCTTCCAAGTAAAACCCACGCCAGTTAATGATTGTTCCAGAATGCCCTGCAGTTTTTTAGTTTGCCCTAAAGTAGGTTTTGGTCCACAGTGTTGAAATCTGCAATTAGGTCCAGAAGTGTATCATAGGCACAAGAACACATGTTGAGCCAATCAACATTTAGACAAATATTTAAGACAGTTATAAAAGGATCCATACTGTGATGGGATTTAGATCCTAAATGAAACACATCAAAACAGCCATGACTTCAAAGCTGTAAGTTGATTATGAACAACTTATCCTATAATCTTGCTTACAAAAGGAAGATTAAATTGGAAACATGCTGTCAAAATGAAAATAACTTATTCCTTGAAAAACCCTGTCACCCTCACACCATCTAATCCCTAGTCCTGCAGTTTCTAGAATTACTGGATTGAATATTAAAGAAAAAGCAAGTAATACATTTTGAACAAGATCATGTCAGAGTAGGCAACCATTAAAATAAATGAATCTGCATATGTGTGCATATATAAAGAAAGGGAGTATTTATGTGAAGTGGAAGGAAACATCATGTTCCTGCACTCACTGCTGAACTGGGTGGCCACAGGTTGGAAGGAGGAGCTGGACCTTGAGGCCCCCTGCCCATGTGACGCTGCAGAGTCTATGGCAGTACTGCTGGGGGGCTGGCTGGGAGCCGGCCCCTCCTCCGTCATCTGCTCCAAAGTCTGCACTGCGGCTGAAGGACTCAGCTTGGGCACATCAGCGTCCCTCAAGCTCACCCCCAAGACAGAGGACTGAGAAGACATGGAAAGGCATGGAGGTTAGAGGAGATGCTAAACTGGCATTCCTAGTCTTTTAGTTTAGCACTTTAGAGTCTTATTGCAACATGCTTTTGCATTTCCACTGAGCTACGCCTCTCACCAGGGCAGCATGTGCATAGCTAAGGGAGGGGCCTCCCCTGGGGGGCTGATGGTGTGAGTTTGTAAACACCAGGCTATGGCCCAAGGCCTGGGGGGAGTGGGGCTCTGTGCTGTCCAGCTCCAGCTCTCCATTTGGATTCTGAAGCAGAGAGGCCAGATCCAGGCTAAAAGAGACACAATGGTACAATGATGACCATCTTCAGGAGAAAAATCAGGCCTACCTGTTAAAATACATATACAGCAATTATACTAGAAAACCATTATCCACAATCCAAGAATACAGACTGAACTTAATGAAAGTGTACAAAGCTCACACAGCTGTAATCACCTCTGTGCAGCAGTGGCGTAGTGCTCAGTCACAGGTACAGAAGATGCAGTGAACACTTTGGTCTCACACAGCTGACACAGGAGAAAGGAAGCCGCCTTACTGGATGCTGTGGTGCTGCGGCTGTGACAGTGACCTACATGATGTGTGTCATGACGGTAAGAAGATGCCAGCCTCTCACGGCAGGCTCTCACACTCACATCTTCATTCCAGTCCTCCACAGCCCAGTCATCCAACGGGTTTTGCCAGGACCCTAAAAAGGGGCCAGAAGCCGACTCAGGAGGCAGATTCACACAGCCAGCCTCAGCTGCTCAAAGGCTGTTTGCAAAGGTGTTTCATATCAAAATTCACATGCTATATAAAACTGGTGCAATTAAACCGGCTTGCCGATGCTTCCACTCTTGGCATCAGTACTTCAGCAGTGCCTTCACCTTCAGGATATACAGCGAGCGCTCACCTGTGCCTTGTGTCTCCACCTGCCTTTTGGTTGAGTCTGGGGTATAGTCGGCTGGGTTAAATGTCCTGTACAGATGCACGGGAACAGAAAGACTCATTATCTGCTGTGAAAAACAGACCAATCATAACTTGATCTTTGATTTTTAAGTTTGGAAGTGCTACGTCTGGCACATGAAGTTTGCATGCTGATGGCTATCATTTCACACGCAGGCAGTCAGCTTATAACACCACATTTTCCCAGTCATGCACAAAAGAAAAAAAAACAGTTTGGCAGAGCTGAAGCAAACCAGCATTAAAATGAAAGCATAACCTGAAACAACCCACCCCACCCCACCCCACCCCACCCCCGACACTCACCCCATTCCCTGTGCAGAAAAGCGGCTGCCCACACGGGCTGAGCCCCGTCCACGACCTCCCGAAGACAGGGAGAGAGGGCAAGAGGGGGAAAGAGAGAGCGACACAGACAGAGAGAGTTAGTTAATGTATCAAAGTGTTGCAATATGAAACATTACGCACAAATCAAGCACAATATATGCCAAACATAAAACAAAAAGATATTTAATATTTCCTTTTCATCAAGCACCACATGTCAAGAGATCACAAGGGAGAACCACATAAAAGAAAGAATCATCTCACATTTAAATGACATTAAACAATATACTGTAGTTCTTACTAAGATACATTTCCTCCACGTTGTTTCACTGCATCCCATCCCCGGGCCTCACCTGCACTGCTAGTTTGCCTGCGGACTTTGCACGGTGAAAAAAAACACCTTTTTGTTTTATAATTTAAACTACTCCAATAATTACAGCCATTTGTTATAATGAATTGAAGTGCTTTAGAAACCATAATGGCAATTTCATTAAAATATATATATTTTTAAATGCGTTGATTTAAAATATAGATGTTGACGCATTTTCAGCATCAATGTCATCGACTAAACGCGGTGCCTGCGTATATACGTAAATGTGCCATATGCCACTAATCAACACGGTGTGTGAATTACACATTACTGCCAATATTCATGCATATATTACAAAGAACAAATCATTTCTAGATCAAGCACCTGCTCTTGTCACTTTTCACATGCTTTCACTGCTTTAATTCCAACCATGTGCAGTGAGTGAGAGGGCTCCTTTATGAGTGCACCAGCGAGACTGACAGAGAATCCAGTGCTGGTGACGACATACTCTGTCCTGATGTGCCCTCAGGGTTGAGGTCCCACAGGGAGGAATAAGAAGGATTAACAGCAGGTGGCGCTGCGCCTCACGTCTGCCCAGTACTGAAATGTGCATGCAGAAAATTCCAGGAAAAAGGCACATAGATGTGCACATACATACCTCTGCCTTTTCCCCAGCCACTGCGGTCTGAGTCTCCAGGACCAATGTCAATCCCATTTTCTTCCGACTTCACTAGTGACAGAAATCATACAGGACAGATACAAGTCACAGTACATCCAAGTTCAATTTCCTTTAGCACTAAAAAATAAATAATAATTTACTTGTTTTTTTTTTTAACAAGAGAAATCCAGAACCACAATGAGACATGAAGGTAAATGTAGAAAGGCTCACAGCATTATAGGAGGGCAAAACAAAATTTCCAGACAAAATTCCTCCATGTATATTACATAAGTATACTACATGTTCACTTTACAACAGCCTGCTCCTACAAACACAGAGTCATGAACATGGATACACAAACACACCAATTCTCGCTCTCTCTGGGTATTTCACATGATATATGACAATGTGGTCAGCCACTATATGGGGGGCATATTTGTGCTTAAATGAGGGGCATATTTTCATGTCACTGGTGCACCTACCTACAAAATTCAGCTGCACTGTCTCCAAAAATGGTTGCAAAATGTGAGTAAATGGCGGCAGTCTGGAACCCTGTGAAGCCACAGTTTTGATTTCTTAGGCATTTTAGCCTCAGCCTTACCCTCCCGGCTGTGGTTGGCCCCTCTGCCTCTCCTGTTTGCCTCCCCACGGCCCCGTGGGGCCTCCTTATCCATCCTCTTCTCCCGGTTCTCCTTGTTCTCTGTAGAGGAGCTTTCCTTCCCAGGGACACGCCTCCGTCCCACAGTCTCCCATGAAGTCTGAAAAGGAGAAAAACAGGGGAAGAGGAGGAGGACAGAGCAGAGAAGCACAGCTTTTTCATTTGTAGTCTCCAAAATAAAAAATGACTCATGCATTATCTATCCAACAGCTTGGTCATGAATAGCACTCAAGGACCACACTGGTTATATAAAATGCATTTTGATTTGTCCCAGAAATCCCAGCTCATTTACTATCCTCTCAATAATTCTACATTCAAATGGAGAAATCATGCACCACACATCCTTAAGCATGAGAGTGAACTCTCATACAGAACCTAAACCCACATCCTGGCAAATCCTATTTAAAACTCTTTATCTCATCCATTAAATTTCTCTCTCACTTGCTTACCACATCTGAGCTCCCTTCCAGAAGAAAGTTGATGGCTTTGATAATGTCTTCCTTGCAGTCGTGTAGGGCCACCACACACTCTTCTTGGTTCTTTCCTGTGACCTCCATCAGCTGTGCAACAACACCAGCTATGAGCACAAATCTTTTTCAACCTGCTCAAACAGGGTCAAGCGGTCAAATGTACACTGAAACCATATAACATATACCACTAGAAAAAGAATTACAACGGGTTCACTATATAATGTTACCAGTTTCTCAAGAACTTCACACTAGAACCTTAATTGCCTTATTAACCTGTTTGATTTTGTCCTCAAAATCTGCATCATTTGTGTCATAGATCATCTGGGCCAGCCGGATCTGTTCTGCTGTGGCCTGGAGGGACAGTGGGAGTGGGTGAGGTCACTGATACAGATCCTGTCTAACACTGTTGGATGAACACTTAAACCAGAAAATGACAATCCACGGTATGTGCACATTCAACAACTGTTAACCACTTACAACTGGCTACACTAGAGTGATAACTGCTTACATGTTCAGATAGACCAGAAACCTATAAATCAAGGCACATTTTAGCAGACAGACACTAAGATCTGCCAAGATCAAGGTAAAGAACTGCCAGCTGAAAAGAAACCCTTGCTGGGTGCCAGACGTCACGTGTAAATTACCTCACCATTTACCTGAATCTGTCTCTGAGTCTGTGAAGCTTGTGTCGTTGTGGGCAAAACTTTGTCCCGAGGGCCCCAAGATCGATCGCCTAATGAGGTCATCGCCGTACAGTATATACAAAATGGCGTATGTACAAAATAGAAAAATCTATAAGACAAGGGAAAAAGAATAAGGTCTGAAAATCAGGGTGATTAATGTTACATCGAGGCATCATGATTAATTGATGATTAAGGCAGTGATTCAATTGCATTGATCTGTAACATCAGAATCCTCCTTAAACATACTCCGACTTCTGAGTTGCACTCTCTTGCTATAATATGCTGGAGGTAGCAATGCTGGCATGTGAATTTTTTAAATGTAGGATGGCGGGGAAGGCTAATTAATATTCATGAAGGAAATGCTACTAAATCGTTGCCCTACAACCCCTTGCCGGGAAACTTGCCATGTTTTGTAGCCCAGAACACTCTCTGTAAAGCATAAGATACCCTTTACAGCACAATTTTTTTCAGGAAATGTCCCTATTTTTGAATGCAAAAAAAGTTATTCTTTTCACTAGCTGTGGTAGCAATTAGATGCAACGATTGTATCAGCCAACCAGTTGTTAACAAATGCAGCAACAATTAGCACTCAACCGATGGTTAAAAATGAACTGATATTTACCGGTGATAATTCCCTTTATAATGATGACCTATTTTGCTTTGCACACCCGCATACTGAACAGTTAGAAAAACATCTACTCTGTGGAACTATTTTAACATTGTTAGAGATGCATTTTACAACGTTTGCTCTGTTAAAATTTCATGAGGAGGATCTACTAATAAATACGTCAAAACAACAAATTTGATTGCTTGCCTTAATTAGATACAGTGAAGAGTAGGAGTTTCTGAAAAATAAATCCATTCCAATAACGAAGACTGCCGTGCTGATGAATAATGCTAGTGCCTCAGGAACACAAGCATTTGATAGCAAAGAAAATTCAGTGCAGACAGTGCAAAATCAAAAAATATTACTCGGACAATTATGGCTTTTACTGCACTTCATGATTAGCCCTTCCCTGTTATAAATGTTATAAATATAAAAGATGTATACAGTTATAAAATACAGTGCTCTGGGACTGTTGTATGCCAAAGTTTGTGTTTTCTTAACAGAAAACAAATACTTTTCTATATTTTTGGAATGTAATTAACTTATTTTTTATCTTATTTGGGTGGAGTGTCCCTTTAAACTTTTTTAAGCAGAACCTATCAGTGTCAGTTTTCGAAATAATTGGCATAATCGGATTTGGCCAGAAATTTCCTTATTGGTGCATCACTAGTAGCAATGGTCAAGACTCTGAGGCACCTAACTAGCTACCTAAGTCAAAGGTAATGTTAGCCTTAAAGATGTACAATATATTGGTTAATTGGTCATTAAAAATCAATATATTGGTATCGGTACTGATGTGCTAGTCTTGTCCATGCCAGCTCATATTTAAACTTTATCAATATTCAAGGACAAGGGATTTGGCTCATCTATTGTTTATGAGAAGTCTCAAAGTACTGGCCGGAGCCGTGTTTGTAATTCATTATCATGTCTGGGCCGCAAATCGATCTCTCTTTTCCGCAGAATAAAAAATTGAAACGTCAATCTGCTAATTTGTGGTGGCATTCTCGGCAAGTTTCACTGCTGGCAAATTTCCATATCAATGCACCACTAGTTAGTCTACATGAAAGTGGTAGTACTTCCTTTGCATGTTTGTTTTTTTCTGTACAGGTCAGATGCTGGCATTTTTGACAAATGGCACTGGCTTGTTCTCCCTGTTTAATAATAATAAAAAAATTAATGTTCTGAGATTCAGCTTTTTTTGCATTTCATTACTAATGTGTAATTAAGTTCCCATGGTTATATTTGTGAATTTATTTCAGTGAAGTTAAAAAGGTTTGAATTTAGATTATCAAAATAATTGAATAACTGACTTGTTAAATCATGGTAAAGATTTCCAGTGCATTGAATCATTCTCTAAATAATCGAATTTCCTTGGGCCCAATGATTTACAACCCTATCAACAGATTAAGTATGTACTTTGTAGGTCAAAGACAGTCAAAAATATATTTATTTGCTAAGAAAATTATTATATAACATTGAATGAACAGGTTTTTACAAGCCTGCACAGTGCTTAGCTTCCATCAGTGAGAGAAAGAGCTTTGGGCAGAGGGCTTAAACTAGTATCAGAGTCAACAACATGCTCATTTGTAACACTATAACATTACTTGTTGCTCGCCGGACTTAAATTTAGGTCCTGCAGGGGACTTTACTGGTGTCTCCTTACATTTCAGCAACAGTTCACGTCGCTCTCTAATACACCGCAAATACAGTAGACAGGGACTGTGTACATAAACAGATAATGTGTAACCAGGACAACCAAGCAACTGCTCAAGCCCTTTCACCAAATCTTGTTTTTTCTATTCGATTTCAACTCTCCAGTTCTATGGGCTGCATAACTAGGACCCAAATAACTTTCCAATATATGGAAATTATATTGTGTACTCGAACAAGTGACTCTGAGGTCAAAAGACCGCAGAAGTACTGTAAATACTGTACATTTATGTCATTTACCAAGTAAATAGGCTGCTGACCTTTGTTGTTTGCAAGCCATTTTGGTCAAAAGCACCAAGTATAAATGTAATACTTGTCATATGGCTAATGACAAGACAAGCCACAAAATAGAAAACCTATATGTAAACACATACAGTATAAAAACATTCCTCAGTTCCTCAATGGTAGCTTCCTCTCTGGTGCTGATCAAAAATCACACATGCAAGCCCCATTGTTCAGTAGAGAACTTTTAAAAGTTTTACTATCATTATAATAAGTCTGGAAACTTTAAGCAGCTGGTATTTTGCATAACTAGAGTTACTCAGGGTACTAGAATGAGATAAGGTAATGCACGGCACTACGGCTGGGGGAAATGATGATATTATCAGTAATCGACAATTGCAGACAAGTAACTAATTTTTAGGTGAAGTAACCTACGCTATTAATGACTTTTAATAGCTTGTCAGTTGTGGTGTGCAGACCCTCCCGAACTGTAAAATAAAATGTCCCGCATTGATCCATGATAACACACAATTTGTCCCATATTTTCATATATATTTCTACACAGTGGGAGGGGAACATGGGAGGAGAAAAAAAATAAATGTAAGATCTCACACAAGTTTTGTTTTAAGCACTATATAAGTATATAAATATATATATATAAGTATAACGCATACCATTTAATCTTCATATTTTGCATTTTTATATGTATTTATTAATAAGTGCACTGTCCCCATTAAAAGTACAAAGGGTTAAATAGTATAGCTGAGGGTAAGAATTTGTGCCAAGCTGCAGAGGGTGGGTACACCAGAGGATCCATCGTTTCATATCCTTAGTGCCTGGCCCCCTTCCCCTTTCTCCCTCTTTAAGGTGGCCGTATACTTCAAACGGCATCCAGACAAAATGAAATCGAGAACAATCTGTCACATACTTAAAACGATGCCACCACATTGTTCATTCTATGTCACACCACAACCCAAGAGGGAGCATGTTTTCGACACAACAGACCCACATACAAAGGGCAAATTTATGTATTGTGGCAAGTGCATGACTCATTTTAATAAAGGAGATGACACCTCTTTTAAAATTGAAGTTCTGCTCTTTATTAACAGCCCATATTGGTGTAATACTTGCAGCACCACAGCCAACAACTTACACGACACTCATGATTACACGCTTACAAAGGACACGCATTCCACAGGAAATGTTACACGGCAAATCTTACATTTTTCTATTAGCATTAATACACAAATGCACATATTCATTTACACGATTTAAAGATATGCACAGTGCAGTGCAGTGCAAAGCATACCAGTAATATTCGACAGTGAGCAGCTCACAACCATTTTACTTTCACTGTGTATGGGCGCCATCCATTAATATCCGTTTTCTCTTTATATTGTTTGCTTTTAAATTTGCTCTTATGTAACATTTACATAATGTTATTTCACATCACCATATGCAGAGTAATGAATATGACTGGTGTGATAATAAAGCCGTTCTTGACTTATTTGCTTTAACATGACCGGAGTACTCTATTACCATGCCCAACAATGCACCAAGATGGCGGCACAAGGGGACTGCACACTAAATTGCAACCATCCTATAAATCAGGCTTTAAGGGTACACTTCCTAACGGACAAACCACCATCATTCGTTTGTTCAGTGGTTAAAGTTTTTCCTTCAAATAGCAAGTTAAAAGAGAATAAAGGCAGGCAACACTTCTTGGTTTTCCAGATTTTTTTGTGGACACATTTTAATTAATATGTGAATGTTCACATGTGCATTTCATCTTCAATAGCTGTCACTCACTTACAGTCACTGTTGGTTAATGGACACAGGGCAATTATTACATATAAAATATATAATCTGAAAATTCTATGGTGTGCCCTGTCCCCCCAAATTCTAATGTCTAGCGCATACTTTACTATACATATCAATGTCATTTAGTTTTATTATTAGACCACCTGCATAGGACAAGCAAGTACAGAAAATGGACAGATTGATAGTCCATTAATTCTGCCTTTCGTAGTTTGAACAGACACTGCAGTTATTAAAAGTAATGCAAAAATCTTGATAAATGACTCATTCCATTTTTTTTTTCATTCCATATTTTCTTTGTGCTTGCATTGAAAAAAATAGACACACCTAGCTTGATGTAGAGCTGTGACTTAAATTTAAATCTTTTTTTTTTTCCTGCATATCACCCAGCCATACACAGCATCCAAAGTGGCATACTAGTCTAAGGGAGGTGGGTCCTACATCCTCATTTAATTGTGTTGCATTAGCCATGAGTCACAAATAAGCTCAGAGGATGCTTAATTGACCAGTGTACTTTTAGGGTCAGTTTATGGCTGGAATCTTCTTCACCTCATTACTTTACAGAAATGTCTACTATCCAGTGGACATTTAAGGGGCTGTTTGGTGTATTTGAGGGTCCTGTAAGCCAACTACATGGCTCTATGAATTTTAAGTCTGCGAGTGATAAGTTTGAGGTGTTATGGAGGACAAATTGGGCATTGCAGGTCAAGAAAAAAATCTGTATACAAGAAGCCATCCATACAAAATGACTACACAATAAAGATTATGTCAAGTCAATAGCATACAAATTCCTGCTTTCACTCTTCCAAATTATTCTGCATAAATGTAAATGAAAACATACAAATCTGACAATAAATAAATGTTAGATAAGTATTTATCCTAAACTACAGGAAAACAGCTTATTTATTCACATAATGAATTAAAGTAATTCATTATTTAGGTACTCCTGTAGCCAGGACACAACTACAGCTTATATCTAAAATTATTTATCCTAGGACCAAAAAATAAATATAAATCGATTATTATGACAAAAATAAAGTATATGAACAATAAATGAGAGCTCGACGTTAACAGGTCCATGAAACGAACGTTTTGCATTACGATTAATCATTTGTAACGACGTCAATAACAAAACTTAACTTGCCTGACATTGAAACTCAAGTCATTCAAGACTATGTGAGGGCCACAACATAAGAAACCCACCTCTGTACTAAAGAACAGTAGGTCTATATTTTAAAATGTTGATTAGTTAAAGAAGGTCTGTAAGTTAAAAATATGAAAGCACTTGAACCTTTTGACTAAGCACACACTAAAACCTTATTTTATACACATTTGGTATAAAATATGGTCTGCATAACAGCATAATTACTTTAATAACAGGCGTATCTGAAAAATATTACATTTAATTATCTTCACTTGAAGAACCCAGACAAGCGTCGTCGTCCCCCCCCCGACTTTGCTGTCCTAACAGCATAAGTATGTCTTATGCAGAGCAAAATAGCATGCTAATAAGACATTTTCGCGGTACTCTTAAAACTCTTTCTCTAAACAAACATTGTGTTATGGATGTTATTGCAGACATACATGAAAGAAACAAAAAAAAAAAACCACTAGACCGGCTCTCCAGTGTAAACGCCTCCTATATGCTGATTACGTGGTCATCTACATAATATAAGTCAGAAGACGGTACTTCACGGTAATATAATTTTTTGACCGAAACTGTCACACAACGCTCAGTGTACAGTGCCAAGGTAAAGCTTGATAGCCAGGCAGCTATAGTTAGCAAAAACGAGAATAAGCCCGCAACTGCAACTGACAACACAATAATGCGACAGCTCTTTATCAATACCATAAAAGTACTAGTCAGTACGTGGCCACTTCACAGTTTTATATCTCCTATAACAACTACGACAACTGAAATTACAGAATATATTGTATTTATTTGTGTGTTTCACCAAGGTTCAGATTTTTGTTTTTTTTTACCTGCTAACACGCTTCCCCCCAGCCAGCGGCACAGCGCGTCACGTGAGTGCCCGCGCGCTGTCGCCTCTAGCAATCGAGCTCGCAGGACGGCGTTCAAGCCAGCGCTCCTCACGCGCGTATGGCGTGCTTGTCTGGCAGTTATTAAACTGACTTGTGCCCTGCGAAAGTCATTCCAGTTTTACATGACTGATACATGCGAGAGGTATATACATACACGATATGACACGCATGCATTTAAATTCAGTCTGAACTCTGTTCCGAACAGCTTGATATTGTTTTGTCTAATTTCTGTAACACACGAGCATCAATAATCCATGTTTCGATGTTATCTTGTAAAATGGTAATATAGCGATAGATTCTGAAATAAATAAAACATTATTGTAATGCTGGGGGTACCCATCGGACAGTGCGGCAGTATGCTGTACTGGTGCTAATGTATATAGTGTAAATAGCTCTGTGTATTTATCATGTGTTGTTATTGTGCCCTATGTAATCATGTGTAGTGTTATTATTAACTGTTGTAAATAGTGGTGTGTGTGTGTGTCCATCATGTGTAGTATGAGTAGTTGGGATGGTACACACAGTGGGCAGTGTGTGTGCTGTCAGGATGAAGGGCACCATTTTTGTGCTTTCCGGCACTTGAGTCTGGCTCAGTGATTAATCTGCACACCATGTCCAACACCCATGCCACACTGGTATCAGAGCTGGAGATGGAAATCAAGGAGCTCAGCATGAGGATAGAAGAGTTCCTGGCAACCCGCCATTGAATGAGTGCAACGAGCTGAAGGATACTTCTGGGAACTGACTGCTGCACCTTCTCAGAGTGATCTGACTGCACCCCCACCTGCCCAGGTGGCAGCACCATAACTAGGAGCATTGCAACATGGGGAGACAGCTGATGTGGCGAGATCTCCCCTGAATCTGCCCTATTACAACACAAGAGGCCCCGCCACCCTCTTCCAGGTCTGGCTTGTGGCACGGCTCAACAGCTGGTCCCACAAAGAAAAGGTAGGCCGCCTGGCAATGTTGGTAGGGGAGTTGCTACAGGCTTTCCTGAGTCTTCCTCCCAAAGGACAGGGCGATTCTGGGGGCCTGATCACTGCAATGGAGCAGCGGTCAGCCAGCAACAGTCCATGGGGAAGATGAGGGAGCAGCTCATGGACTGGCAGCAGTGCACCAGCGAAAGTCTAGGGGTATTTGCGGCCGACCTGAAGGACTGCACCCGGCAGGGCTATCCTCACTTCCCTCTGGCGGCGCAAGATGAGTTGGCTCTCCTTGCATTCCTGTGGGCACTTTCTCTGGAGCAACTGCGCCAACATGTGTGCCTGCTGAAACTGGCACACAGATATCAGCCATGGAGCATGCAGAGAACATTGAAGAAGTCCTGGGCCCAGTTCCTCATCCACCTCAGAGCTGATCATGCGCTGCGGAGAAGAGGAGGAGATGGGTGAAGATGTGCGTGTAACAAATTCTGTCCTTGAGGGGGAAAAAGCAGCTGGAATGAAGCGACAATGAGTTTGTTGGCTCAGAACCTCATACTCTGAAGTGTCCAACCAGTATGGAATCTGCAGGTCTCCTCTTGGGTCCAATGTTTGACCAAAGGACTGACCATCCTCTGCAGTTCCCTGGCATAGGCCTTCACTGGGAAGCTGAGCAGTGTAATCCCTCTGAAGATTTTATAATTCTGGCTAACTTGTCAGATTTAACCCCAGGTTAAAAGGACTCCTCATTCACTCATGTTTAGCCCAGACTGTATGGAAGTAAATTAATGACAGAAGTTGTTGATGCAAAAAAAGCATGTTGAATCACACTAATCAAATAAAAATGCATCGCATTTAATAATGCTCACTGTCAACTCACAGTCTAGACAAGAACTCTATCGGCACTCAATCGCTCATCCTGCTAGTCCAGGATATAGGTATCGCAATATATTGTAAACCACTGAAATTGTGACAGTGCAAAAACAAGAGGAACTATGAAGATGTGATTAATACATCAAATTTTCTCACAGTGTCTCAGTGGGGACTCCCTGGATGGCAGAGCGCGGCAGGGCTCAGACTCACGCTGTCTCTCAGTGGGGACTCCCTGGATGGCAGAGCGCGGCAGGCCTCGCACTCGCGCGGTGTCTCAGTGGGGACTCCCTGGATGGCAGAGCGCGGCAGGCCTCGCACTCGCGCTGTGTCTCAGTGGGGACTCCCTGGATGGCAGAGCGTGGCAGGCCTCGCACCCGCGCTGTGTCTCAGTGGGGACTCTCTGGATGGCAGAGCGTGGCAGGCCTCGCACCCGTGCGGTGTCTCAGTGGGGACTCTCTGGATGGCAGAGCTCGCACTCATGCGGTGTTTCATTGATTTGTATAAGACATATATGTAATAGGACAGAGCTTCATAGGTTCAACTAACATGAACTCCCAACAAAAATACATACATCAACAGGACTTTAAGTAAATTATATTGTGCAACCAGAATGGCCAGGCCACGCACACAAATATAAGAAATAAAAAAATGTAAATGTTGTATAATATGGAAGTTTAAAGGGCTGCCATTCTTCATTAATTACATGACGTATTAGTCTTTCAGGAACAAGTAGATTAGAACGCTTATATATTTCTTCCCACAATGATTTTTATTCCAGTGCAAAGTAATCAAAAAATGACTTAAAATACTATGAATAATGGTTTATTAATGTTAAATTGCACATAAGAATAAGTAAAAAGCTGATATGACATGTGAGAAACATTTTCTAACTGTAAGTTGCGTCAGACATCAAAGGTCAGTTACACCCAAATTTTAAATTATTTTCTATCCACAATAATTTCAAACATATCCAAATGAAAGTTTACCACGTCAAATTGGCTTTTTTTTCTGATCTCAGTATCAACACCTAATGTGCATATTCTGGTTGTCAATGAATGACTTCAAAAATATTCCTAAATGATATTTACATCAGAAGCTAGGTCCCTCTATCTGTACTAGTGTATATTTGAATTTTCCCTTAGGGATACATAAAAAGTATAGAGTAGTTTATATCCCTATACTATGAATCATATAAAACTGCCTACGACTGAACATGATCCAGATGCCAAACACAAACACAGAAGTGTTTTTAAAAATGATAAAAATGGCATAGATTCCTACCACGATTAACATTACGAGCAACATTATTCATGAAATTCCTTTCACATCTAGAAATTTATTTAACACTTCATTTTGACCCCCACCCAGAGTTCTCCTTGCTGGTAGGGCATGAGTTACATAGGTCTGCTTCTTAAGGTACCTTAGTAAAGCTAATGAACTACTGTTCATGGAAGATGAAGAAATGAAACACATACATATATTTCATCTATACAGGCAAACCAAGCAGGTTTACAGAGACCTTACTACACAAAAGAAGATGGCAGTGCCTGGCAATATAAATCTAGAAAATGTGTTCTAGTATAAATCTGCCATCTGTCACTGTTCCTCCTTCATCACAGACCACTTCCCAAAATAAAACACTCAAATACAGTATATGCTGTTTTTCTATTAAAAATAAAATGTATGTATACCTATTTTGGTGACAGAGTAAGACACGAACCTTTGGCAGAGGACAAAGGGAAGGAAGAGGGTTTAAAATAAATAAGCAAACAAGGTGTGGAAGAGATCAGAGATCCCATAATCCAATCAGATGTGGTGATAGCTCCCCCCATTTTCCTTCAAGGTCGGGGAGGTCATTTGATGGATATTGGTGGATGCTCCACTTGCAGTCACTGCACTGGAAAAGTGCAGCTTTTGTTCTTTGTTTGGGGATTTCGTGGGGGGGGGGGGGGGGGGGCACCCCCCGCCTTCTAGCTCCACAGTCCAGCATAGTTCCCATATAGGCCTGAGCACAGTGGTCCCCCTGCCACAAAGAGCTTGGTGCCTGACGAGTCGTAGCAATGTGTGTACACCGCGTTGGGGAAGGAGCTGATGTCAGAGAAGTAGCTCCTCCACGTCTCATCATGGTTCTGTGGATAAGAGACAGAAGACAAGTTTACTGAATGCAGGCCGGGGACTGGCACTTAGTAAATAGCTGATTCCTTATCACTGTTCTGAGGTCATTTCAACTAACATGTCACTTTGTGAAGCACTAACCAGCCAGCCCTTGCCAGTGGTAAGTCTAAGGATGCCCTCCCCTGGACACTGTCGGTATCCACAGCCCGAGCTGGATGGGTCCTCCAGGAACCTCTGGGCCCGGATATCGAAGAACAACAGGAAGCCATGGCCGGTTCCCACGGTCACTATGTGTTCATAGAAGCTGACCGACCGGGTGCCTGCACAACACAGCATGCGTTACAAAACCGCACACAGCATCATATGAGGAGGAGATGCATGTCTATGTCTTATAGTACTTGCCGCTGTCACGCTCCCGTGAGCTGACGGACTTCACGTTGTGAGGCGGCTGCCGGGGATCGAGGAAGGACACGTGAGCTTGGGAGCCCACAGCGTAGAGCGACCATTCCTGCCCATACGCTAGGCACACGTTCTCTTTGCACTGGGGCAGCTTAGTTGACAGCAGCTGGAAGAAAGCAGGTCAGCAGGTCATTAAGCAGCGGTCATGTCCTCAGGGCAGTCACACCCTAGCTTAACAGCTTTTACTTAACCAGGGACAAAAAGGACGAGCAGTGTTAATGTCAAACATTTTACTGATCTTTCTTTTTCTTATAAAAATGTTTGGTAACTTTACGTAAGGCCATATTTTTAGTAATTCATAAACACAAATAATAATGTATTAATAAAACATTACAAACATGGCATAAATATTTATCAAAAGGTAAAACACATTATAGGCATGTGTATGATGCATTATGAATGCTTTATGAAGTTCTCATCTATAATGCAATATAATGGTCTGTATAAGCAAATGTTGCTTTGTAATGCTTTATTTAAGTATCTATAGTGCATTATAGATTAAAGCTTCAAAAGGCAGTCATAATGCATAATAAACATGGCTATAATGTCTTGTGCCTTTTAATAAATATTTATAGCCAGGTTAATAATGTTTTATGAACCCATTATAATGCAGTATCAATGTGTTTATAGGTTACTAAAAACATGGCCTTAAGTAAAGTGTTACCAAACTAAAATAAATTTTACCACAACTGATAAACTTTGATTTAAAACAGTTTCAAAAACACTCTAGAACACTCACCTTGTACAAACTGTGTTCTGCTTTCCACAAGTGGAAATATCCATCCAGGGATACAGCCCCCAGCTCCTGAAACAGAAAAACCCTCAGGCAGTCAGCCAGGGCATATTCAGAGCAAGAACATGTCTACGCTGCCAAAATGGTGGCATGATTCTGTTATCAATTACAGCTGTAGAATTAATGAAATCTCATTCTGTGTGCTCTGGAAATCCACTTTAGATATTATGCTTTTGGGGGGCAGACACAGACACCAAATAATTTTAGAAAGTATTCAAGAGTTATTACTTGAAATAAACACCTCCAATCCATAGCTCTTCAGGAATAGTGAGAGTTCTGGTTTACAAACACGGGAGTTCCAAAGTGGATGCTGACCTTGCGGTTGCTGTTGAAAGCCAGTGCTCTGACTTTGCAGTTGTATGGGTTGGTGTATTCCTTGGGGATGTCCTCTAGGGCACGGTGGCAGATGTGCACATAACCTGGGATTCCTTCTGCTTCCTGTCTCCTCTCTGCCCGGCTGAGCACCTCCTCAGACACCTCCCACAGCCCCATGGAGCCATCTCGGGATCCTGAGAAAGACGGTTATTTAAAAGATGCCAGAAACTGTTCCACTTGAAACTGCCACACTTTAAAGTACATGGATAGTTACTTTGAGAATATGATTGAATTACTACATATCAAAAGAGAGTCAGGGTGACCTGAGGTCCCAACAGAAGCTGAGTCACTGTAGCTCTGGTCAGTTTAGTACAAACTCACCTGAAACAGCTAACGTATCACTTATCCAAGCGATGGAGAAGATCCAGTCATTGTGTCCATCCTATGAAACCAAAAAATAAATAACTAACTTCTAGAGTGCCCGTTCTAGAGTGCCCCTCAACTAAAGTAACTTTTAAGACATCAAGTTTCTACTATGTAACAGCAATGGTGTCACTCAAACACTTATGTTACAAACATATGGCGCTTTTCCACTGCCACCAAGAACCGAGCCGTATCTGAGCCATACCTCACCCTGACCATTTTCCTATTGTAAATTATGCCAGCCATACCCAAGTCATACCCCCACTGACATGGCCCTGCTAACTAGCAGACCGAAAGTGCGACTAAATCAAGCTAGTTTAGAAATCTCAGAACCTGGCAATGGAAAACCGAAGCAAACCGGAACTGTGCTGTATCGCTCGGTACTTGACAGCATTGGAAAGGCACCAACATTTATCCTCCCTTCTCATTTGTCCAATTTGTTTACAACTCATAGTAATAAAACTGCATCCCATTTTAATCAACAGTGCAAAGTTGACCACATAATGGCTTAAATATACAACATTTAACATGTACATAAAAAGAATAGGAATAAAGAAAGACTGACATCTCCCACACAGACAGGGTCCAAGGTAGGCAAGCGGTACACAGCCAGGCTGTTGGGGTTGTCTCCACCTGTAGCCAGCAGGGTGCCTGAGGGATTTACTTCAATGGCATGAATGCCACAGCTCTGCTGATCGAGAGTCGGTGCAGAGCCCGACATGGGAGTTACGTCATAAACGGCCAGGCCTGCTCCACCCTCGGCAGCGTGGGCCTGCCTGTCCTTCAGCATGGGAATCCGGGTGATCTGCCCAGTCTGAACATCCACAACGAAGAGCTTTGGGGGAGCAGAGGGGACGCCACTTAAACCACTGGCCAACACACAATGCTCAGCAAAGCTGCTCTAGCACAGGGCTACTATCCAGTAGGTTTTCTGTCCCACTTGGCTTCTGATGAGCCACACCTGTTCCTGGTATTTACCTGAGAACTAGTGTGGCTCATCAGAAGCTGGGTAGAACAGAAAACCTACTGGATAGTAGCTCTCCAGGACCGGAGTTGGTGACCCCTGCTCTAGCATCAAAACACGGTAGTGTAACACGTATTCTTTTACAAATTTTAACTAATGTTACTCAACTCTTCTGTGTATCTACTCAAGAATTACACACACACACACACACACAAACGTATGCAAACAATACTCCCAAGCACAGAAAGCTAGGCCCTCTAAGTACCGACATTTGCACTACACTTACCGTGTTGCACTTGGTTCCACACACCACCTGCCTATGATTTAGCCACTGGGAGGCGAAGACTTTGTTGAGGTGTCCGAGGGAAAACTCCTGCTCACGCAGGATCCCAGGCAGCCGGCCGGCGACGACCCCACGCAGGCTGCGCTCCAGGTGACGCTCATGCTGCTGTCTGTGTGCACGCGTCCCGCGGCCCTGAAGCGCGCGCACTACAGAGCCCCGCTCGCTCCAAGGGCGCCAGCCGAGCGTGGAGGATGACGAGGGTGACGATGCAGATACACGGACCCGTTTGCTGGAAGAGGGGCAGCAGCCCGGCTGAGTAGAGGGGAGAAAAAAAAACACAGAATCCCTTTCTATAAAAACATTGTTTATGTCACAATTTTATCATAGAGTAAGAGTGTTTCCCAGTGAGTGTCCATTCAAATACAGCATTTCAATTCTAAATAACTAGTACAAAAACAATAGTGATGCAGCAGAGGTGATAAGACCCCATATAAATACAGGGTGGCTTAAAAATGATGGCATATTACACATGACGGTAAAAAAAAAAAAAAAAGAAAAAAAAAAACTTTCAGTTTCACATTAATGCACAATTCATCAGCACATTGATTATTAAAACTAATAAAAATATGATTATATAATAATGGCACTATATAATTTAAGGTGTATTACTACAGTATTAAGTAATAGTATCATGCTTCCATTTTGAACGTTAATTCACATACTGCTGTTTAATCAACAGTGCATACAAAATCGACCAGAAGGGAAACCAGCTATTATTCAAAGCTACACAATGTAAAAAGCAGTGCTTAAATATAGCACATTTAGGCAGAAGATGTCACTTACGTGAAGTGTTACAAATACGTCTTGAATACGACTATTAAGCGCAACTAAAGATCCTAATTTGGTACTTTCATGTTTATGCCCAGCTAGCTACTTAGCACGTAAGAAAAGTTAAGTACAACTGACAAGCCACATGAAAACTATACCAATAAATCACAAACACAATTTTCCCAATAAATCGTCCAGGACTACGGAGTTAATCACACTACGGTCCGCTACACCCATCTATGAGGATAAGAAAATATGTGGCAGTGGGCTGGAAAACTTGCTATAATAATGGGACTGATTACCCCCTGCTTGTGTAGTTTGGTACGTTGAGGCCTATATTTAAATAACGGCAGCTTCCTGTACCGAGAAGTGTATTCTAAATAATAATAACAATAATTAACACCTCTCTGAAGCCTGTCTGGTTGGTTGACTGCTTTATCGTTTAATCATAGAGATACAGCATTGAGGCTGTGGGGCTTTGGCCTACTTCTCGTGCCTTTAGGATCGCTCAGCCTGTGTGTGTTTGTGTGATCCTTCCTCCGGAGGAAACGCAAAAACACGCGGCGCAGCCCGAAGGACACCCGATCCCACGAGATGGCCTGCGTGTCCGGACACTGATTCCTTTTCCCTACCTGTTGTTGTTCTTTGGGCTCCCCGGCTTTCCTCTTCCTGCTAACTGCTCTTCTTGCCATAGTCAGACACACAGATTTCCCGTACCCACATTGAGGGTAACAAAGACGCCTGGTACTGTGTCATATAACGGATATTTGTAATGTTTACTGCTTAGATTGCAGAACAGCGCGACGACCCGAAAAGGTTGGAAAGGCACAGTGCTGCCGGAAGTACAATCGTTCCCCTCCTATCATCGTCACCCAAACAAGCCCCGGTAAACGCGCATATTCAGGCAGGCTAATTTGTGATATTAAGAGCAGCTCAGATTCGCCGCGTTTTTGCCCAATACAGCCGTAATCCAATAACTACGAGCCATGTGCAAGCGGGGAGATCAATTCAAGCATCAACAGAAATCGAGATCCAAATAACTGAAATTCTGCTTTAATCCCAAAGTCTGATATCCGTTACAGAAATCACGTCGGAATTAGACCAGCATCACGTGACTAAAACTGAAACAGCCTCTTAAAGAGATGTGATACGGTTTTCCGTATATTAACGACAGAATGACTCACGTTCCAAAAAATCAAGCATGTTAATTTAAAAGCAAAACTCGTATATTCATATATGCCAAACCATTGTATGGTACAACGTACCCACATTATCAGTCTTAAGTTTCTGCTAGTCAAACTAATAGAATTCCTCTAATGTCAGTTATACAGTGTTATTATTTGTATTGTTGTTGTTTTTTTTTTTTTAAAAAAAAACAACAAAAAACTTAACCCTACATTTAAGAAATGGCACCAAAAGGTGCTGTTCAGCAGCAGGAGATCACACTCATCAGCCTCCCTGGTAACGTCTTCTGCAACAGTGCTATGGAGGAGACCTATCCGATAGTCAGCACTAGATCTTGCTTAGATAACTTGCTTAGTCAGATAACTTGTCAGATTTAAGGTACCCCAGTTTAAATTTACTTTAACTTATTTCACTTACATTTAGCTTGGGCTACCTTAAATCCAACAAGTTATCAGGCAAAGCATGAAACCTGATCAGTGTTACAGGCCCCTGGAAGAACAATGTGGACTCTGACATAGAAGCAAAACAGTAAACAAGCACTTTTCCCTTGTACACCTGTGAGAATGAAATAACTCAGACTGCATGTCTTTCATGTACTTGGAAGAAACATATGATAGTTCTCAAGACTACGTGTTATGAGAGGTACTGAAGGAACAGAGGTTTCAGGGTCATTGCAAATTTAAGTAGTGAGCGATATTTTATTGCAACAGGTTACAATCCACAATACACATTTCAGAGGTATCACAAGAATCATAATACAGCACTTTTTAATTTAATTTAGCACATGCTTTTGTTCAAAGTGACATACATGTAAGGTAAATTGCACATTACCAACATATATGCTATGTTGACTAGATATGGAAGAGCATTATGGCCACCTAAAAGTAAAATATATAAATATGTAAAGCATTTACCTGACAGTACACATCTCACATAGTACACATACACCTGGCCAGTGTCTGCCTGATGTACACAAGTTAACGACAACTCGTCTGCTAATTGGCAAGACACCTATGCAGATTTTGAACTGCATCCTATGATAATCTGAGATAATCTTCAATCTCGCATTGGTTATACAGCTAGATGTTGACCTGCTATGGCATCACTGCCTGCAACCCTCCAGCACCTCAGCCAATCTGCTCAGGACCTGGTCATGTTGCCACCTGTATCGTCCTTGGGAGAGCGTAACCTTGCAGCCTGACAAGATGTGCTGGAGGCTTGCATATGGACTGCTGCAGAGAGAGCAGCATTCTTCCTGGCCAAACCACCTGTGAAGGTTCAGTGGGCAGGGGAGTGTGTTGTATGTTGCCCTGATAAAGAAACTATGGGATCTTCTACAGGTCCACTAGGCTGACGGTTCTGTAGTTGATGCCTTCCCACGTTACATGTGCACAGATTTGTTCTTGCAAAGTTTTTTTTTTTTATTTCAACGTTGTGAAGACGTTCACAACAACGTGTACGTATTCATAATACAACGTTTGTGTTCATGTTCAATAATGAACACCAAGTAAAAAAATATACAATAAATTAAATAGTACATTTTTAACATTAGAGTTTATCACTGGAGGGGATGTTCTGACGTTTGTTTATGCGACAGAGATAACAATGACGAATATCCGGCGCATAATTATGCAACAGCGGTACATCCGCCGAGCGGCTGTACTGTATCAACAGCTGTCTGCCCTTATTCCCTAGTGAGTGTTCTATATGGCGAACACTGCAGTACGTGAACATTTCGAACACAGCCCAAGTTTATTCAGTGCATTATGTATGCTGTCTTTATAAGAAGTTTGAGTCACAGTCCAGTTAGCACATCCGACCAATACTTTACGTTACTGCCAAGCGGGTTCATTTATAGGTTGCTGGTCTGTATGAAATTGCTGCCCAATTTCCCTTTTCTGACCTCATCCGTTCTTGATTTCCAGGGTTGACAAGAGTGAAGTTAAAACGTATACTTCAGACAGTCCATTCTACTTGTAAAATAATATCTATGCTCTTTTTTCGCGGTGCATCATGGGATTAAGGCTGATAATCCATAGATATCTACGGTCTCGCTCTTCGATGATTTTACACGTTTGTCCTCTTAGTTTGGGAGTTCGTAAACAAATGACATCCTCAAACTATGTTGAAAAGCTGGTTAAATGTATTGCAAACCCGATGGAATTCGTACAAATATAGATTTGTTCCGTGGATAGCTGTAAACATCTGTAAAAACGAGAGGTAATTCCTTCATATTGAAGGTTTATTCTGGATACAGAGCTAGAGTAACCTTTTCACTGGAACAGGCAGAAGTTTGAAGATCTTATCTACTTGAATTGTGTTTATAATGTCAGACCCCAAAAATATATTTATCTTGAGCTGTAGTATGTATACATTGATCAGGCTTTGCAAGAAATTTAATCACGTACGTAGCACTAAAAAGAAGTAGTTTTTAAAATCTGTTATTAAACAGTAGAAGTAAGAGAGTAATGATGTTTGGTTGTTTTTGTCGAACTATTTAGTGTCCGTACATTTGTGTTTAAGCAAGATGTTTTTCCCCTGAGTCCATAATATAGACCTACTATCAATCCGCAAAGGATTTCGCGGTCGCAGAAATTAACGCTAAATCAAGGAAACTACAATATATGTAAGACCTTGAAGTTTTTCAAGTTTACCGTGGCTTTTCCGCATGAAATAGTCAAATCAACTGCCCGCTTGCAGTCCATTACACGTCCAGTGACGCCACTGCAAGCGCTGATTTGCTTCTAATGTTGAACTGCTTATTTTACCAAAACTATATATATATATAAACTGACTTTGAAAAGAATCAATAATGAGCACTGTAATATGACATGAACTACACCAAGAAAGCACTTACATGTCTCCTTCTTTACTATCAAAAGTTTAAATAAATTATTGAGCTCTCAAGGTGGCAATTTATGCATTTTTTCCCACAAAAATATACTGTGAGATGCATTGCAAATTTAGAGGGAAAACAGCTACAATTTCAAGAATTTTAGGCCGCAACTACCACAAAATAACTCATTGAATAATATATGATAATATAATAATGATCATGTATGTACAATATTTTTCAGTTCTCTCACCTTTTAATACTGATTTCATTTTTATTTATTATATTTTTTTAAAAGAACTCTCCGGCAGGTTCCACTGTGCTCCCTGGATAAACTGGTTTCAGATGAGGAGGTTCTACTCAACATTACCAAGTTGTTCAGAGCCCTCTTCAGCAGTAACCTGGGTGGCCAAAGGGACGTCCTGCGGATGCTTTCCTCATCATCCCAGACTGACTATCAGGCTGTTGTTGGGGAAGAGGGCCCCTCAGACCCAGGCAGAGTCATGTTTGACACGATGGGCTTCGCGATTGAACGGAGGCCCAGTTCTCTCCAGTCTGCGGGGACAGGTGTATTCGTTGTCATGGGAACAGTACCGAAAGGAGCCCCAGTAGCCATGTACCCAGGTAGATGTGACTTTCTCATGGTGGCTTCATAACATCTCTGGATGCATTCATGGCATCTTCTCAGATGTTCACAACCTCTTCTGTTGCTTTCACGACAACATGATAAATTGTTTCACAAATTGTCTGGCTTCACTAAAACAGTTGATGATTCCATCAGAACATGATTCTTCATTCTGTACACCTAAAGAAATCCTGATCGTTTTCTGCATACACGTAGAGCAATTCTAAACGTTCTTAACCATTCATATATCTAGTCTCCTGACCTTTCAAAAATCCCCAAAATGGCAGGGATTGTGGGGTGTTTGCAGTGTATGCAGTGATTAGTTCCTACCAAAAGTGGTCCAAGGAAGGCCAACTAGTGAATCTGTGATGGGGCAATGGGTGCCCAAGGCTCATTAATGCAAGCGCAGAACAAAGGTCTGATCCCACAGGAGAAGTACTATAGCACAAATTGCTGAAGATGTTAATGATGGCTATGATAGAAAGGTGTCAGACCGTACAGTGCATAGCTGCTTGCTCTGTATGGGGATGAGTGCCGCAGAACGATCAGAGAGGCCATGCTGATACCTGTCCAATGCTGAACGCAGCTGCAATAGGCATGTGATCATCAGAACTGGACCATGGAGCAATGGAATAAGGTGACCTAGTCTGATGAGTCAAATTTTTTATTACATCATGTGGACGGCCGTGGACGTTGTTTACTTGGGGAAGAGATGGTACCAGGATGCATTGTGGGAAGAGGGCAAGCTGGCAGAGGCAGTGTGATGCTCTAGGCAATGTTATTGGAAAACCTTGAGTCCTGACATTTATGGGGACGTTGCTTTGACACGCACCACCTGCAGTCTGTCCTGCTACAAGGCGACTAATGCGCTCCTGAAAAACCTCATGTTCACTAAAGTCGCATACTAAAATACACATATCCCAAAGAGATTACCTTACGTGGAAAGTGCAACACTGAACACTCCTATCTATGCACATTCACTCACCACACCAAAGAAACTTGTCATGGAAGTTAGCTTGAGTTTAATTTTGGACTAAAGAAGGTCACAGCAGTGATTTCCCCAATTGAAATTATTTTTCGTAGACTATAACTAGATCCCAGAAAAGAAAGTTCTTGAACATTAACTGTAAAGTCTGAGTAGTAAGATGATCTATGGAAACTTCTTTTCTGCCAAACAAAATGCACTTCATCATTTGAACATAAATATCAAAGACAATTTACTTGGACCAATAAAAAGTTGTTTCAAACAAATCAAATGAAATGGTTGCTATTTTTTATATATGTTTTTAATGTTTGGATAATTGAATTAATTGGTTGAATTCTTTTTAAACACTTGATGATTATAATATTGCAAATATTGCAAATCACCTTACAATTCCATTAATTCATGCTGATATTTAATTATTTTATACAGGCACTGTTTATCAGAGATACGAGCCTATCTTCTTCCAGTCGGTCTGCAATCCATTTATATTCAGATGTATTGATGGTGTTTTAATTGATGGCAATGACAAAGGAATTTCTAAAGCTGTATACAGGTAAGAAATCCCGTATCCCCTGTGTGCATAAATCAAGTATCTTTCTTTATTGCAGTTTTGACCTTTTTAACCAATAAAAATCTTTTTCAGGTCATGCAGTGGTAGGGACAGGCTAGGGCCTGTTAAGTTCAGTGACACCACATGGCTGACTGCCAAACCTTACAACCCCCTGGCAGTGGGTCAATATGTGAATAATTGCTCAAATGGCAAGTAAGGTCTCCATCTTGCAAACATATGCATTGTCCCATTTGTACCCTAACCCTTGCATAGTTTCAAATCAAAGCTTTTCCTTTTTAAATTACAAAACTGACAAGCTTTTTCCAGCTGCAACTGCGCATGTTTTTATTTCAGACAAAGCTGCTAACGTCTGCTATCAGGAATTTGATGTGCCTATGGGATTTCCCATAGAACTCTGCCAGTATCTTCCCAACGTAAATTATAGAATGGATATGCCAAGGTAAGCCTATTTTCAGTAAGAAAATTTGCTTTGAATTGCTGTGAATTGAGAAACTATTACTGAAACTCGATTTTGTGCTGTGGGAAATGGCAGCGTTGTATTCCCCGGACAGCCCTATCATTTTGTGCAGCCATCTAATTCTTACTGGTCCCACACTCACCGGATTGTACAATTTTTAGAAGTACTGGATGGATTACCTGGAAATGTGAAAGTGTGGTACAGTCAGCTCCCCATTTCCACAGGTTCCACACCTGCATATATAACCAACCGCGAGTCCAAAATATTTTATAAAACTAATTCCAGGAAGTTTCAAAAGTATAACTTGTATTTGCTAAGCGTGATGTGTAGTTTTGGGTGTTGGTGAGTGTTAACACAGTGTGTGTCTATGTGTGTGTGCATGTAAGATAGTGAAAGAGTGAGCAAGAGATCCATCCATCCATCCCATCCAATATCTGCTGCCTATCTGGGGCCGGGTTGTGGGGATACCAGTCTAAGCAGTGATGCCCAGACCTCCCTCTCACCAGAAGACTCCTCCAGGGGAATACCAAGGTATTCCCAGGCCATTCAAAAGATACAATCTCTTGAGTGTGTCCTACGTCTATCCCTGTGGTGTCCGCCCGGTTGGACATTCCTGAAACACTTCCCCAGGGAGACATCCAGGAGGCATCCTAGATAGATGCGTGAACCACCTCAACTGCTTCCTTATGATGTGGAGGAGCAGCAGCTCTACTTTGAGCTCTTCCTGAATGTCAGAGCTCATCACCCTACCTCTAAAGTTAAGCCCCGACACTCATTTCTGCCACCCGTATCCATGATCTCGTTCTTTCAGTCACTACCTAAAGCTCGTGACCACAGGTGAGGGTACGAACGTAGATTGACCGATAAATCAATAGCTTTGTTTTCCAGCCCAACTCTCATTTTACCACAACAGAACAGTACAGCATCTGCATTACTGCCGACACTGCACCGATCCGTTCGTCTCCTGTTACCTTCTTCCCTCACTGGTGAACAAGACCCTGAGATACTTAAACCCCTCTGCTTGAGGAGGTAACTCATCCCCCCACCATGACAGGGAAATCCACCCTTTTCTGGTCGAAAACCATGATCTCAGATTTTTGGTGTTGATCTTCATCCTGGGCACTTCACACTCAGCTGCACACTACTCCCCGTACAGGCTTCAAATGAAAGGCCTTTCAGTACAAATTTCAGACCTACACATCACAAGAAGGACTTGGACCATTCAGGTAAAAACACATTTACTGATGTTCACATTTCCAGGTGATCCATCCAGTACAAGGTGTGGAACAAGATTAGATTTGAAGGACGAAACAAGTGAAAGGGCTGTCTGAGGACAGCCCCTTTTTTCAGTTTTAGTACCGTCATACCATCCGGACATCTTACCGTGATATATGGTACTTTCAAAAGGATGGTTATTTTGAAGTGTAGTTCCGGTATTTTGAAATCTTGGCAGTAAAATTTGCTGAGTGGGGGGTCCTCATGGTAAGATTTGCTGAACAGAGATCATTAATGAAGTTTTTTTTTCTGCATGTGCCTTCTGAGCCAGTGATAATCATTTTTGTCCTTATTGTCGGACTCCCATAATTTCATTGCACATTGTTCTGAGCGTATACTGTTAATTGCTTTAATGACAAACTTTGATCTGTTCTGATTTCATTTGAACCACTACACTCTTTTTTGTGTCACCTCCCAGGCCGTTAAGATGTGTTGTTCTTGTGGCACTGAGAGCCATCGACCCAGGAGAGGAACTTTTCTCTAACTATTATACAGTTGTACATTAGGCCATGATTTACTGCTTTTGTGGTTAATAATAATACTATTGTAATATTATTATATATAATAATAATCATGGTCATAGATTATTTCCATTTTTCCAAAGCAATGACTTAATCATTTTAACGTATTAGCCTAGTACATTTTTTTATGTTACAAAGAAAGTAATTTTGGCAGTGTTACTGTTCACTTTAAATGCAGAGTATAATCTCAGTATTAATATTTATTATGGATCTAAAATTCTGAGATGTACAGCATTAAAAATAAACGTTTAATGGAAGATTAGAACTTTGGCTTATTTTCTGTTGTGATGTCCAGTAAGAAACCCTATATGCACATTTTTACTATTCAGTACATAGTACTTGTTACAGAAGTAAATATGAGTACCATGTAAAATGTTAAGGCTGGGTCATTGGGTAGTACTGTTGCCTCATACTTCCAGAGTCAAAAATTCTTTTTTTTCAGCAGCGTTTCTCAAAATTTGCAGTGCAACTTGCGGAGTTCTGTGTGCATTTTTTTTTGCAGGTTCAGGAATCTGGTCAAAGTTGATTCCCCCCACTCTTGTGGGAAGACTTTCCACATGTTTTTTAATGTGTCTGTGGGAATTCTTGCCCATTCCTCCAGAAGAGCATTTGTGAGGTCAGACACTGATGTTGGATGTGAAGACCTGACTCACAGTCTTCCTTCTAGTTCATCCCAAAGGGGTTGAGATCAGGGCTTTGTGGAGACCAGTCAAGTTCTTCCACACCAAACTCACCCAACCATGTCTTTATGGACCTTGCTTTATGCACTGGGGCACAATGATGTTGTAACCATCAACACTGTGCTGATATACAACTATATATAAACTCTAATATGCTGATAATTATAACAAATCCAGTGAGCTGTCACAGACTTTAAGATGTTCCTTGTGGGGAAACTCCCTTTTTGCTTTCTGCATCTTGCTCTCCATGACACATGGACACATGCAGGTGAGAGCAAGCTTGGTGGTGAAGGGCAGCTACCTGCAGCTGCTTCCATGGAGCTGGGGATTAATGGCCTTGTTTAAGGATCTGCAGACGTCACTATTCTGCCAAGGCTGGGCTCAAACCAGCGACCTCCCAATCAATGGCTTAACCCGCTGCACCTCACACTGTCCCCAGAAAGCTTGTTGAAAAGATTGCATTACCAATTATTAATGCATTACTAAATGTGATAATCTCATCCCTAAGTATATGTCCCTTGTGCTGTTAGCCACTCCCTCCTTCAGGGCTGGATATAAGGGAACCCACCCATCTGTATATCTCAGCATGTGGCTCAATGGGCTAAGCCTGTGTGCCTATAATCAGAAGGTCATGGTTCAAACCCAGCCTCAGCACATCTGCAGGTCCTTGAGCAAAGCCCTTAACCCCCAGCTCCCTGGGCGCTGCTACAGGTGACTGCTCTTTGTGGACAACTTATTCTACAAAAAAGAGCAAGGTGAGGGAAGCATAAAGACAATTTCCCCACGGGGATCAATAAAATATCTATTATTATTATACCGGCCCACCCACCCATATATCTGCCCACCTGTGTCTCTACTCCCCCTTGTACCACCCTGCCCACTCACTGGCTAGCCTGTATATCTTCCCACCTGCCTCACTAGCTCCCTGTATTTACCTTACACTAATTTCCATGAACTTGTATTGCTTGGCTTCCGCCTTGAATCCGGTTTTCTCAGCCATGCTCTCTCTCAGGGAATATTATTCTCTGGGGACTTCAGGCTCAGAATTCTATATAGTTTTTAACAGGGAGCACTGTCACAAAGCACTGTACAAAGCTAAACCAGTAAAACTGAATCGAATGTCAATCTGTCCTACATGTGGGAACCATGATGGATAAAGATAATTGATTTCTTTGTGCCATCACTTTCCAGCCTTCCATTTCAGAAAATGTATAAATTTTTATGCTGTTTTTTAAGAACACTGCATAATTTTGGTGTGTTTGGCTTTTCCAGTGATACAATGGGCTTATTATACTTCTCATAATTGCTTCCAAAGCCCCACTCCATCCCCCACTGCACCGCCCACAAAAATACTGCATGAGACATTGTAGAACAGTTTTATTGTATAAACACACCTTGATGGCAACACTGCTTTTAATTTCTTTCAGTAACAGCAATGACTGCTCAGTTTTTTAAAATGATTTTATGGCTGTAAGGCTGGTCTTGCTTGTACCTCTGGAAAGTTCATGGAAAGTTCAATGAGCCAGACTATATGGGCCTCAACAGTTTAGTGTGCAGAGGGACAAATCATACCTAAAAGAATTCAAAGGATCGTCCCCAGTTGGTCTCAATTTCAATGCTGCACCTTTTGGCCAAATTGCAAACACAATACATGAAAATGCCTTTTCTCTAAATTTACAGCATTTTTGAGAATCAGGGCTCTAGAATTAACCAGAGCGTAGGCCCTACCTTGTATATTATGTGAAACGCATGCTGTATTGGTAAATCTTTAGTTCAGATTCTTGTGCTGTTTGTTCCCACTTCCAATTTCTAGAGTAAGCAAGCAGGAACTATGAACATGTAAGCCCTTTCAGTATTTAATATCGTGACTGAGGTCATATTTGCTAATCATGAGTCACTTGCTATATCCAATTTTTGGAAACCATAAAAAAAGTTACTAAACTTTTAAATAAAGGTATTGACAGAACAGTGTCAAATTTTTGTGGAACATCATTTTCACAGTTCAAGAAACAGCTCCATTGTAGGAAATCTGCATGAAATAAACCGTAAAAGATCCTTAGAAAGCAAACTTTAGATGACAAGAAAATAGTAAATATATTAACTTTTCATATTCAATGGTTTTACTGATTAAAAATTCCAAATGTGAATGAAATTCACACATTGTATACCATCAGAACAAACCAGAGGATCAAGATGTCCATCAATGAGATCATTTTAAAACTAAGGTATTTAGGAGGGAAAGAAATGTTAATGTTGCTATAATTGGCCAATGAAAGAGGCAGACTTCCACACTTCCATCACAGGGAAACAGAACGTAAAGGTAAATCCACATAAATATTTAGCTCCAGTTTCTTTTTTTTTATGCCCTGGTGGGCATATTCTACAGCAGTCTATCCGCACACCAGTAGGGGGCATTATACACCCACCATTGTCATTTCTCAGAAAGCCCTCTACCACAGGTTAAGCTATTGAAACAGATTAGTAGAGAGCAGCAGATGATGAATTTACCAAAGGCACCACCCCATCAGCATCATAAAGCCTCTTCACTCAGTCATACTCTCTATTGCACCTTAGGCTGGTTGCATAACAGAATCGTAATAAATGGTTCACTTTTCTCCAAATCTCACACTAACATTTTAAAGACGCCGCTGGAATATTTTACCAATGAGCATTTTTGAGCATTAATATTTATTGAAACTTTCTGAAAGTATGCATTATCATACTTAAATAAATCAAGCTATATATATTTATAAATATTTGCGCGTTTTGTGTCCTTAGCAAATGTTTGAACCATCCTGACCGTGCAACTATTTGATGTACCACGTGTAGTTCTGCATTTCCTGTCACATGGTCTTTCTGTGCTGTCTGCAGTCCCTTCCAGAGCAAAAGCCAGGTGCGCAGTAGTTTTTTATTAATTGTTAATAAAGTTCCTAAAATATAAACAAAAGGGAATCGAAAAGAAAATAGTGTTTGCCCTCTCTGACAAACAGACGAGTATTTAAGCAGACAGTGAAACACCAGAGGAAGAAAGGGCACTTTGAGCTCTGTGTTCCACACTCTCGTTCACTCGGGTGTTTGGTTTTCTGGCAGCCAGAGGAGCCCGGCCTGGGCCTGCAGCGGGAGGCAGTGGCAGCTTCTCAGCCGGGAGTCTCGCTTACCCTTGTAGCGCTACGTCATTATGGGGCTTCCTCTCTGGATTTACACCCAGAGCTGTCGCGTAGCCTCACCGTAACACTACAAAATGGGGTGGGGGGAGGGGGGGTTAGGCAAATCGTCTTCCGTTCTAGGTTCAGCCCCAAATGAGCACCAACTCTGGGATAGAGGAGGAGACGGGGGGGGGGCTGGCCAAGAGAGAGATGGTGCCATGAAAACTCAGCTGGCAGCGGCCCGAGCCATGAGGTCCTCCAGCGCCTTGTCCTGGTCGTTGTTATGAACCAGCAGCACCTCCTTAATAGTGTCCCTTTCAAAGCCCATTTCCCCAAAGCGAGTCATCAGCTGCAGGAACTCTAAAGCCTACAGTGAGAGAAAATAGAACCTGGGATTAACCCGGTACCTCACCTTTAAGATGAAATAGGGATGACCCTGTATCAACTATCCGTATTTCTATTCATCCAGCATTTTCTTTTCAACTCATCCAATTGAAATTCATAGTTCTAGCCTAACCTACCAGTTAAATCAATTATCCCTTTAAAGCTAGTTGAAGACTGGCTACTTATACTAATACATACAAAGAATAGGTACTTATAATTAATACCTGAATTTTCACCCAATATAGCATGAAACAAGTTCATCATAATCTGCAGCTGCTCAGTGCAGTAAGAAGCGCACACGGACCTTTTCCTCGGAGCACTGGTACATCTCCAGGCATTCCTCCACCGTGTTGGAGTCAAAGCCCCGCTCACATAGACGCCCATGGATGAACAGGTAGTCCAGGACCTGGGACAAGCAGAACAAACACTAAGGAAATGGGACACAGAGAAGCAGAGCTTCAGGGGTCCAGGAGTGAGCCTACCTGCTCCACATTCTGCCCCTGCCGCTGCATGGCCTTCAGCACACCCTCGTAGGAGTAGCCCATGCCCACTAAGGTCTCCACACAGGAACGCTCGCTGGGAGACAGGCTGAGCAGCAAGCCACACGGGGCCACTTTGCCACTGGGTGGCTCGGTGACACATGGGGGGGCTGGGGCCGGCGCTGGGGCTGTTGGGGGTTCAACCTAGAAGGGAGAAACATAGGGGCTGTTACAGGGTCCAGCAGACCAAGGTGCCAGTGTTGGTGATGCTGTAGGCTGACCTGACGGAATGTGTGACCTTAACAGATTGTTGTCAGGGATAAAGAAAACTACAAATTTCCAGGTTAAATTTAGGCTACCTGTTTAAGTGGCTACTGACAGTTTCAGTACATACCATAATTAGAACAATTAATAAAAAACAGCATACATGAAAAACAGAGAATACCACCCTAATAGAATAATTTAAAAATGCTCTCCAGAATAATACTGCTGGTTAGAAAATTTTTAGAAAGTCTGCTCTAAGACCTAAGTGAATTTCTATTTATTTCTCACTTTTACGATGACCAACATTTTCCATCACAGCAGTAAGAACTGTAACAGATACACTAGTTATATAAGGAGGCCTGCATGAGCCATGGACTGGTTTTTAATTCTTGGCCACGATACACTAAATCATATGCACAAATTAGTTTATCGTTCCCACGAAATAGTAAACTGAGTTCACAAAATCCCTAAAATAGGCACGATTTCATTTTTTCTAGCCCCAGAATTCACTTTTAACTAAATTTAATGTTTTGCTTATTTGTGTTCTTGCATAAAGAAAAGATGATCACAAAGCCAGATGATTTATTTGTTCAAATATTTATTTTAATGTGTCCTGTTTACTATGCGTCTTACAATCTCACTTGTTCTAATTCTGCTATACCTGGCACTATGATCATCTAATACTAAACATGGTAACATCCAGGATGTGCATACATCTCTTAAGCCCATTTCTTTATACCTAGATTTGGTGCAGTAGGAAACAACAGCAGTGTATTGCCCATATAGCCCTGTCATTTGGTCCAGCTAGCTAGGTAGTACTCATCCTATACTCAGCAACTTGTACCATTTTTTTAGAAGTTAATAGATTGTTTTTACCTTTTTGTGATATGTAGGCCTGAAAATATAATAATAATAATAATAATAATAATATAATAATAACAATAATAATAATAATAATAATAATAAATACTTTATTGATCCCTGTTGGGAAACTGTCTTTACGCTTGTATTTCTATGTGTATGGTTTAATGTCTGTATTTGAAAATATTATTTTATATGTTTAAATATTTATATTCTATTTAACTTTTGCACTACGAACCAAATTATCTATGACAAAATAACTGTTACAGATACGTTAATGGTAGCTGTATACCACAGGCATTCAAACTGCACGCCCCCGCAGGGCGTGAAGGAATTGCAGGAGGGAGTAGGTAAGGGGGGGGTATTTAAATATTTAAAATGTCTCATACAGGCACCACATACTGCATACTGAAAACATCGGACTGTGATGTAATAAAAGTTCATGGTGGGAAAGGTGATCAGCTAATGCTTATATATTTGTTAAAAGAAAATGTGATGGCAAAGGGGGGGGGGCAATATGAACTCCCAAGTTCTTGGTTGTTAGCATAATGCTTTGTGGTTATTTAGTTACTGTTTACATATGTATGCGTCGGGGAGTTGCTCTCCCTCGCCTTCAGGGAATACATTTTGTTTGAGCACCAGTCTGCCACTGCTGCAGTACAAGTTGTACAAATTAGAGATGCCACAATATTTTTTCTGGCCCAATGCCGATATTAAAAAGTTGAGTATATGCAGATATCAATACCAATTCAATATTTTCCCCCTTTATCATACTAAGCATTAAATGAGGTATTTGTATAAATACATTTCAGTTAATATGGTAAACCATCTGCATTTAGTGCTTTAGTGGCATTGTTTGAGTTTGCTAAGAATAGGAAAGTATAATTATGTTGCTCAAACAAAGGCTGTGTCACTGCACTACAGGAAGAAATCTGAGAAACGTCTGCTTCTTTGTTTTATTCAGTAACAACTAAAATAAAAACGAACAGAAATAATCTGCTACCAAATTAAATATAATAAATAAATCAATCATACAAATATCACTGTATACCCAAACTAACTATTTGTGGTGAATACGTATGCTATACATTCACTGTATTGACAAGCATTGGGACACATCTCTTAACCAAGGAATTCAGGGGTTTCATTCAGAGCCATTGCCACAGGCTTATGAAATCAAACAAACACCTAGCCATGCAGTCAGGTTTACAAACATTTGTGAAAAAATGGGTCATTCTGAAGAGCTCAGTGATGCCGCCTTTGCAATAAGTCAGTTTGTGAAATTTCTTCTCTGCTAGATATTCCACAGTCTATTGAAAACGGCATTACAATGTGGAAGCATTTCGGAACAACAGAAACTCAGCCACGAAGTGTACGAGAATAACAGAGTGGGGTCGTCAAGCGCTGAGGTGCATAGTGCAAAAAAGTCGCCAATGCTCTGATGACTCATTAACTGCAGTGTTTTAAACTTTTTCTGGCATTAACTCAAACTGGGAGCTGGGAGCTTCATGGCCAAACAGCTGCATGCAAGCCTCACATCACGAACCGTCAGATGGAATGATGTAAAGCACTCCACCACTGGACTCTGGAGCAGGGGAAACGTGTTCTGTGGAGTGACGAATCACACTTCTATGTCTGGCAGTCTGACAAACAAGTCTGGGTTTGGCGGATACCAGGAGAACGTTACCTGCCTGACTGCACTGTGCCAACTGTAAAGTTTGGTAGAAGAGGGATAATGGTATGGGGTTGTTTTCCAGGGATTGGGCTTGGCCCCTTAGTTCCAGTGAAGGAAACTCTTAATGCTTCAGCATACCAAGACATGTTGGACAATTCTATACTTCCAACTTTGTGGGAACAGTTTGGGGAAGGCCCTTTTCTGTTCCAGCATGACTGTGCCCCAGTGCAGAAAGCAAGATCCATAAAGACATGGTTGGGTGAGTTTGGTTTGAACGAACTTGACTGGCCCACACAGAGACCTGACCTCAACCCCATCAAACACCTTTGAGATGAACTAGAATGGAGACTGCAAGCCAGGCCTTCACATCCAACATGATTTTCTGGATGAATGGCCAAGAATTCCCACAGACACACTCCAAAACCTTGTGGAGAGCCTTACTAGAAGACTGGCAGCTAGAGATGCTCCGATCAGCATTTTTGGGGCCGATCACCGATTACCGATCACCAAGATCATTTTCTGCCGATTGCCGATCACTGCCGATCACAGAATGGCAGGGGAATGGGAATCTTTTATCTATAATCTAGCAGAGTTT
>JAODJU010000119.1:26366792-26382834 GCA_026776725.1 Gnathonemus echidnorhynchus | reverse complement strand
TTTTTGATCGGCGCTTTTGGGGTTCGCCGATCAAGCTATTTTTAGCCAATATCGGCCGATCAATCGGAGCATCACTACTGGCAGCTATTATAGTTGCAAAGGGGGGACCAACTACATATTGGTTACTTTCACACTACCGGAACTTTTTTCTGTAACCAGAACCAGGGACTTTTTTTTGTTCACACTGCATGAATTTGGACCGACTATAGTTCCTGGGAGGCGGTTCCAGAACCCTTTTTAGTACCTACTCCAGGGTAAGTACTTTTAGTTAGAACACAAACAACTGGGGAGGCGCTCACAGCGACAGCTTACCGACTGGTTAACCCACAAGTACCCACACTAACTTGGAAGTGCAGCAAAAGAGATGCAGTGGAACAAAAATTGAGCAGACGGATTTTTTTTGTTTACTCTAATTACATTTAATGCTTCAAATAATACATTTTTTGCATGCATCTCCATATTTCTGATTTGGAAAATTTGATCGCTAACCAATACACTTTTGTCTAATATTGCTGGTGCCGACAGTGAAACTTGCCAGTGCTTATTAGTGGGACAACGTTACATTGTTTTTTATTCTGTGGAAAAAAAACACTGATCTGCTGGCCAGATTTAATAATAATCATAAACATGTCGTGGGACATAAGTAAAATATAAATAAAAGGCTGTGTCCTGTTTTGATCATGATTGATCCCCTAATAACTAATAAATAACTAACAAAATGACTTATTTATCCTCCATTACTTTGGCATGGATGTGTAGTTTCGTACGAAACGTGTGAAGTTTAACCTACAAACTTTTTGCATCTCCCATGCTTACTGAGCATAAACGTCCCAGTTCCTGTTGTGTGGTATGAAAGCGACACACAAAAGTGGCCAGGAGCTACAAAAGTTCCAGGTCGAGACAGTGCAGGGCCCTGTGAACTGGGACCAGGTTCCAGAACTTCATTATGAAAGTGCCTATTGGTGCCTATGGATTTAGAATGGGATATCAAAAAAGTTCCTGAAGGTGTAATGGCCAGGTGTCCCAATACTTTTGTCCATATAGTACATGTATACATGTGTGTGTGTGTGTGTGTATTATACACCAAGCAGTATATACACAGTACATACAGAGTGAAACTCGGGGTCAGAGTGCAGGGTGATGCCATTCATCCAGTACCCCTGGAGCACTTTTTGTGATTTGTCGTAATGTAATTAGGTTCACCAGAGCTGTGCCTGATCTTTCATGTGCCCCCGACTAGACATGATTGGACTTGACAAGGGCTAAGTGACACGATTAAATATTCCCACAATAATTTCGCCAAGTTCCCTATGGTACATTTCACTGACTAGCTACAGGACTGCTATGGTTAAAATGGGGAGGCTAGCGTTGAAAAAATCAATATAAACTTAATTATAGGATATTCAGAAATTATAGGATATTCATCTCACGCCCTGCAATTTGAGAACCAATTACCTGTACAATGTTCCTGGGAAGTTTGCAAAAAGATCCACAGAATATGTTCAGATGGCAGATGGCTGCTTTCACAAGATGGTGGCTGCAGCCTCTGTTTTCACCCTTGGCTGCCCCCCCCTTAGTGCAGTACCAATTTTGGGTTGATTTGGGGTCAATCATGGGGAAGATTTTCAGGAGTTTCATCCATATAACATTTTTATGAAGTGGTAATAAGATCCATCAAAGATCAAATAAAGTAAATAACAACAAATAGTGATCCTGTTCACAACAGTAAGCCTTTAATCATGTCATCCTCTTTGCTGTCGCAAAGCGCTGTTGCTTAAATTTTTATGTGAATTGTCTCAAAATCTGAACTAGAATCTGAACACATAGAATGTGCCTGTGATGTTTGGAAAAAATTGGCTAAACCATTTTTCAGTTATCATTTGAGCTGGTTAGCTCTTTGCTATCACTAGGTGGTGCTGTTTCAAGTTTGGTGCGATTTGTCTCAAAGTTCAGATCTTCAACCTTACAACATGTCTGCAAAGGTTGAAAAAGAACTGTCAAATACTATTTCAGTCGTGTTAATGGGATGAAATGTCTGAAACTACCCTTTTTTTGCTCTCACTATGCAGCACTGCTTTGGTTTTGGAGTAACCCGTTTCAAAATTTGATCACTTCCAGTGTGTAACCCCTGCAATATTCCTGTAAAGGTTGAGAAAGATCCATAAAATACTTTAAGAGTTACTGTGTTCACAAGACCAAGTGTCTTCTATAGCTGCTCTTTCCTTTCTTTGCTGTCACACAGCGCTGCTGCTTCATTTTTGGGGCAATTTGTCAGAAAATGAAACTAGGTGTAGATCTTCACCCATATAATGTTCAGTTAAACAGTAATAAGATCAATCCATTAAATACCTTTTGACCTATGCTGGCTTTAGGCTACCCTCCACCCCCATTAACACTAATTAACCAAAATTTTTTGGTTACCATGACACCATTAGGGCCACACTCACCTGTTTGGTTGCACCATTGTGCATGTGACTGGGGGGCGTGTCTTTCTGTGGACCCCTGTGCAGCAGGGTCAGCGGGGTGCCATTAGGGAGCCCCTTGCGCGTACTGGCCGTGTTCTCAGGATCGCTCAGCTTAGGGAAAGTGAGGGATCGGATGTTACAGGGCCGCTCTGTGTCCCGATCCAGCTCCAGAAGGCCAACCAGCCCATCAGGCTTATGCACGAGGTGGGACTTAGCCTGGGGGGGTTCAGGGGGATCCGGGGGGGACGCCGACTGTTGCTGCAAGATGCTGCGTAGCTCCTCCTTGTCGTCTAGAGTCTTGAGCTCTAGCTTGTCGAAGGGGTCTTCCTCACGCTCAAAGTCGGCCAGATTGAGGCTATGGGGAGGTGGGGGCGTGGGGCTGGGGGGCCGGGCAGGGTTCCGGCTGGGAGCAGGCAGTGGAGTCAGGATGGCATTGTGGCTCAGGCCGGCCAGCACCGGGTTCAGCGCAGGTGGTGGTGGTGGGCGTGGCTCCAGCCCTTCTGGAGGGCCGGGCCGATTCCTGTCCCCGGGGCCCCCACTCTCCACGTCCTGAGCCTCTTCTCCCGCCTTGCCATCGTCGGCCTCAGCACACTGCTGTGCTTTGTGCTGGGCGCTCCTCGCCAGGGCCAGATCCGTGCCCCACTGCACGCTTCGCCGCTCCAGTGAGAAGTCGTACTGCAGGAGGCGGGGCCAGCAGCAGCAGGGCGGGACAACAGGACACTGGTTAGTTATTATGACCAATACTCCCTAAGAAAGAATGGCTTTTAACCTTAACTACCTGAACAACAATGAACTTCCTCAGATTCACGTCTGGTTGGTATACGTTTAGGCTGTCAAGTCTATGTTATGGAACCTGCGTTTACGACAATCGAATGAAGTGAATGGTGCCACAGAAGCAGCATCAATCCTGCCCATGGGTTCTGGCGAGGTTTAACTGCCTTGCACCTACAAATTCACCTGCATACGTTTATGTGTCAAAATATTGCAGCATAAACAGAAACTACACTAACTTGTATATCCGAGAGCAGTGGGGTCCAGTCTGGAAGACAAAATCCAATAGGAAACCCAACTTTGGCAGGACACTTGAACTTGTCATTAATCTTAAAAGGAACATCATCCAGGTAACTGATGGGCCCTGCATGTAAAAGGAGGCAGAAGTAAGCAATGAACACACTTTTCTTAACTAAGATAATAGTGCTATTCCACAGAAACCATTAGGAATTGCTGAGTAAACATCAACAAAAGTGAAATTTCAGCCTCTCTCGTGTTCTTTGGTCTCTAGCCAGATATATTACAGGTGCTTAATTTGAGTGTAACTTCATTATTCCTATATCAGAGTGTACAAAACGTTTAATCATTTGCTAATGAGAAATACTGGCAGAGGCGGCACGATAATGCTAACATAAAATTTACATATGCAATCCAAGCAAATATTTTTAACTTGGCAAACAACACACTATCAATATATAACAGAACATAATAGTCAAGTGAAAAATACCAAAAATTACTCACCATTATTGTGAATGTCTGATCCAGACTTCTTTGCAGCCATTTAGAGTCTAAACCAAAATTATATGGGAATAAAGATTCTCAGTTAGGATAACTTATTACCAGGGAAATAATGAGAAAGGTGTAGTATAGTAATAGTATGGTATAGTATTAGTGTTGAGATTTCAGTGTCAATAAGACCAAATAAACACTCAAGTTTAATAATGAGCCAGTAAAAAGGACTTGACAGTGACAGTGTAATTTACACCTGACATAGCAAAAAGCAAAGTATTAGGGCTGTCCCTAACTATTTTTTTATTTTTTTTGCTTAATCTCTTTATTGAACTTTTGAAATAATAAAAGGATACAGATACAGGAGAATATAAACATGTCCCTAACTATTATATAAATAATAATCTACTGATTAATCTGATAATTCATCAGGTAATCATTTATAATATATATAACACATAACATACACTGCAATTTGTGCAAGTCAGTCACTCTAGTTCACTTAAGTCGCATATTTTTGGATAGTGGAAGGAAACCGGAGGATCCACTAAAGAGCACGTGCATACAGGGTGAACATGAAAACACCACAAACACAAAGCGGCAGTATGCAGCAACATCACCATGCACTGCACCACTGTGCTGCCCTGACAGGCTTGCAAGATGTGTAATGTCATATATGGAAAATCACATGGCAAATACAGGCAGTTGTCACAACTCAAGGATCACAATAGTCTGGCAGGTTCAAACCATCAATAAATTGCGATAAAACATTTTTACTCAGTCATAGGAAGCCACACTTAGCAACCATTGCAATTTTAATGGTTCCTTTTCAACATCTAGTATGTTAAAAAAAAAAAAAAAAGGGTGAATTTTACCAGCGCTGCTTTTGTATGAGCTCTGCATGCGCTCTCCACAACAGTCATAATCATTCTCGTGCTTGCTGTTGGACTCACTCAAAGATCTTGTGGGGCAATTGTGAGAAATCAAATAAAAATAAGCGAAGAGGAGAAAAGCAAACAAAAACCGGGCATGAAAAGACATTTTGTCTTCCGTTGTATAGATTTCTTTTCCATTCTATGAAGATGATATTGAGCAGATGCAAGTGATTTGTTGACACTGCTTTGCGTCTGCTGGCACAACTCAAGGAACCACCAACTTTTTTGACAGACTCTGTTGGTAGATAAAGCATCCTGCTTGGCTATATAGTTATTGATCAACTTATTTAGGATTTTCGGAAGGTTCAACATATACAGCCCCAGGACGAAGCAGACAAAATGCAGTTATAAATGAGAATTTGATGGACCAGGTGAGACCGTTTACTGATCTGTTTACATAATTTGCAATGTCACCAATCAGATGTTATGTTTTGTTTAGAGCCTGCCCACTGAGTTTGATGGGCGACTGACAGAATTTTAATGGTTGCTGGTACCATTTAAATGTAATAATCATTTAAAAAGCAATTAAAATGTTTAAATACCAATATATGATATATAACTGATACATTTAATAAATGACAATTTATGATTTAAATAATTTAATGACATTTATTTATTGAATACTGTCACAAAACACCCTCCACAGAATACAAATACTAATTCTGTTAGCTTTAAATTAGTAAAGGGATTTACCAAGTTTTGATGACTTACATATCACCTTGACTACTGAAATAAAGATAGGGCCATATGTATAAACGAAGGTCGACTCCTTGTTTCCATTTTTCAAACCAACTTGGTGATGGAGTTTTTGTAAGTTCACAACATATTTAAGTACATTATCTGCAATTCTCCAAAATGATTACAATGGCAAGGCATGTGTGACACTGCCTTGCTATCCATGGCAGGAGGCTATGCTAAGGAACAGGATGACAGCAGCCCATGCACTGTTTGATAAGTACTCTGTACTGCTGACATACTACAGGCTGAGAGCAGCACCATCTTTCAGAGGCACACTACTGCCCTAAGCAAGACCTTGACTGAGTGTGAAATATATTTAAGTTGGTTTTCCCTGCTGAGTAACAAACCTCTGAGCAACTGCCAATATTACACCCTGAGAGTAACAAACAAGGATTCACCAGGCTGCGTAACTGTTGATTGTGCAGGATAGACAATGAAATATTTTTTCTTTGTGTGCTGAAAGACATAGCAAATAAAATGCAAAAGAATACATCTTATTTACATGCATACTATAGCTGGAAAACACCTTTTAAAAAGGCATTCGGATTTTTATAATACATTTGTGTATAATATTAGAAGAAATCTGAATATTATTATGCAATTACACTACATCATCGTGCAGTTGCCTAGGTCCAATTGTTTGTGCCTGAAATAAAATGTCTAAATTGTGGATGAAATTAAATTATTGAACAAATGACATTAGACACCTAACAGGCTTATGTGCATAATAGCTTAAAGCTTACATGACATCATACAATCAAATGGTGCCTTCAGTTTCTGCTATGTCTAGTTAGATGTGGGGGGCACCTAATTTTTCATACTGTCCATACGTTATACCACGACATACACCATTCTGAAAAATCAACGATATTCTGGTATTCTGAAATTCTGGCAATAAAATTCATTGAGTGAGGGAGCATCTCCCACGACAAAAATTGCCAGCAAACTCAGGCTTTTGGGAGTTACTCATTAACACATTTAATCACATTCTTTTTATGAATCACACATTATTTTACTAGTTTCTTGCTGGCTAATTTCAGCCATTCTGACCAATAATTGAAGTCTACTCCTAATGGTGGATCCCTTATTCTACGTTAAGCGACAAGGACCATTAGGCAAAATAAAAATGAGGAAACGTGTTGAATGGCAAATAGCAGTCAAATATATATATATATTCGACGGCAATGTTCAAATTTTTGCAGATTGTGTAGGCTGCGCATATATATTATATATGACATTCGATTTTTATTTGAATAAGTTCAATCTCTCAGGCATAATGCACACAAACACTCCTTGCAATTCAAGTGACAAGGATCTTTAATACTTACTTGAAAGACTGTTTAGACCAGGGGTGTCAGACTTCAGTCCTGGGGGGCCGGAGCCCTGCACATATTTTGGTTTTCCCTCATTTAACACACCTGATTCAACTCCTTGTGCTAATTATCGCAGCTCTTGAGCTGAATCATTTGTGGTGGAACAGGGAAAGAACTAAGCTACACAGGGCTCCGGCCCCCCAGGACTTTGACACCCCTGGTTTTGACTGAAAAATGTACAGCTAGACATAAGCTTTATTGGTTTGAAATATTATTAGGCCCTGTCGTAAAATGAATGATGCAACATCCTGTAACTAGTTTTAAGAGGAATTTTTAAGATTTTAGGAGCTAGCCTATCACTCTCAGTTTGGTTTACCAGCTATTTTAACTGACTCAAACATTTTGCATTCTCAGTGCAATCACCAAGTAAGCAGTTGAGATAGGGGTAAAGTAAGTGGAATTTGTGAGCGAAAGGTCACTCACATGCTTATATCTCAGGACCAAACAAATAAACAATACTCAGGGAATGAACAAAAAGGTAAATATATGCATGTGTACAAACACAGAAACACAAACACACACAGTGGGTCTATACACAAACACTCTCCCCCCAGAAATAAAAATATTCCTCAAGAACATTCAACATTCCGTGTTCACAGTGGGTACTGCTATGAAGTAGTACAGCTGTTAGGACACTATATATAGAAACAAAACTAAACTACACTTACTAATTGTTTCATGTCTATGAAACCACATTAAGTCAAAAGCAGCTAAAGTTATGTGTTTAATTGGTTATGATTTACATAAGTAGGTGAGAACTGACTCAACAAAACATTTGCTACTGCTCTTGCATTTAAAGACATTCAGCACATCTACAAATTACTCTATGACCATATTAGACTTGCTTTTCTATAACTTTGCTTCTCTACAAACAAACAAAAAACACACAAACACACACACCTTGCTGCTACTTCATACAGAATAGTTAACTAATGAATAAATCCATCATTTATGCCAGAACAACAAGCCGGAATTGAGCCAGCAAACATATAGCCCAATCTCTTACATCTGAAATGGTTTATACTCCCATTGATTTCAATGTGCAACTGACCATTTATTTACCAAGGTGGCACCGTAAGGCCTGCCTACTTTTTGGATGATTCTTTCAATTTCCTGATGTTGTGCAAAATGAAGAATTAGATTGATAATGATATTTTAATATCATTTTGTAATAAGTCAAACTATAATTGTGTTTCATCTTTCAATAAAAGAATGCACTATGCTGTTAGGTAAGTAGATTGAAAATGTCTGACACTTCTTTCCCTACACAGCTGGCAAAAATATACATTACACATATCTCCTGTATTCATATACGAGTCGACTTGCGTGCCATGAAAATCCTTTGAATTAAAATATTTTGCGGAGAAACAACAATGTTCTCAGATTACAGGTAGGTCTGATTTTTAACATGATATTTAAATTAATATTTTGAACATGAACAACATAAAATGTAGTAAACCGTGCTTTGGGAAATCGCTTTAAAGCATGCTGGGGAAATATCACTTTAAAACTAAGCCAATTAAGCAATAAAAACACGTTTATCCCTACACAAGAATTAATAAATTTTACTAAATGTTACTACACCAACTCAAGTGACGCTTAGACACAAGGTTTAGCCGCCATTTTGAAATATTTTGCAGTCCAAAGTTCATACATTCTAAAGCCTTTCACTACACATAAACAGATATGAAGATTAATTTACAAATTTATCAGTGTCTCCAACTATACTATCGATTTGAATAAGGAAACGCCACTGTAGCTATACCCAACCTGCCCACTCAGTTCTTGTTTGAAGCCATTTGTTTTCGCAGGAACTGTCAACAAAGTTATAGCAACTCACCGTGTTGCTGAGCACAGAAACAAAAGTACATTTGTTAACAGTCAAATGTAAGTAAGCAGACGCTGTTATCCAGCATTCCGGCAACATAAACTCATTTATCAATATCAACCCCGCTATCAACACCAGCAATCGAGACAGGCAGCTTTCAAAGAGTGAAACGCGAAAAAATACATATTTAGTGGTTTACTAACACATATTTTATGCACCGAGCCAAACTATTAGCTTATCAAGCAGCATGACTTACATGACAGCGATAGAAACGACCAGACTCTTCTACACGGCCTTACTGCGAGGTAACTCACAAAAAAAATGGCCGGGTTTCAGGGCTATCCATATATATTTAATCGCACTTACGTCCTTACACAATACCAGTGCTCGCAGGGTTTAATGACATCATTTTAATGTAATAGTAATTATATACAACATAAATATCTAAGAGCTGTCTATAGTTGGGGGCCGTGGCCTGTAGTAATCACCGTGAGTGACTAGCTAAACCATTACATTTCCCCGACAGCTTTCGCCTATATAGTTGGGACTTTTTTACCTGTATCCCCACCGTCTTGCGTCTTTGAGAAGTCAATAAAGCACACGTTTATTAAGACGTTGTCAAAACGTGTTCTAATAAACCCGAAAACTATTTCCTGCTTCATAGCGGGACGCCATCTTGGTTAGTCTACTTCCCCACTCTCGTCCCTGTTTGACGCCTATACTTTTGATGAATGACGACAACGTTAGCCAGTGGCGAATCACGTAGCTGTCGCTATGCTTCAGAGCCAATCACTTGACCCTAAAGAACAGCCCAAGACCCAGACGTCATCAAAACACAGTTTCCCATTGGCTTAAGGCGACTAGAAGTTGTCGCACGCATTTCACTGCGTGAAGTTGTATATTTTGCCCCTTTGGGTACTACGGGTGTGTATTGTTACTTCTTCTTCTTCTTCTTCTTCTTCTTCTTCTTCTTCTTCTGTGTTTTTATATTTAAGCGCTAATGTTTGTCTGTCTTTAGAATAAAGGGTTCATTTTAAGCAAATGACTGCCCTGTTGACTGTGGTCGCTATTTTATAAAATGCAATTATGTATTTCGTATTATATTAAGTTCAAGTTGTACTGTCATATGCATGTAATACAATGAGATTCTTACTGTCCCCAGCAGACTCGGGTAACAATAGATGGCAAATGTTTAATTAATGTTGAAATAGTTAGCTTGTACCATTATTCTAAGGCAACCTTTCAAACCATTATTCAGTACAATTAATAAACATTCTTAAACTGTACTCTTGAAAATTCGTATCTTATGCGGACTTCATAGCGGACTTAAAAGTATAGATTCAATTAACCTTTTCATCTATCTACATTTATGGAGGATTAAAGCATTTTATTTCTATTGCTTTAATAAGCTGTACGTTGCATTCTTAAATATACTATTGTGCAAGGAAACAATAATTTGCAGTAGATTTACAGTTGTTTGCCTCCCTCTGGCCATTAACGACAATCATTTATCCATCCATCTTCCAGCTGCTTATCAAATACACATCCCTGGCAAATAATAATAATTTGGAGCAATTAAATATAGTTTTGTGCTTTGAAGACAGGCAACAGCTCTATTTGAAGTTGCATCCCTGCTTAAGTACCAATATTCTTAATAGTTTAACTCAATTATACAGTGGTAATTACCTTTCAAGTTTTACAACTATTCACTTTTTTATTTTCCCAAATTAAACTTATCCGATTATAAAAACACTGGCTTGACTAATATGAGGTACACCTCAGACACAGGGATGGAAGGCAATTATAACAACTAGCACTATTAGTCAAAGATTCATGTAATGAAACATGATTAGTTGAATAGTCCATATGTATATTGATGCACATCAATCCAGCAGCTTACTCGATCAGTACAAGGTCATGGGGAGTCTATACGCGGCAAGGTAGGGGTGCACTGTAGATGGGGCTTCCAGTCGTTTGCGGGGCAAACAGTCACACAGACACACCCTCTTATTTACTCACACATTATGGGTAATTTAGATATATGCCAGTTCACCTAACTGTATGTCCGTGGACTGTCGGAGGTAACTGGAGTACCTGGAGGAAATTGCTGCAACCTAAAGAGGACAAAGTCCTCATACAGTGGTGGCGGAATGACAGCCAGTTGTGAGAATCTGAGTGTGAAGTTCGGGTTTTCTTTGGCTAGATTCTGGATTAATTTCTGTACCGTCCAACAATGATCATGTGAAAATGACAAAGATCGGACATTACTGAATACAGCATTATATGTGATGCAGGATCCAGTTCCTGACTTACTGAATCCAGGGGTAACAGTTACGACACGGTTCTGCTGAGAAACCCAAACCACTAACTTGTTATACCGAACTAAATTTTTATATATCCGAAAGAAAATATGTGAGAGCAGTTATCAACTAAGAATAAACATGCAAAAAAAGTAACTGGCACATCAGACAGCAGAAAGCAAGTAAAGCGGGCGGGGTAAATAAGGCCGCTGGACATGACCCTGCGACGCGGCGAGGAGCGGCTACGCAGCGGCGTGTAGGCGAGAGGCGGGCGGACAAGCGCAGTGTCAGCAGGAAGCGGTAATAAAGACACTAAACGGCCGAGAGAGACATTCGCGTTGAATTTTCACCGTTTGGATGAAAGTACTTAGCTGTCCGCTGGAAGAGGGTGTGGAGAGCGGATAAGAGAAGCGCACGGAGCTGATAAACACATATAAACAAGTGGCGGATTAGCCGAAACGGGGGCGAGGGGATATCAAGAAGAGGACGGATACAATGTATCCCCAACACGGGGGCCGCTGCTAGTAGACGGACAGGGACAGCGTCAGAAAATATAAAATCCAACAAATAGAAGTAGAAACAATTGTGGCCACAGTAAGAGGGCTGAACGAGGGGACAATTTTCTGGAAGGACTGAAAGACAACACCCGCTACCCCCCTCCCTGACTACACCTCCCTCCGCGGGTATTACGGCGACACCGAGGCGGCAAGCAGGCAGAGCCGATAGCCGGGACACGGTGTCCGCGTTTGTCAGCTCGTTTGCTGTAAAATAGACGTGCAGGTAGCCGAGGGTAAAGTGGGGAGAGTAACGCCGACGCCGCTTGTTTATCGCGTCCCGATAGCTTGACTTGTCTGAACTAAGTTTGGCTTCGCTGCCAGCGCCGGACTTCACCTCCAGCGTTTTGTTAGCCTATCGATGCTATTAGCTAGCGAACTCGTCGAGCCACGGCCACTGCCTAATTCAGCAATTAATAATTGTTAATTCAATAATTTATACATCTCGGGTGCAAGGAAAAAGAAATTGCAGTTCAGTTTACAGCTAAACGCCGCTTTTCTCTGCCTTTGTTTGGATAATGTCAATGTAAACGTAGTGTATCATGAATCGGCAGTGATTATTAGTGAGATTTTAATTGAAAATATTTAGTTGTTAATTGAAATATCCTCAAATATTGTATTTTTGATTTTTTAAAAAGGCTTTGGATTATTTGATCTTTGGTGGTTTCAGTACCACATTTAACGCCGTGACAGACGATCCTTTCCTATCGAAAGTACTTTAAATTAAGCTTCTACTCCAGATAAGTATGTAATACAGCCTTTAAAATTCAAACGAGGCAATATACATATTGTACCGACCAGTCGTGCTGTTTATCTGTTGTATTGTAGCAATGTGCAAGCTATAAAGCCGCCAGCTGTCATTTGGACCTTGCTGAGTCAAGGACTTGTCTCTGATTTATTTTTTGTGTATCGAGGAGAGTTTTGTAAGCGTGTAGAAGGGATGAGTTACTTAACTGGTCCTTTCAGTGACTAGTGGACATTTCTTTAAAATACCTTATATTAATATTTAACTAGTATATCAAATAGGTTAGCAGTCACAGTTGACTACGTGCATCCAACATAGATCTCTTTAAATTGGCCCCCACGTTTTTGGAGATTACAAGTCAGTTAAGATAATCTCTTGGAAAGGCCGGCACCTCTTCAGCCTCCCTGTGCTTGCGACGCTTCTGCCCAACATCGTCAACATGGCACAGCAGCAGATGCCCAGCTCCCAGAAGGCCCTCATGCTGGAGCTGAAATCCCTCCAAGAGGAGCCAGTGGAAGGCTTTCGCATCACGTTGGTGGAGGAGTCTGACTTGTATAACTGGGAAGTGGCCATCTTCGGACCCCCTAACACACTTTATGAAGGTGGCTACTTCAAGGTGAGTTGGTGCTGGGGTGGCAGACAGGTACATGACTCGCATGACCTTACTCAATGGGCGGGAAAATTAACTTGCCATGTGGATCCACTGATTGTGACAAACTAATATTGAATGGGCTGGCATGAGAATATAGAAAGAAATGAGGTTATGATGGGAAGGTGTAGACATGCTGATGGGAAAAAAAAATCAAGTGAGGTGACAGAGAATATTGGCGAAAGGTGAAATGATCTGGAAATGTTGCTTTAAATTGCCCCCAAAAGTAATGTGTTGGCAATGCTGTAGAAGAGTATCTCATATTGTGGGGGTTGGGGCTCAATTTAATAATTTAAATGAAAAGGTCTGTTTTTTGAAGCCAAATTAAATATTGGGGGGTACATGCCTCCCCCCCCCTCCATCCTCCTGCTTCCTATACCCCTGTGTATTGGGTCAGATTATACAACTTATGTCTTTATATCAGCTGGAATCATTCACTTTATATGGCTGTTAATTATTTATTTCTTCCACATCACTGGCAAAACAGAATGATTTAAAAAAAAAAAACAAACTGAACTTCCCGTCTTTCAAAAGGAACCAGAGTAGAGGTTACAGGCATACTGGAGCCTTTGTCTTATGCTCTGGCACAAGAGTAGGCAGCCCTGATCCTGGAGTGCCAGTAACTAGCAGGTTTTCTGTCCTACCTGATGAGTTACTATCTGCCTGAGATCAGGTGTGGTTCATCAGAGTCCGGGTAGGATCGAAAACCCGCTGGGTACCGTCACTTCAGGATCAGGGTTCTCTACCCCTGCTCTAGCACCTGGGAATAACAAGAGCTGATATCCTATGTATTTATTTTTGTTGTTAGACTCAACCATTGATGACTCAGCCTTATTAAAACTCTGTTGATCAGCTCTGTCAAGACTGAAGTGGAATCGATACCCCCTTGCTCCTTGAGGAAATAATGCTAAGGAGAAGTAAAAGGTCTCATCTCTGCATTTTTCTGAATGTCATGTTTTTTATAATGTGGACAGGCGCATTACAATAAATTACAGATGTTGGTGAGTCTGAGCATGTGGGCTCTTACACCAGTGTCCATGCTGCTTTCAGGCTTTTCCTCTGTGGGACTCTCACGTCCTTCATCACATACAGCTTGATTGTATTGGTGATGGTGGTGATGAGGATGAATTCTTTGAAAATGCAGGTTGAACTAGTAATACTTGGTTACTTTTAGAGCTGTCATGGTTATGTGATTTAAACTTTTTTTTTTTTTTTTAAAAAAAGCATCGATTAAAATTTGCCTTCTTGATTACTCTGCAATATGGTGGAAGGGAGACGGGGATGAAGTTCCAAATAAAGAGCAAAAAGTAAATGCAGACATTGAAGACTTTCAGGTTTGAGGGACTGGCCCAGTAATGTGGGGATAGCTACAGGTAACAGTAAGCTATGTGCCCTTCAGCCTCTTGCAGTAGCCTAGCCTGTCTTTGTCATTACCTTGCTTTAAGCCAGCGGTGGCCAATCTTATCCGCAAAGGGCCAGTGTGTATGCAGGTTTTTGGGGTAACCTTTAGGTCAGCTGTTTAAACTCAGGTGTGAGGACTCCTCAGCCAATCAGTCCTCTAATTAGTATATAATTAGGGAGCTGCAGCGAAAACCCTCATACACGCTGGCCCTTTGCGGATAGGATTGGCCACCCCTGCTTTAAGTCATTTTGCTTAATTTATCTTCTAAGATTCCTGTATCTCAAGATAACTGTAGCTAAAACGAAGGTTAGCCCATCACTTAGCCGCATCATCTTCCATATTGTGGTGCACCATCATCACATATATATTTATTTGTGAACATATTGAGTAGGGTTGAACGATACTAGAAATTTCACATTGCGATACTTGAATTTTTTTTGTAATAAATATTGGAACAAGAAAAGGAGTTGAAAATGTACCAAAAACAAACTAAAGCCAAATAGAACTTATCTATGAATAAAGTCTGTCAGATAAGTTGGTGATGTTGCCATGAGTTGACAAATCATTTGCTTTTGCTCAATATTGTCTCTGTGGAATCCAAAATATTTCCATTCATCGGAAAACGAATGTCTTTTAATGACCAGTTTTTGTTTGCTTTTCTCCTGCTCTGTCAGTTTTGTTACATTTCTCACAAATGTGCTGCACTGATGATGAGGGTGATTATGATTGGCTTGGAGAGGGCATGCAAATACAGCTGCGGTAAATTTTAGACTGATTTTATAAAAACATATACTAGATAAGATGATTTTGAAAAGGAACCGTCTGTGAAATTGCAAAGCTTGTTTTGTTTCCTATGGCAGAGTAAACATGTTTTAGCATGTCATTGATATTCTCAAGTTAGATGAATAACACACTTGTAACAATGTGACAGCGTAACGTGCAGTGTCGATATTATGATGGAGCTGTGGGTAGCACTGTTGCCTCACACCCCTGGAACCAGGGTTAGAGTCTCCGTCATGGTTCCCTGTGTCTGGAGTTTGCCCCTGTTCCCCCTAAGTCATCGTGGGGTTTTCTCCAAGTCCCCCCCTAGTCCAAAAACATACTGAGGTTAATTAGAATTACCTAATTGTCTGTAGGTGTGCATGCATAAGTGAATGATGTGTGAGTGTGCGCCCCATTCTGGGTTGTTCTCTGACTTGTGCCCATGGACACCGAGATTGGCAGAGGGTCTGGAGTCTCTCTGAATAGGACAAGCAGTTACAGAAAATGGATGGATCTTGCAGACCTAGTTGATGGCGTAGGACAGTACAGTGGATAACGCCTTACACTTTGTGTGTGTGGAGTTTGTATGGTCTCCCCATGTGTTTACACCGGATCCTCCACATTTCCTCTCACAGGCTCAAAACATGCAGCTTGAAGTGAACTGGCATTTCTAAATTGACCGTATATATAAGTGTGTGTGTGTGTGTGTGTGCGCACCTTGCATTGGGCTCTGCCCTGTCCTGGGTTGATTCCTTCTTTGTGCTTATGGCGATTATAGTATAATGTATCTA
>JAODJU010000119.1:26329524-26362450 GCA_026776725.1 Gnathonemus echidnorhynchus | reverse complement strand
CCCCCCAGCTCACAAATTCCACTGACACCACATCCCTATTCCAGGACTCTGTCTTATGGATTCTGCAGCATAGAGAGTTTGCTGGTTTTTCCGCCACCTGATATTATTTATTGCTGATTTGTGTATAATGCTTTTTTTCTTCTTCTTCATGTTTCATATTGAGGTTTTCCTCTCTGCTTGTAGGCTCACATCAAGTTCCCCATAGACTATCCTTACTCTCCACCTACCTTTCGGTTTCTAACCAAGATGTGGCATCCCAATATTTACGAGGTAAGGCGCCTTCTTGGCTGATGAACCAGTAATACACTGGAGAAAAGTCTCAGATGTGTTCGTGCGGAGATTGTGGGCCATCCAGCTTATTGCTTCCAGAAAATGTTAACCATTATCACTGACAGTACTGCAGCTGTTAATTATTTGTGTGTCCATGTTTTGAGTTTTTTGCTCGTTGGGTGTGCTGTGCTGTGCTAAACCCATTTGACTTTCGAATGTGTTTGTGTGTCTGTTTCTGACGGAGACTGTTTTCGACAGAATGGCGACGTGTGCATTTCAATCTTACACCCACCTGTAGACGACCCCCAGAGCGGGGAACTGCCATCTGAGAGGTGGAACCCCACACAGAACGTCAGGTAGGCTGAGTGGAGTGCCTAAACGCTGACCGTAAGCTCGTGGTGATAAGGGATGTTGGTATTGATGGCTGTTCTCGGTCTGCTGCTATGTATGTGTGTGTGTGTGTGTGTGTGTGTGTGTCTGTGTGTGTGTGTTCAGGACCATCCTTCTGAGTGTGATCTCTCTGCTGAATGAGCCCAACACCTTCTCCCCGGCCAACGTAGATGCCTCAGTCATGTTTCGCAAGTGGAGGGACAGCAAAGGCAAAGACAAGGAGTATGCTGAGATCATAAGGTAGATTTTAAGGCGGTTGTACTCAGACCATTGGGGGGGAATCCCATTGCACAACATGCTGTTTGCCCCCCCCCCCCCCCTCCCCTGCATAGGAAGCAGGTGCTGGCCACCAAAGCTGAGGCCGAGAGGGACGGGGTCCACGTTCCCACCACCCTGGCCGAGTACTGCGTCCAGACCAAAGTGCCTTCCCACGACAGCAGCTCCGATCTGCTGTACGACGACCTATATGACGACGACGTGGAGGAGGAAGAGGAGGATGAGGATGCGGAGGCGGGCGGCGTGGGTGGGGACGCCGGACCTGACTGCTATGATGACGAAGAAGACTCTGGCAATGAGGAGTCGTGACCCACCTCCTCAGCCACCAGCCTCTGCACATCAGCGCTGTTTATTTTTTTTTTCTGTCAAATGGTCACACTCGCTCACGGCAGACACATGGACTTCCTCGACAATGTCAGATCCTCCTCTTAAGTTGCTCTTAGTGTTTCCTCACTTGCAGATTCACCAGCATTGCCCAGATCCACGCCCCATCCGCCCTCCCCACCTCCATCTGTAGCCATACGGTCCCGTTGCCCATCTACATGCCTCAGGGTCCCTGCACTAGTGAGAGCGTCACTCTCAGCCGTGTTCCTGCTCTGTCTCTTCCTCGTCTCGGATGCGTCGCTTTCGCCGAGGGATGAGAATGCATGCCAGACCGTGGGAGCTTTGTGTTTTGATGTCTGACAGTTAATACTTTCAGTTCAGGACCAATAACAGATTAGCCTGAACTCCGTATCATCCAGCAGCTTCCTGCATTCTCACCTGTTTCTTCCTCAGCTGGCAAAATGTTTAGTTACCCCCCCCCCCCCACAATCAGTTTAAGGTAGTTTTTCTCCAGGGGACAGAGAACAGTACTCTATTTTTTAATAAATACAGGACAGAGATATAAAATTATTATTGAAAGACATGGAAGTGTTTGTGAATGAAGTGCAACTGTCTTAGTGCATTAGAATCTGGGCTGCTGTTCACTTAACCAAAAGCCCCATTCTAAAGTGTAATTTGTGTGTAGTGGATAGGTTTATAAGGGTCAGGTGTTCAGGCTGCTCAGTCACCAGGCAGAAGGAGAGCCCCCTTCCCCCCCATACCAAGACCCCAGCACCACCCCCCAAAGCAGTATTTCTGCTGGCACGAATCAGGAGAACCAACCTGTCCAATCCCAGAGACCACACTACTTCTGAACCTGGGTGTATGCTTGATCCACACTATATTGTGCCTGTGTGTGAGAGACTGAAAAGCCAGCTAGATGCTGGATGATTTTCACCCGCATTCCCACAGCCTTCACGCAAACACGCATGCACGTACACGCACACATGGAAAAAGCTCCTGCAGAAGCCGACGTGTGCCCTTCGTTCTCGGGTACTGGGGGGGTTCTCTGCTCCCTGCGACACCTATGTGAAAAATGCCAAGGAAGAATCACTGCATGTTTGAAACTTGTATTTCTTTTGTGTTTCCGCTCCAATCATAACTTGTAAATTGCATAGAAATTTTTGGAGTCACTTTTACTGTAGACCTCAACCAGGCTGAGCCTCGCAGCCCCTGTGATCGGTCCACGAACTGTGTGGCATTTCATGGTTTAAAAAGGAGACTGAACAGAATCAAATCAAGAGAAGCTTCTTCTGTGTTTGCATTGATGTTATGATGTAGCCTAAGGACAAGACATAAACCCACAGGACAGACGGTGCTTGTGGGAGCCTATGCATTTCAACACGAGTGTGAGACCTTTGCCCACTCTGTCTGCGAGCGCAACAAGGTGCACTTTGACGATGCAGTCAGCTGTTTCTGCTTTGCTCCCCCCCCCCCCCAGAGACCAGTGCACAGAGGTGGACATGCAGCTGGCGTCTGTCCAGCCTGCTCAGCACTCGGAGAGAGGCATGGGGGCTGGACTTCTCTGGGCAGTCATCCACCTTACTGGGATGAAACACACTGTCAATACACTGATAGCAGGAAGCAGAGGCTGTTTTTATTGAAAACCTCTGCTGCTGTCCACTGGCATCCATTTAAAAGCGTGTTTTCTTTCTGCAAAATTAGAGCACGTTAACGGATGAAGGAGACCCTGCGAAAGCAGCACCGGGAAGATATCTGGTGAAAAGTTCTGATGGTTTTTTTTTTTTAATTATTATTTCTACTTTTTTCTTGTTTTATTTGATTTGTGTTCTTGTAGTGTTGTGAAATTAAGAAATTAGTGTGACTGATTCACTTAAAAATGCAATCATTTAGATTTTTCAAAGTGTTTTTTTCCGTTTCTAGAAATGCATAGTGAAAATAAGTTGGAGGGCAACCAAAAATGAATCCAAACAATTAGAATTTTGTGATTTGATCACTGAATGAACTTGTATAATGTTTTGTGGTGATTGGCAAAGAAGTATTCTGGAAACCTTGACATTAAAAGCGAAGATTTACAAGCTAACAGCAGTTCATAAATTATTACCAGTTTTCATTTGATTGAGCTGAAAATAGTTTGGCAGTTTCATCGAGTCTGTATTTCGGTTCAGTCTCATGTAGCTTCAGTCAACCAGAATGAATGGCATGTTTAAACTTTTTAACAATGTAAGCCATTGATCACTGTTTTGTCTTTGATTCACAGACCAAAATTGACAGTACTCCAATTTCAAGTGGTTTCACTCAGTGTTTTAATGAACTTTTTTATGGAAGGATTTTGTAAATGTGAATGCTGTTGTTCACCATACCAAATGACTTGCTGAGCCATGATATGGGAACCAGTTTGTCCCCACACAGATGTACTTGGTTATTGTACCTTTTAAAAAGTTCAAATCTTGCAGGCATAAGGACAGTTTAATAATGTTGTGATTTTTTTTTTATGGCCTAGTGATTTAGTGAAATTAGTGGTGACATTCATTTCATGCAAAGCAGTATTTAAAAAGCAGTACTTAATTTAAAAAAGTTCTGTATTTCACCATGTTGAATATCTTTTATGCCAGTATTATACTGTAGATTAATAATGCAAAAGAATATAAATCTGTAACACAAGCTGTACAGAAAGACAGAATTATACTCCAGCGTGATTGTTGATTCCATTCGTGTGAAAACAATCTGCTCAATGAAACATGCAGATTATGGTTAATTCGCCGCGTGGCACACAAAGGACGTTTAAACATGATAGCTGCCTTATCAGAATACAGTATCAGTTTTGTTTTGGACTATTTACAGCCCTTGTAACAACAATGAGATTATGAATCGACTGATTGGCCTGGTACACAGTATTATAGTACAAACATCCTGTGGGCCCCCCCCTTTGTGACTGTCCGTATTACCCCTCTCACAGGTATAAGTATTGTTGGCATTTGGCAAGATATGTTAAACAATGTTTCCAGCTTTTGTAAATCAAGACCATTTTACAGCTGGTTTAATGAATATATTTATTCAAACAAATTAGTGTATTTCCTTATTAAAAACATAAAAAATAGCATACTGCTTAAGTTTCAAGGTTAATTAACGATGTAGGCAGTAGTGAGTGTGTCTACCCATCACATTTTACTCAGTTGTGAGATGCCTCACTCCAGTGCTGTCAATTTCTGTATGATCTGGGGGATAACTGGTCTGGCTACAGTTTTTCTTGTCTTTGAATTATTTTCCTTTAATCTTTATAATGGTATGCAAGTGTGTGTGTATATCCTTAGTTTTAACAGGATGTTCTAAAATAAGATGAAACACTGAAAGGAACAGACAGAATTTTGTGTGCTTGTCTAATACACACATTTAAGGGAAAAAATGTTTCACATCACCTACTTTTTTCCATTGGTTTTAATTGAAGTTATTTTGTTTGTCATATTGTCTCTCTCTGGGTTGATAGTTTCATCTAAAATTCCTGTAAGATTCAAGTAGCACTCCTCCATGTAGGTTTTTTTCTGTCTTACTCATGAATAACAATGTGAAATAAAGTATGCTGTACTATTGTTAACTGTTTATTTACATCCTCTCAAAGATGACAGGGAAATCCATTGCACTAAATGCACTGACAGGCATGGAGAACAGTATACATTGTAGAATTACTGATTAGTATGACTAATTCTTTCCTTCTGCCATCAGGAAGCGCTGTGCGTCTCGCAGAGCCTCCTGCATCTCTTCGTGCTTTGCCAGATCACAAGCTTCTTCCAGTCCTGCCCAGCGATAGTCCTGATGCTCCTTAGACAGGGTCACTTGTGTCTCTGGGTCCTTCAGCTCAGCCAGCCAGTACAGAACCTCCTTGTCCCTCCCTTTAACTTTGTAGTGCAGCTCCTTCAGGAACTTGCTAATTATGCTCAGCTGCCCCGCCCTCAGCCCCGCCTCCTCCTCAGTCTCTCGCAGGGCAGTTGTCAAGTCGTCTTCTCCTGGGTCAACATGCCCTGAGGTGAGAAGAGCAAGGATAGATACTGTCTTACCTGAGGTAATGTGTCATCCCTCTAACCTGCTGGGGAATACCTAGAAATTCACATTCTGGTTTGCACATAATATGGAAATTTCCAGTGCCTATCACCGGTAACTTAACAGCATCTGTGAATGGAATCCAGTGTCACCAGCTTTCAGAGTTGGGTAATTCAAGTCCAGAGAGTAAAATTCCAGACTGGGATTTTGTCTTAACCAGCTAGTTGAGTACTCTGTGACACTGACTCTTTATGCTCAACTGGTTGGTTGAAGCAAAATCTTGGTCTGGACTTTTACTCTCTGGACCTGAATTACCCAACTCTGCCAGCTTTCTGTCACAAATGAGCACTGCTCCACAGAGCGTTGAAGCAGGTATTAATATAAGTGGGCTAGTTGGTTACAGTCATGCATTGCTTAATGAGGATACATTCTAAGAAATGCATCGTCAGGCAATTTCGTCATCGTGCAAACATCATAGAGTGTACTTACATAAACCTAGATGGTATAGTCTACTACACGCCAAGGCTATATCGTATAGCCTAAACGATAATAAAAAAATACAGTATAGTAAATGTATAAACCAATAATTTTGATAAAGTATTCTGTACTGTGCATAATTTTGTGCTATAAATGTATGTGCTATCGTGGTGCGACTGCAGTGGTGCAGTAGGGTTATTTACACCAGCATCCCCACAAACACATGACTAGTACATTGCACTATGACATCACAAAGCTCCATCACAATCTTATGGGACCGCAGTCATATATGTGGTCCATCATTGAGCGGTACATGACTGTAAGCTATGAATATAATTATATAACTACTCAATCTTATACCAGGTATGACAGTGACGGAAAGCATAAACATATAAATACCATGCGTACCTTTTGGTGGAGTCCAGTGATGGTGTCCATATGAGGTTTGTAAAAGAAGGTACTGGATGTTATCAGGAGGATGAAACTGACTCAGCCGCCGGAATACGATGAATCCGCAAGCCCGTAGAGCCATGGGCAGTTCTGAGGTCAAAGCAGATGTGCTCTGTGAAGAGATGAAGGAGGACAAAGGCAGCCCAAAACATTAAATTTAACATGTAGCATGTGACATCAGGTGCAGTGTCTTTTCAGAAAACATCTCGTACAGGTGATGCAAGGAGCTGAAGGTGCTGTTTTTTCTCTCCTTTGCTGTCCTTCAAAGTAGATGGGATCAATGAGCAGGGAATTTCTCCAGTTGGATCCAACTGTGTTTCCCTGCCAAATAAGACTTATGCATAGAATTGAGCTCTGTTTCGTGGCTATGAGATTCTCTTAAGTAGAGGAACTAAAGGAAGTTGTACCTAAACAACATGTTTTTGAACTGTAGGATGTAACCCAGGTAAGCACAGAGAGCAGATGCAAACTTAACACACAGAGCTAGGATCCAAATGAAACCCACAATCTTTGATGTGTGAGTGACTCCTCATTATGAACACTGCCGATGTGTTGCCTAAGTTGAAAGTTTTACTCTGCATTGTGTGCAAAGGACAAAAAATATTTATGCATCAATACAGCTATTCGAAAAACTATCCATACAATTTTAGGAACCAAATCACTACGTTTTTTTTTCACAGCGAAGTGCAACTTTCCAACTGCACTGGCAAAATAACAGTTCACAGGCAGTCCCTGGGTTAAGAACAGACTGTAATAATACCTATTATATATTTAAAAATTAAGTTCGTAATAACGAGTGCACGCACACTGTGCGGTTTCATCGGTTCGTGAGCTTGAGGTACGGTACAGTACAGTACATATATACTATATACTAAGACTGAGACCAAGAATCATATGAACCTGTTCCGACTTACCTACAAGTTACCTAAAGACGGACTTTATGGAAGGGATTTCGTTCGTAACCAGGGCCTGCTTGCATTCCGATTGGCCGTTTCTTCACGTTGGTAGAAACTAATTATTTCCGGTGTTACATATTAAAGCCGCCCATGTTTCCCACCGACCACTTTTAAGTGTAACACTACAACTGCCTACGTGTTTTGAGTGGTTGCAGCTCCGATTTTCTACAGAAGGCCTTGGATTTAGCGCAGAATCCCGAGTTAAAAGCGTGAACGGATCACTTTCAGTTCCAGAAACCGAGATTAGCCAGAGCGTCATGTAATATTCATGGCCACAATACCTCGGAACCAGAGCTCAGGGCACCGGTTTAGCTGAATGAAACTAGGATTTAAAGGCGGTGTTGCGATTGTGTCAGCGAAGTTCGGCGGTTTGAATCCCCGTTTCGTAAAGAGACGGACGACATAGAGGCGAAAATTCTCAGGTTAGACCTTCTGTTATTTCTTGACCATTATCAATTAAATTTAATTTAATTTAATTTAATTTAAATACGTTTTTAAAACACTACCGTTTCTCATCCCAGTCCATGACTTGTTCAGTAGTCTGATGTTCCCTTGGGATCAGTAACATTTAATTCAACTTAATTTAATTTGATTTGTTTAAAGTTTCTTATTTATTTGAATGCTCGTTTTCAGGCTCTTATTTTGAAACATCACACACTGTACGTAGGTGAGATCATCTTCACATCTTCACGCGCTTTATGTTACCCATCGTTTCTTCCCTACAGGAAGCCTGTTGTATAACGCAGGAGACGCCGAACACATTGCATGGCAAAGCAACAGCATGTCGGGCTATCCAAAGTATATGCGTTGCACTCAAAAGGCTACAACATATTTTTCTCGTTTTCCCGAACATAAACCTCGCAGAATAATTAAAGGATATTTCCACCAAATTGCAGGTTTGTCATCTAATACAGAAATATTTATTGCTGACGGCACTGAGCGATTTATCACAATGAATGAATATAATTATCTAAATATTGCAGGATTCACTAATACCTTGAATGCCTAGATGGAAGTAACGATCCCAACACTGTAATAAAGTAGCAAATAAAGGAGATTACATTAACACGCAATCTTTACACAACATTAATGTGCAGGTAGTGTCAGTACACTTTATTTCCAATTCAAAGATTTATTTCCCAGTCTGCTGTAACTTATTAGGGTATATATGTGTTCACTGTCAAGATGACACAGATGATATTTAATGCTCCAGAAAAATGACCTGGCACTGTCCATGACTCGTGGATTTATATGGAATGTGCATTGTATGACAAATTTGCACAGGACACATAACCTTTCTCTACGTGGCTTAAACTGAGAGTCCATCCTGCTGAACCACACGTTTAGCCAGAGGAAGAACAAACCTTCCATCTCCCAGACCTCAGAGATGGCAGAGTTCTCAGGGATATCAGTGCAATTAACCGTTTTTCTTGGCAATCACTCACAACCACCACAATAAATGAAATAAAAAGAGTTTCATTCATGTGGCACATTACTGTGTGCACATTAACATGATACACAAAAATTTCTTGGTCATTTTACAGCAATTAAGAATCATCCAATTATTGACGACCACAAAATTCGCTTTTAACTGGTATTACTTTTTTTTCTTTTTAAAAGATTAATATGCTTCATCTGGAGGTACCACTTTTTTGCTTGTCCAGATGGACCATACTGTATGTACTTCCTCAAAAGACAATTAGGAAGTGAACATTTTGAGTTCTGAGTCTCTAAATGTCATACTTTCTCTTATACACAGGACATTAGGAATAAGTTCATAGTGGGGTGAGTCGTGTCGTTGAAGCGAATGGACCCTCAACATCTTTGGATGTGGCAGCCAAACTGTACAAATGCAAATTTGCTCCGCTATTCGCATCCATCTCTTTGGAACTGTTTTGTTGCCAATATATGCGCATTTATTGGCTTAAGTCATGAATAGTTTGCCATCAGCCCCCCACCCCCCCTAATAAAGATTTAGCCCCTCTATCCATTCATCTCTAACTATTCCCCTATAGTGAACCATTCATGTTAAATATTCCATCCGTTATATTAGATTCTGTTTTTGACCACACCGGTCTGATAAATTTTAAATAAAATTCGAGTGCCCCACTTAATTACGCTTCGGCTAGTTGTGCATTTATTTAAGCTAGTCGGTTTATAGTTTTGCACAGTACGTTACTTTTTCCTTACAATAAATTTATACTCTATACGCAGAAGTTAGTAACATAATCAGCACTGACATATACATGTAATCACTGGTCTATACCCAGTGAACAATGGCATTATTGGTCTAGTAGATCCTCCTACCACAACAGATCCTCGTATTATCTGCTTTCCAAGTATTAACTGTCACTTGAGAAATGTCCCGAAGCAATCGAGAAAAATGCAACATGGCTTATAACTAAATTATTGCAGGGTCAAAAAGAAAATTTGACCCCTCAAGGTACATCCGGTGATGCGTCATGTTCAGTTCAGAAGAAAAGATTACTATGAAAGAGATAAAAAAAAATAACCGTCCAGTTCAGTGTAACGTAGATAAGCGCTGGTCGGAGCCCCGTTATCTACACGTGTACGACACACAGCAAGACCTTCACATGAACCTCCGTTTGAATGAAGACAGAGAAGAAGGGACTTAAACTAACGGAACATCTTAAAGGTAAGACTTAAAACTAAGACACAAAAAAGGTCCTGACTGAAGTAGTGGCGACAGAGGAATCTATTTTTTATAACGACATCTATTTTTAGTTATTTTCTTAACGATGCCTTAATGTTGTTACATTGTTGGGTTAAAATATGGTATTAAGCATACAGATACAAAATTAAGAAAATACTGTAAATGTCCCATGACACTGTAAATAACATTTAGGGCTATGTACAGTATTTAAGATGAGCTCAAAATGGGTCTGAATTATAACCTTAAAACGCCAAAAAAGAAAAAATAATCCGCATTACAGCTCTTTTAGTAAATCCACAGGTGAGTAATGAAGACCGCTTAAGGAATCGAAAAATCTCCTTAAAACCAAATGGTTTCTCCTTTCCATACAGCATCGTATAATTTGCATGGACAAAGCATAATGTATATGACATTTCTATAAACAGTTACATAAGATGTTTTGTACTGATAAAAAATGTTTGTAATTTCATAATATTTTCCACCCCAGTGAAAGAAGTCTTTGGACTATTGAACTGGTGTAGGTTAGGAATTGTAACTGTACTGCATTGAAAGTTTAAAAGTTATTAAGGATAACAATTAATATATTTTGTGACAAATAAATGGGTTTACTTGGAATTCCTACAAGTATTAACTGGTACAGTATTCCTTATTGTATATTAAAATACTTGGTTTTCTGAACATTTGAATTTCAGTGCAGTGTGAATACAATAAAATGCAAATGGAAATCTGTTATTGCATTTCTTAAAGAAGGACTGTAGGTTAAGAGGATCGCCGTTGGAATCAGTCATGTCTGCCACATCAAAGCGTGAAGAGCTAGCAGAATCGTACTTTATTGGGAAGAAGGAAGAAATAATTAAGACTAAACGGATAACAAAATTTGTTCACGGGAGGGATATTCTTGTTATCCACCACAAAGGAACATTCTACGCCATGGACTTGCATTGTTATCGTGAGTATAATATCACATTTCTCAAAAGCAGGTCACTTCAAATCTTCAAATTATGAATTTTTAAACAATGTTAAACTCATTTCCAGTGACACTAATTCTCTAAGTGTAAATTGAGTTTTTTTTTTTGCTGTTTGTCACTGCATCAAACAAAACATTGATTACCTGATAACTGTAGCTGAGTTTTTCACAAGAGAAGATATGCTACATTGTAATTTGTGTTGCGCTGTTGTCTCTGATGTGCACACAAAAATTATCTTAAAAGAATAATAAGATGTGTTTTTAGCTCTGTGGGTTTGGACTTTGTGCCCATGATCAGAAGGTCACTGGTTCGAACCCAGGGGACAGCAGACTGATGCCACAATTGGGTCCCAGTTGTTCCCTGGGCAGCTGTGCTATGAACCCTAAACTTGATCTCACCTATCTGTGTCTTATGGAGAGCACAATGGGGATTTGTGAAAATACAATTTCCCCAATAGGATGAGTAAAGTATTCATTTTCTATAATCCTGCTGAATGAATAGGTTTAATTATAAGTTGATTACGTTTCTGTAGATTGCAAATTGTATTGTTGCAACAGATTCAATCTGTGTTTTATTGATTAGCTTTTCTTTAATTCACATTAACATGTATTTACCAGAGGTGGAAAGTTCAGGTCCAGAAAGTGTAAATCCAGACCAAAGTTTTGTTCCATCCAACTAGTTGTTTACTCTGTGTCTGCGCTCAATTGGCTGGTTGAAACAAAATCTTGGTCTGGATTTGTACTGAACCTGAACATTCCACCTCCGGTATTTATGTGTTGTGATCTTCAGTTGTTACTGTGTGTTTCTGTGTATTTCCTTTTACACAATTGAAAACTAGGGTTTTCTAAGTGGAAAGAAAGGCTGTTATATTATAGTTAATGTTTTATACAGATGGTCAAATACACTATATTGCCAAAAGGATTGGGATACCTACCTTTGCACACACATGAACTTTAATGACATCAAATTCTTAATACATAGGCTATAATATGGAGTTGGCCCAACCTTTGCAGTTATAACAGCTTCAACTCTTCTGGGAAGGCTGTCCACAAGGTTTAAGAGGTTGTGTTTATGGGAATTTTTGACCATTCTTCCAAGAGAGCATTTGTGAGGTCAGGCATTGATGTTGGACGAGATGGTCTGGCTCGTAGTCTCTGCTCTAATTCATCCCAAAGGTGTTCTATCGGGTTGAGGTCAGGGCTCTATGTAGGCCAGTCAAGTTCCTTCACACCAGACTCGCTCATCCATGTCCTTATGGACCTTGCTTTTCACACTGGTGCGCAGTCATGGTGGAACAGGAAGGGCTCATCCCCAAACTGTTCCCACAAAGTTGGGAGCATGAAAATGTCCAAAATGGCTTTGAATGCTGCAGCATTATGAGTTCCTTTCACTGGTACTATGGGCCCCAAACACAACCCCTGAAAAACAACCCCACACCATAATCCCCCCTCCAGCAAACTTTACACTTGGCACAATGCAGTCAGACCCAGACTTGTCCATTGGATTGCCAGACAGATAAGCGTGATTCGTCATTCCAGAGGACATGTCTCCCCTGCTCTAGAGTCCAGTGGCTGCGTGCTTTACACCACTGCATCTGACGCGTTGCATTGCACTTGGTGATGTAAGACTTGGATGTAGCTGCTTAACCATGGAAACCCATTCCATGAAGTTCTCTACGCACTGTTCTTGAGCTGATCTGAAGGCCACATGAAGTTTGGAGTTTCTGCAGCTCTTGACTCTGCAGGCAGTTGGCAACTTCTGCACACTGGGTGCCTCAGCATGCGCTCTGTGATTTTACATGACCTACCACTTTGTGGCTGAGTTGCTGTTGTTCCCAATTGCTTCCACTTTGTTATATTACCATTAACAGTTGACCATAAAATATTTAGTAGTGAGGAAATTTCACGAATGGACTTACTGCACAGGCTGCATCCTGTCATGGTACCACGCTTGAATTCACTGAGTTCCTGAGAGCGACAGGTTCTTTCGCAGATGTTTGTAGAAGCAGTCTGCATGCCTAGGTACTTGATTTTATACACCTGTGGCTATGGAAGTGATTGGAACACCTGAATTCAATGATTTAGAGGGGTGTCCCAATACTTTAGTGCATAAATATTAAAAAAAAACTTTTGGAACCGGCCAACAAAGAAAACTTAAATCAAATAACAGGAATGTTTGTTATTGCATTTCTTTCTTTCTTCTATAACAGTTCTATAACATTTATGAAATTATTATTATTATTATTATTATTATTATTATTGTTGTTGTTGTTGTTGTTGCTGTTATTTTTCATTTGTACTCTATTTGACAGATGCAGGAGGTTCACTGGAAAATGGAGACATTGAGGCAAGACATTTCAGTGTGAAACCAAACCTTTTAATGATACCCAAGTCTTACTACTACTTCATACTATATATATATATATATCAGAGTAATTTGTGTAACACTAATAATGTGTTCTGTTTTACACACAGGAATATGACAACAAACTATGCATTGTTTGTCCATCACACAAGTATAAAATCACTCTGAGAGAAGGGGAGGGCATTTACAAAGCCACGAATCCGAGAGACGATGTGCCGACACCCAGGTGGTATTCCAAGGGAATCAAGCAAAGGATGCATGCTGTCAAGGAGGTGGATGGAGACATTTTTGTCATATTGTCCTCAATGCCCGGATGGATCGAGTCTGACTACTACCAGACAGAGAAGTACAGAAAAGAGAGATCTTCTTGTGGTTCTCATAGGCCAAGCTGCTGAAAAACCAGGATCCTACAGGAGCATAAACAGACCTTCCCAGTGTGGACTAGTTCAAATTGATTTGCGAAATCATTGCTTATCTCATAAGTCTTTTGGCTGCCTGTAGTTGTATGGAAAGAAAAATTGATGGAGGCACTGTGATGCCTGATCTCTTAAGTACCAAATGCTCAGGGTTCAGGGTGATGGAATTTCGATTGAATCTAAATCCCTGTATTTAAAGAAATAAAATCCGTAAATGAAAAAATATTTTAGAAGAAATTGATGTCAGAAAATTGGTCTTCTTTTGTTCCTACTCTGACTTGGTGATTATGAGTTTTTGTTTAAAAATAAAGCATTTTTTTATTTAAAACCAATCACAAGCTTTGATGTTTCTTAGTAATGTTTATGGTGGTTATAATGAAATATGATGTACAAAATAGTCAATGATAACAAAGACTGAGAATGTTAAAGAGTTCTATCTTGTAAGTCTTCTATAAAGATCTCCACTAATTTTCTTGATCCATTTGTGGTGGTTGCAACATTCCTGTAAGTGATGAGCCTGAGAGGACCTCTATGACTGGGCCATTGAAATGATGTCCTCTCTTTTTTGGCTTCTGGAGCTGATTACTGCGCTGCTGTGCTGGTCAGTATAGAGCTGGAGTCCACGCCACTGGCTTCCGCAATGTGTTTCATCCCTCCAAGCTTAAGTTAATATTCATCATCCAGTGTATGTATAAATCATACAGCATTGGCCTATGTTGAATGTAGCATTTTGCTCCAAAAAAACATCTGGCTTATTGGACTGTCAAGTATGTGAACAAAACAAAAAAAAGCCATTATTACAACTGCAGTTCATTTTATATCATGAATTATAATTTATGTATAAGACTAAGTGAATATGTGGGTGATTCATTTAGAGGGGGAATTGAGGTGGATGCATTTTCAAAAATCAATTTCATTAATCCCAAAATTAAACGACCTTAATATGTCAGTTAACGTGTCCTATGGCCCAGTGGGCTAAGTCCCTTTTACTGTGATCAGAAGATCGCTGGTTTAAGCCCTGGCATCTGCAGAATAGTCACAGGTCCATGGGACCTTTAGCAAGACCCTTAACGCCCAGGTCCAGGGACGCTGCACATTGCCTGACCTTGTGCTGTGACCCCCAAGCTATGGAATGCAAGATGGGGTTGGTGGAGAGAATTGACCCAATGTACTTGTGCAAATGGCCTATAAAGCCTGCTTGCTTGTTTATCATACATGCAAAATGAAGAGCATTCCAAATATATATTTTAATGTAAAATACAAACTTTATCATGACTGAATATAATACCAACTATAATACCAGTGACGGAACAAGTGGTTTTATTTTCTTTTACAAAATGGCAAAACCAACAAAAAAAATAAACTATTAACAAAAATCTAATTTCCATATGAATTAGCTTTTTAATTGTTCTTATCATTTATGACATTGACATTAGTCACTGGTGTCACAGATATGTTGTAATACCAGTGACATTCTGGTTAAAAATTTTTCGTTTTAATGGTTACCCCATGGTGCGTCAGGTGACCGTGTGCAACTACTTAAAATCAATTATATAAAAGATATATTGGATTATTTATACAAAAATACTCGCCTTCTCATTCATTGAGATGCTTCCTTGATGATGACTCTTGTTCCGAGGAAGCAGTTTAATTGAGCAAGAATTACTATGTTAAAATATAATATGTGTCCAAATACCACCAATGACCGAAATCTCTGTGACAAATGTATTTTTAAAATAAATTACATATTTGAGAATGTAATACAATGTTCATGACAAATGTAGTAAAACCTGAACTCTTTTGTATCATGTCATTAGTTATATCTTTTAAAAATTGTCTCATAATAAAATGATTTCTCAGATGTTGAACTTTGTTTATGACAAGCTGTTTTTACAGCAACTCTGAAACATAACAGAAAGGAATCAAACAAATCATCAGCGAAAGGTGTTATTTAATCACACATCAGCTGTCTGCATCTATATGCTGACTCTCAGAGCGGCGCCCGATGCATGTTTAAGCCCAGCGACCTGTGACATGATTCCCCAGTGTAAATGGAGAAGGACCCGTGTACGTCTGTTGGTTGCACTTTATGATTTTTTAAGATCTACAGCCGTCTTTTTCCCGGGACAATGCAAATGTTTTTCTCTATCCTGTAGTAGACTGTCGGATGTGTGACGTCACTGTAATTATAATTATAATCTCTAGGTCAACGTTGTATTGTTTTTATTTCATCTTCTTCCATATCGCCTTCAACTCATTAGGCTTAAAGCTTATTTCACCACCTTGAACAACAGATTCATTTTTATTCTTTGTTTCGAGTGAAAGGTTGTATCAATATATTCGTCGCGAAAAACGAGTTCAGTGTCGTAGAAAAATGTATACGGTGTACCTGCGATTCCGGACATTACCAACCTTTGGCTAAATATCAGCATTGTTTTCTGTTTCACCTGAAATAACCTCTTCTGAACACGTGCAACTATTCTGTGCTGATTATTTATTTATTTTGGTATGAAGAATATTTTCATAAATCCATTTTTTCAATTACTAGTCTATGTCTCACGAAGATGACATTCAAATCATGCTTAAAACAATGCTCATCATATAATATCGTAAATACAGCCTATACAGTATATCACTTTGATTAGAAATACTTTTTGTTTTTCTACCTTTTTTGGGGTTGTCTGATACTGGATCCTCATTATAGCCCAATCGGTATTCCGAACCATACAGGATAAACTCCTCCCATGCCAACTCACTCAACTGGATTATCAGAATTAACAATAATTAACCCCAAAATGCTGAAAATGCCGTCTTCGGGAGTGTTAGAATAAGTGTAAGGCGGTGTGTAGTTGAGAGCCCCGCTGTTGTAATTGCCGCGTCGGATCCCCGCTCTTGCTGAGTCAGGACTCCCGATCCTCCCGACAACATGATCCCTTCACTCTCTCAGCTCCTCTTATGTTTCTACCTGATGATCTTCTTCTTTTCTCTCCCAATGACGTCATTTAAAGATGGACTATGATGCGGGGTGTGTTGCCGAAGATCCCGTACTGTTTATTCTTGCGTTTTGCTCCCTTTTCGCTCCTTAAACTTGGGCTGCTTTAAGCGCAGCGTCCTGCTAAACGGTGCGGGCTGGCTGTGCTCCTTTCTTTCTTTCCTGTTGTGTTTTTACAGTCTCGGCTGCGGCTCCATTGCGGACAGGACACTTTAAACTGGGCTGTTTTTGAATGAACGACAATAACAAGGGCAGAAGAAAACAAAACTCTTCTGTTTTCATTCCGTTCTTGAAATCACTGATATGCGGGATTAAAAATCCCGACCTTCACTGCGGGAGAAAAACCCATTTCTCCGCAGACTAAATGTGAAATCTTAGCACTGGGTACGTGTTTGCCAGGATTTCTTCAAAAGAGTCGAGGCGGGGTGACCATGTAAGTTACCCTTATGTTTCATATCCAGTATTAAATCATGGTAAAATTGTACTATATTTTGATCTGTTTTCGTTTCGCTTTCACACGTTATTGCACCACGTGTAATTTATTAAATGACATAATAAAATAAAGCAACAATATGATGTTAATATTTCTTTTACCATTCTAGTAACAATGACTTTAGAGTCATTTGCTCGGTTTTTTTGAGCTTGCTTCCAATGATAATGCATCACTTTGTCTTCGTGGTAAGCATAGTTAATTAGCAACAGAATAAAGACTTGACTTTTTTTCCTCCCCATCATAGTGCGTTTGTTTTTCATCTTGACTGCACAAATACCGCCTTATGTTGCTTTTATTGTCAGCTGAAATTCAGCCGATCACTTTATTTCTCCAATTTACACGTTTTTGTGATTCATACTGCCTGCTTACACAAAACATTTTCTATCTATCTATCTATCTATCTATCTATCTATCTATCTATCTATCTATCTATCTATGTAACATATTGTTTCTTTCTATCTAAAACATTTCACCACACATTTCAGTGAATCAGTCATGTTCACCATGTGACTTTGTCTCCTTCTTCCACTTGCTGGCGATTGCTCAGGTCTGTCCACATTGTGGCCCTGGGCTGTGAGCGCCCGGGTCACAGCGCCACAGAGGAGGAGCCAGGACACGGCCAGGGTGGCCTGCTCTGGAGCTACCTGGGCTGGGGCATGGTGGGCGTGATGAGGGGGCGCTGGGACGTGGTGGACGGCGCCCCCCAGGGGGCCATTGCTGCCCCATGCCATCACACACTCAACACGGCCTTCGTCGAGTACCAGGCTCGTGTTCTGGGTGATGTCAGGGTGGTGCTGCATGATTGCCCCCGCTGGGTGAGTGATCTGGGGGGCCCAGCTGCCCCCACCTGATGGCTGAAGGTGAAATAGGGGTCAGGCTTGCAGAAAACACTCACTGGAAGTCAGTTGCAGTGATAGGGGGCTCCCCTGAAGTTTTTGGCTCACTCAGTCCCCCAGGAAGAAAGCTAAGCCAATATTCTGTCCATCTTCTAAACAATTATCCTAGTCATGGGGGAGGCCTGACAGTGCACAAGGATGGGATGCAGGGTGCATGCGAAGCCAGTCCATTGCAGGACACATGCATGCATGCACGCACACACACACACACAATATCACACACACACACTTAGAGACACCAGTTAACCTAACTGCATGTCTTTGGACTGTTGCAGGAAACCTGCGCCTTGGTAACAATAAACCATTATTTGATTGATTTATTAACTGATTGGTTAATCAAATAGTAATGATATTGCTGCTAGTGTAAAACCTCTTTCTCTTCTGTCCCTTTACTCAGGACCTTCTGGACAGTAACTGGGTAACCGCGCAGAGTTTGCTGGAACAGGCCGACATTCTGGTCATTAAGTACTCCGTGAATGACAAGCTCACCTTCCAGCAGCTGCGAGACACTTACGGGCCACGCATACGCCCACTGCTGCGTCACTGGGCCATCCCCGTCGTCGTGGCGGCTGTGGGCGCGCGTCTTAATGGTAAGTGCTCTGCTGTGATCTGTTTCCTTTTGCTTTATGCCTGAATGTGAAGCAGGGTTATCCTATTATAAGACGATTTGCTAAAACCTCAGTAATTGAGTCTTTTCTACAGACCCATGCAAAAGTCTTCGACAGTCGAAGGAAATGATGTATAAATGGTCTTCATGTTGCTATAAAACTATGACATTATGTCTATCGGTGTGTCAGCTTAACCATTTCAAAACCTCTTCGAAGGTCACCGCAGTATTTCCAGTATTTCCAGTAACCATCCAGCACCCAATATGTTTTTTGACTCAATTACTGGCACGCCATGTTTGACTAATCAAAACCTCACTGAATTATTTATCTAATTAAGTTAATTGATTAATTGAGTTGGTGGTGAAATTTAACAAATACATGGAATGGCTGAGGTGCCCCTGCGGAGAAGTTTAGGAGCCAAAGTGATGTTCTTTTAGTCATCCAACAAAATATCAGTAATTGTCTGGAGTGAAGAAGAAATTCCTGTTTATTTTCATTGTTACTCATAATTGGCAGACACTGTGATATTAAATTGTGGTTTTTGTTCTGAGCAAATATACACTTACTACCTAGAAAAATAGGTAATTAAACACTTCCTTTGACTGCCCGAGACGTTTGCTCTTCCCTGGATGCAAGATGCTCATCTGAGGATTTGTATCTTAAATAAAATGAATTCATTTTGCGTAGCAGCATTACTTGCAATTTATGCATGTTTTATTAAAACAAATGATACTTTGCCCTTTGCATGATACTGATGAAAGACATGCATACTAGATTTACCATAAATGTCAGTGAAGTGAGTAATATGTTATAGCTGTTTAATATTTATTCAAATTAAATATTCTCTGTTTCTATGCCGTATGCTTCACATATTTGTCTTGGCTGATGGAAGAAACAAATAATGATTTTATGTGTAATGAAATAACCAGTGTCTACTTGGACAAAAAGCTGCATTTACCTAAATACTGGCATTACAGTCACCTAAAAGATGAATTTCCATATTACATATAGCATGAGCTCAAAACATATTATTTTAGGGATTTTATTTTAAAATCACTGTATTCAAATGTTAATGTTAAATCATGATTATCATAGCAAAAATTTAAATAAAATCACAAGGGAAGCACAGGGTTAGTTATAATTAAACACAGTATTTTTTTATAGTTAATAGTACGTACTAAACTGTTTAAGTTTTACACCTCAATTATAGAACTCGGAGGAATTTCCTAAAGCCCATCAAAAGGCTCCTATTGTCTGTACTTTTTCTTTTTGGCCGTAAAATAATTATGGGAATTAAAGAGTTCAGAAAATACTTCATTTCCCTGGTCTAATTGTCTTCTATCTGGATACCTTATTTTAATAGATACAAACCTGTTACAACAGGTCTCTCCTTCTTCCTCTTGTATAATGTTAGTGCCATGCTTACAGGTAATGTGCCACGAGAAACAGTAGAAGCTGCAACAGGAGCAGATCTCTCTCAAGTGATTTGAATAAGCAGCTCCTGATCAAAGTTCCTGTTAATTGGAAAGAATGGCAGAGCCCTGGGGGTTATAACGCTCTCACTGTACTTGATACTTGAAAAATTGCTGAACAGGATGTTTTGGAGTCAGAAAATAATGGCACAAGAATAGGACAGGGGGTAGACCTGTAGTCGCAGAACCTGCAGCACATCTAAATGCTGAAGCTTCTTGCCTGAACACTTCAACCAAATGTGCAAGCTGGAATTTGACTCTGAACCAGAAAACCTGCTGGTGTCTCTGCTTGTGCTGTTTCTCACCATCAAACATCCAATCAAAACAGTCATCAACACTGTACATCAGTTTTTAGATTTCAGAAGCCTTCCCATTATATGAACCAAAATGGCCATTTCACGTTGATCGCTGGTCCTGATTGGATGTTTAATGATGATACCCACTATAAGCAAGTATTTCTGATCCTTTGTTTCAGTATTTCTGAGCTTTCAGGCTACACCCAACTGGATCCACAAGAAGCAGAAGGGTTAATACGGCAGTTTGTGTCTAAATGGAGAAGCTTCAGGGACATTTGAAACATAATGAAGACTATTAAATACTTCATAAACACTTGGATATCTCCCATTTATTTATATGTGTTTTCCTGTAATAAATAAAAATCAATATAGTTAGTCGTCATTTGTCACACTAACAAAGCTATATGCTTCAAACAATGGACATGAAACAGATGACAGATCAGCTTCACATGCTGTCTGAATGGTGTGTGAGCTTAATAAAAACACAACACTGTTGTTACTTTGTAGCTATCTGTCACTGTTTGTAGCTGTCATCTTCCCTTTGCAATAAAGCTATTCTGACAATAGTCTGAAGGCCATCTCCTACCATTCCTGGACTTTCACAGGCTGTGATTTATTCTATATCTTGCCTTTGATTGGCCTGTCTCTCTCTACGGACTGACAGTGAAAGGAATTTTCTCTTTTTTGATCGCTTGAGTTAGTCCCCGGGTGTCTGATTATGTATGCATCTGTATATTTATATACAGCCATAACATTAAAACTACTAACAGGTGAAGTGAATAACAATCGATTATCTCATTACGATGGCGCTCGTCATGGGCGTCGTTATATATAATGGAAGCGAACAGTCAGTTCTTGAAGCTGATGTCTTGGTAGCAAGAAAAATGGGGAAGTGTAAGAATGTAAGCGACTCTGACAGAAGCCAAATTGTGATGGCTAGATGACTGGGTTAGACTTTCTCCAAAACAGCAGATTTTGTGGCAGGTTTCCAGTGGGCAGTGGTCAGTACCTGCCGAAAGTGGTCCAAGGAAGTTCATCTGGTGAACTGGCGATGGGGTCATGGACACCCAAGGCTCAGTGATATGTGTGGGAAGCAGCGTCTGGTCTGGTTTCACAGGAGAGCCACTGTAGCACAAATTGCTGAAAAAGTTAATGCAGGCTGTGATAGAAAGGTGTGAGAACACACAGTGCATTGCAGCTTGCAGTGTATGGGACTGCATTGCCACAGACCAGTCATAGTGCCCAAGCTGACCCCTGTTCACTGCCAAAAGCACCTACAGTGGCCATGTGAGTGTCAGAACTGGACCACAGAACAATGGAATAAGGTGGCTTGGTCTGATGAGTCATGTGTTCTGTTACATCATGTGGATGGTTGGGGGCATCTGTGTTTTTTACTTGTTCTTTACTTGCCGCTGGGAAGAGGTGGCACTAGAATGCACTACGGGAATAAGCCAAGGCGATGGAAGCAGTGTGATGCTCCGGGTGATGTTCTGCTGGAAAACCTTGGGTCCTGGCATTCATGTGGATGTTACTTTGATACATACCACTTACCTAAAAATTGTTGTAGACCAAGTACACCCCTTCATTGCAAAGGTATTCCCCCGAGGGCAGTGGCCTCTTTCAGCAGGATAATGTGCCTTGACATACTGCAAAAATTGTGCAGGAATGGTTTGAGGAACATGAAAAAGAGTTCAAGGTGTTGAATTAGCCTCCACATTCCCCGGATCTCAATCTGATCAAGCATTTGCGGGATGTTCTGGACAAACAAGTCCAATCCATGGAGACCCCACCTTGCAATTTTCAGGACTTAAAAGATCAGCTGTTTACATCTTGGTGCCAGATACCACAGGACACCTTCAGAGGTCTTGTGGAGTCCATGCCTAGACGGGTCAGAGCTCAGGTGTGTCAGGTGGCACGAGGGAGACCTATACAATATTATGCAGGTGGATTTAATGTTATGGCTGATTGGTGTATGTGTGAGCCCTGCTCTCTCTCCTGTACCCCCACCCTAGAGGATGGCCCCCCTTGTACGTGCCCCCTGTGTGCCTCTGATTGGCGTAGCTCAGTGCCACACAGCGAGGGCCTGCAGCTGTCCCAAGACCTGGGCGCCACCTACCTGGAGCTGCCTTCGCTTAACGACTTCTTCGTCGGACGCTATTTTGGGGGTGTGGTGAGTGTCCAGGCTGACCCTGCGTTTCTCAATCTGTTCTTCTGTGTTTTCATACGAGGCGCATGTGCAGATCCAGAAGCTGTAGTAGCAAATGTGCAGTAACTATCTGGTACCTAAAGGTCATTCCGTAAATCCCTGTGGATCATTTTGTTTTAACTTTTGAAGTAGTAAGACCACAAATTTACATCCATCAGCTGAAAGGTTGCTCATAATGGAATAAAAAATATATATCTGTATGAGGAATGTATAAGTCACACATCACTTTTAAGGTTCACATAAGCTGTGAACCTGGTTTCCATTTTTTCATGCAATTAGTTCTTGCTAAATAAGCACTGGATAGGTTGATTGATTATTTCCAGTCATTCTGACTAAAATGCTTTCAAAAAGAAAAACAATGGATTTATAGCAGGGGTGGGCAGTGTTATCCGCAAAGGGCTGGTGTGTGTGCAGGTTTTTGGGGTAACTTTTAGGTCAGCTGTTCAAACCCAGGTGTGAGGACTCTTCAGCCAATCAGTCCTCTAATTAGTAATCTAATTAGGGAGCTGCAGTGAAAACCCGCACACACAGCGGTCCTTTCTGGATAAGATAGGCCACCCCTGCATTACAGTGACTTGATTTCATTTCTCTGTAAGGCATTATTGTTGGGCTTCCAGGCCTAGTCTGTATTGCTCCAGTTCATTTTTTCCATCCAGTTTTCTCCTTTCAGTTTTGAGTACAACTCCTGTAATACAGCTGTCTTGATTAATCACATGTGTATTGAAGCTGAGTATGGAAAGGCGCCCGGTGGCCATTCTGCTGTGAAACGTACCAAATCTTCATCTCATTCAACAGCTGTAACTAAAATAGATGTGATATTAATTGAGACTATACAACTTGTCCTTGCCCCTGAAAATTCTGGGGGTGTATTCAGTATGTTGTTATATTGACAACACACTGCACAGGGAAGACAGTCTCCTGTTCAGAATAAATTTAAAGATCCAAATGCACTATATGGACAAAAGTATCGGGACACCTGGTCATTATAGTTGCAGAAACTTTTATGACGTCCCATTCTATATCCATAGGCATCGATATGGAGCTGGTCCTCTCTTTGCCCCTAAAACAGCTGTCACTCACCTAGGAGGGCTTTCCACAAGATTTTGCATTTGTGAGTTCAGGCACTTATGTTGTATGTGAAGGCCTGGCTTGCAGTCTCCATTCGAGTTCATCCCAAAGGATGGACAATGGGGTTGAGGGGGTGGTTGATGGGGTTGAGGTCAGTGCTCTGTGTGGGCCAGTTAAGTTGATTCACACCAAACTCACCCAACCATGTCTTTATGGATCTCACTTTGTACACTGGGGCACAGTCATGCTGGAACAGAAAAGGGCCTTCCCCAAACTGTTCCCACAAAGTTGGAAGTATATAATTGTCCAAAATGTCTTGTTATGCTGAAGCATTAAGAGTTCCCTTCACTGTACCTAAGGGACTTATCCCAACCCCTGAAAAACAACCCCACACCATTGTCCCTAATCCACCAAACCTTATAGTTGGCACAGTGCAGCCAGAGCATTGGTGATTTTTGCAAACTATGTGCCTCAGCACTCGGTGACCCTGCTGCACGTTCTCTGCCACTTCATAGCTGAGTTTCTGTTGTTCCAAAATGCTTCCATTTTGCAATAATACCACTTACTGTTGACTGTGGAATATCTAGCAGGGAAGAAATTTCACAGACTGACTCATTGCAAAGGTGGCATCCTATGACAATATATGAATTCACTGAGCTCTTCAGAAGGACCCATTCTTTCACAAATGTTTGTAAACCTTGACTGCCTAGGTAGGTACTTATATACTTATATACACCTGTGGCAATTGGCCTGGGAAATACCCAAATTCAGTGATTAAGAGGTGTGTCCCAATACTTTTGTCCATTTAATGAATCGTAGTCCTTTGCAGGTTATTTAAAATATGTATATTTTAAATATTTACTATTTAGATAATTCCATCAAAGTTTAGTGTACATTTTGTGACGTCTGTTGATGTCTGGAATAATTAATAACTAAGTGTTTAATAGGTATAGAAATGGCCTGTTTTTTCATTTTTACAAGGTACTGCGCTGTTCCAACTAATGACTAAATAAACCTCTTTAATGATAAAAACATGAAATGAAGTAATGGGTGAAGTTGTGGAGGACTGCATGGACATTAAATGAACTATAAATGAGGAGTGTATGTCTGAATTTTCAAACCAAGTAATGGATTCTACCTAGATGATATGCTATGCTTTTGACCCATGTAAACACCTTCTAGCTAGCTGTTATCTAGTTTATACATTGTTCCGTGCTCCTAATTATCGTATTCATTGTTAGCAGTAGCTCTACTAGGAGAAATGCTACTGAGAATGGTAATAAGAAAAGTAATTAAATTGATTGCATGTCTACATGGACCAACTTGAGTATAAGTTAATGTGTGCAGTGGTATTGCCAGCTGTTGCAGCTGCCCTGCTAAATGTAAGCCTCCATGTGTCTGAGTTTAGCTGGAGTACTTCATAGTCCAGTGTCTGAAACAGAAGGCAAAACAGAGGCCAGAGAAGAGGCGGAGCCACAGGGTCACTGAGCCCCGCCCACCACAATTGGAGCAGCCAGGTAGAGTGTGACTCCGCCCACATATCGGGACTGTCTTACCAACTCTAGCCTCTTGCATTCGACAGGTTATTCCCTGGAAAATTCTGTTTGTTTTACTAAATTAATGTTTGTGGTGAGAGTCAGTGGAATTCGATAGAGGTTAGAAAATCAGTGCGTAACATGATCGGCAGCTCCAAACCCAAAACTGTCTTCTATTTTCTGTTGTCTAGCCCGGCTACCAAACGTGCGAGTGGAGGAGTCTAGCTTCTCGCGGGATCTGCAGTGGCTTCTGGAGCGCGGAGTCCAGTTTGCTGATGTAGCCTTTTACGCCAGTGATTCTGGGAAGGAGCTGGGCTGGGCTCATGCAGCGGTGCTCTGCTCTGTCAGCCCTTACTTTCGGCAACTGCTGCTGGGGCCACAATCCCGGGACAGGCCGGTGTCCCGCTGCGGCTGCCAGGACGCTATTCAAGGCCTGCTCTCCAGGTGGGATGGGGGCTTCGATGAGCCCCCCCGCACGGACGTGCCCCTCCCCGGGCATCTCTCTCGCCTGGTGGTGAAGGACCCCCTGCTGTGCCTGTGTTTATGGGAGACACTGAAGTTCCTCTATCGAGGTAAACAAATGGAAGCTGGCACTGTGGATCCTCCTTACACACTCTTTGCTCTGTCATCTCTCCTCATTTACTCTTTTTTTACTCACCTTTTGTTCATAAAGAGCTTCTCTTTCCCAGTTATTTACTCGGGAATTGCAAATAAAAGCATATATATTTCACCTTCCTATCCTTTAAACTGATGGCCTGTTTCAAAATATAGACATACAATAGGGGTTAATATACTTATGATTTTATGTTTAAAGGACAGAAAGCGAGCTTCAGTTTCACCTTATTAAAGCTGGCCTTTATTGGGGCTTTCCCTGTCCAATTTATTGGCACAAGGATATTTTTTATGAGCAGAGTATATATTTAGATAGGATATAAGACTGCCATTATAAAAAACAAGGTTGCATTTATATGCAATATTCATGCTGCCATCATCCAACCACTAATCCACTTCAGGCTCAAGGGGGAGTCCTGAAGTCCATCCCAAGCACCACAGGGCACGTGGCAGGGGACCCGCCTGGACGTGATTCCAGTCCAATTCACTCTGTGGGCAGCTTGGAGATGCCAGATCACCTAAGTGCATGAGTTTGGACTATGGGAGGAACCTAGATCAGTGTTTCCCAACCTGGTCCTTGGGGACCCCCAAACAGTCCCCCCCCCATAAACACCAAACATGGGCTGTTTCGGGGTCCCTGAGGGCTGGGTTGGGAAATACTGACTTAGAGAACCAGAGGAAACCCACTACACTGCAGGGGGCAGCAATGCTGTCCACTACACTGACACTGCACCCTACTTACAATATTATATCCATACAGTATTGTATAGTTTTAAGGAATCCCCTCCACGGTTGTGATATATCAAATGATGGAATTGACTGGGCTGTATGATGTGTGTCTTTGTCAAAATGTATCTCAGTTGTAGCCCTGCCTTTGTTCCAGGGGCATCGGAGTGGAAACAACTGCAGGATGCAGCGACGGAGAAGCTGAAGAACTCCGTGGCGGTGGCAGAGCTCATGGACAGAGTCCGATCCTTTCTCGAAATGGAAAAGGTATTTATTCTGTGACACAGCATTTCTAAATCTGTCTAGGCATGCTCTGTGAAACAGCACCACCTAGTGGAGCAAATGGGAGCTAAGATGAAATTGTCTTATCTTTTATTGCAGTATTTATGGCAGTATTGTTAAAACTAAAAAAAAAACCTAACTCCATTTTAATGGGAAGAAAGTATTGTCCATAAATGTACAAATTAGAAATTTTACATTTACTTAAGTTGTTTTTATCGAAAGTGGCATATAACTGAGAGAGCAGGGTCAGCCAGTATGTGAAGCAATTGGGCTTAAACACTATTGATTTGCAGCATAAGCAAGGTGGACTTGAGTTCTTGTAACGAAGGTAATATATGACCTATATATGACCTTAAGACAGACCTGCCACAGTCAGCAGTAAACTATTACTCAAACAGTGGTGACAGCACTGACTGCTAAGCTTGCTCTGTGAATCTCTTATTTCAGTCATAGTTGTAGGTGGTCTGGCGCCTGTCCCATGTAGAACAGGACAGACCCTGTCCAGGGTACTAGTCCCTCAGGGTATATGCACAATCCTATGCTAAGGATTCGGATTTGAGAGACTCTAGTTTAGACTAAGAACATGTCTTTGGACCGAGGAAGCGAACATCACATTTACATACATTTGCACTGATGACAGAAAAACAGAGAAAAGGGCCATACAATTTGACATTTACAAATTTTACGTTTCAGGCAATCATTTTCTTCCAACATTAAATATCAGGGTGCCATTAAAATTCACATATACCACACAATGTATTGTGCTTTATATATGTACAACAAAATACATAATGAAAACACTATACTTCTGCCACTTCAGGCACTTTTTGAAAGACGATAACTCAAAAAGTATTTGACAGAGGAATTATATGCTTGATGAACTGGAACTGATTAAATTTTGAGACTGATTGCCTCTGAATTGAAGCAGTACAGATTTGTATTACATTGAAGATGCCTTCTCACTCCTATTTTTAATGGATGTAGCCTTGGTCAGGAGGGGTCCCCAGGTGGTGCCCAACTTTCTCAGAGTGTTTGGACCTTTAATCACATTCTCCAGTTATCACGTCAGCAGTGGTGGCTCAGTCACCTCTCCTCTAGGCTTCCAACTAATATCCTCCCTCATATGTTAGAGTCAACAGGAGGCCCTCTCTTCCACTTCTCTCAGCCTTTGGAGAGCTGTTGTCCTCTCATGACCTCTTACTCCAGCTTTAGCCAACAGATTCCACACAAGCTGAGCTGGGAATCCTTGGCATCCCACTACAGTAAACAGCCATGTTGTCCCATCTTCATCCCAACAACCCTGGACAATCTGTTGGCACCTTACTTTCTTTCATTTTTCCACGTCTTCACAGCCCTCCTCTCACAGGACTGTAATTCCACCAGGATGATTTTCTTTCCCTCAGGAGGCCACAGGGTGACGTTTGATCACACCGGAACCCATTTTTTAGTATCTACTCCAGACTAGGTACTTTTCATGAACATAAACTACTGGGAAGGTGCTTACAGCAAAAGCTTGCAGACAAGGTCCTCCCTCATTCCCCACCGGTGCAAGTTGACTGGAAGTTGGTAGGATGTTATAAGGAGCTTTCACATCGGCAGGAACTTTTTCAGGAACTGAAACCATTTTCCAGTACCAGGAACTTTTGTCATTTCATACTGTAGGAACTTGGTCCAGATTATAGTTCCTTGAAAGCAGTTATGGAAACCCTTTTTTGCTTCCTACTCCAGACTAGGCACTTTTCGGTCAAACACAAACTACTAGGGAGGTGCTTATGGAGAAAACCTTGCTGATTGGTTTACCACAAGCACCGATGTTATCTTGGAACTTGCCTTGGAGTGCATAGTAAAGAGATAGTAGTAGCAGAGCAAAAATCGAGCAGATGGAATTATTTTTGTATCTCAGTTACATTTAATGCATACAGGTACATCTCAAAAAACTAGAATATTGTGAAAAAGTTCAATATTTCTTGACATTCCTTTCAGAAAGTGAAATTCATATATTATAGAAATAAAGGCTTGACATATTTCACTCTGTGTAATGAATCTATATAATATATGAATTTCACTTTCTGAAAGGAATGTCAAGAAATATTGAACTTTTTCACGATATTCTAATTTTTTTAGATGTACCTGTACATTAATGAATTTTTTGGCTTGCGTCTCCATATTTCTGCATGAGAAAATTAAATCAAAAACCAATGTACTTTTGTCTTATATTGCCGGTTACATTGCATTATATTGCTTTTTATTCTGTGAGAAACAAAAGATCGATCTTTTGGCCAGACTTGATATGAGTCATAAACGTGTCGTGGGTCAAATAAATATAAATAAAATAAAGTATAAATAAATAAATATAAATAAAGGCTATTACCTGTTTTGATCATGATCAATCCCCCAATAACTAACAAATATCTAACAAAACTTCTAACTTCTTCATCCTTCATTGTTTAGGGTTGTCAGTGTAGTTTCGTATGAAATTACGTGTGAAGTTTGACCTACAAGCTTTTTACGTCTCCCATCTTTATTTACCCTGAAGGTCCCAGTTCCAATTGTGCGGTGTGAAAGTGATAAACAGAAGTGTCCAGGAGCTACAAAGGTTTGCGGTTGAGACAGCCCAGGGACTTGTAAACAGGGACCAGGTTCTGGAACTTCAGTGTGAAAGCACTATACACTGCCCTGAGCAGAAAGGAAATATGGAAAGTTCAGGCCTTGTGATGTTGTGCTTTTTATGTAGGTCCCATCTTGTCTAGCCACCTTGAGTTCCATGCTTGATGGATTGAGCTTTTCTTCCTTTATCCTCAAAGTTTAGGGCTTCATCTTGGATGATGGTTCTCTTTTTCCTAAAAGTGGACTTTGACCACCACTGGAAATGTGATGAATCTAGGCTTTGTCTTCCAGTGCAAAGCTTTCCTATGATGTCTCCGGTCTTTATGTCTGGTTGATTGCAGTGCTGGCAGCTCACTTCTGGACGGATCTTGTTCTTAAGGCGGCCGCACACTTCAAATGATGTTTGGACAAAACAAAACCAAACACGTCAGGCAAGACCAATCTGTTGCATACTTGAAAGGGCGCTGCCACCTTGTTTGTTCTATGTCACACTATAAAACTAGAGGGCATAGAATGTTTTTGATGCAGCAGACCCACATACAGAGGGTAAATAATCATACTGTGGTGAGTGTGTGACTAATTATAATAAAGTAATTGAAAGCTATTTTTAAATGGTAGTTGCTGTCTTTATTAACAGGAACTATTGGTTTAATACTGGCAGTGGCTAAGACAGATAAAGTCAAGAGTTATGGGTACACACTAACGAAACACAAGCATTCCATGGCAAACACGACATCTACTGTTTACAACATAAATACAGATATTAATTTGTACTATTTACAGACATGCATGGTGCAGTGCAAAGCACGCTGGTAACAGGATAATTATAGTCCTGCTGGCCAACCCCACAGCGTCACATTATGTAAGCCAATTGTGAACAGTGGGTGGTATCAGAGGAAATGGAATAATATGTTCACCTTGGGGGCCCTACACAGGTGGTGCGTCAAAGCGGTGATCAGCACTCCTATAACGTTGTATTGCTAAAACGATGTTGAATCCATCAATTCCGTTTGAAGTATTTGAAGTCACCTTAATAGGAGCTTGTGTGTATGTTCTAGGTAGCAGTAATACTGATCTCAGAAGAAAATGAACAGTGGCAGTTACTTAGTTATACCTACAGAGCCAAGGAGGGGACATAGACGGGTTTTTAACATTTAGTTTAACGTGCCCAAGAAATACTAAATCAAGCTCACAAGATTAAAAGAAACTGGAAATCAAAAACTGGAGTCCTGGCACTGGTCACAATAACCACACATATTTCTGTAGTGCACAAATGCTAGCTATAAATAAATTATTTGAATTAAAAAAGGCAAATTCATTAAAAAAAACAACCTGATACGTTAATATGTAAATTGTATTTAAATGACAAGGTGTAGTTTTTGTGCAAGAAAGTTCAGGAGAATAAAATTGGAAAAGGAGACATATTTGTATTATTATAAAGATATGAGGTCAGAGATGTATGCATATATTAGTTATTACCATGTGCAGTATTAATAATTAGATGACAATAACAATGCAGAGCATTCTCGTAAAAACACATTTACTGGCTTTCACATTTTTAGTTGATCCATCAGGTAGTTTTAGAAATGTTAAAGGTTGGGGTATGGAAGGAGTAAGAATTAGATGGGCTGTGGGGGAATAGGGCTGTCCGGCGAATACATTGGTGCTGTTCGCATAGTATCCCTTCTAGTTTATTTACTATATAATTTGTGGAAAATGTCCACTCATCCCAGACATGGTCACTGGAGGACCTGGTATCCAGGAAGCATAGGGCACAAGGCAGGGATTGCCTGGTAAAGGATGCTAATGATCTGATATATAGGCAATCCGTGGTTACGAATGTTCCTCAAGTCTGTCTTTAAGCTGAATTTCTAGGTAAGTCGGAACAGGTAGATACGGTCCGTAACTCGGGACGGCCTGGATAGCCAAATCCATCTTCAGGTTGTAACCCAGCCTTGTGGCCTGTGCTGCTTGGGATTGGCTCCAGGACCTCCCACAACCCGGACTGGGATCAGATAGATGATGGATGGATTCATATGATAATAAAAGTATTCATTTGAATAAATGCATAAAATACATATACATTGAGGTAACATTAAAATTGCATTTTTTATGAAGAGTTGCAGTATATGTCATGCAGTATTTTTGGACACATAAACGACATTGTTGGTATAGAGCTCAAAGAAGATCATCAAACTGAAGAGTAAGTTTACTGTAGTTTTCTTTCCCTTCATTATAAGGTAGAAGTTTTATATACTGAAATCAGAAGACAAAAAAATGTTTTTGGAGATATCTAGCTTTATTTGGTTGTCCCCAAACAGGAGGGGAATCTCCTTAGAAAGACTAACAGAAATTCATGTCTCTGTGTTCAGGGTTCAAGGGACACCCTCAGTCACTCCTCCCAACAACCACCTCACTCCCTGGGCAATCTGCTCAACTCCCCCCTCTGCTCCGACGTCATTTTCATGGTGCAAGGTGACTTTTCACCCCCACTTACCATCATTTTATAATGGACTTGGTGATTTACATCTAAGAAAGACATATTCACTGCGTTTCCTTGGTACCTGTGTAGTGTATTGGACAATGGATACATAAAAATATCACCCTAATACCAAGACACATATTTTATTGACAAGTTAATAGCATTTATGATTGTGATTTTAGGTATTTCATCCAAGTTTTAAAAATGTATGCTTTTATTAAAACCAGAAATTACTTAAAAGCTAGACTATTGCAGTGTCATTCTGAAAGTGTCTCCATCTCTGAATTCTCCTCAGGCAGTGTCTTGCCAGCCCATAGGGCGGTTCTAGTGGCGCGTTGTGATGTCATGGCGGCCATGTTCAGCGGGAAGTACGCTGAGGCTCGGAGCCGGGTGGTGCCCATCCACGGGGTCTCCTCAGACACCTTCCTGTCATTCCTAGAATACCTCTACACTGACACATGCTGCCCAGGTGGGTGAATAGGTGCATACTAACCGTTTTCTCTCCCATCTCCATAGCTAAAGGGCTCAGCATTCTCTGAAACCCCGATAATGGCTTTCCCATGGTGGACCTTTCTGTGTTCACTTGGATGTTATTTGTGTCTCTCTCTGCAGCCAGCGTGCTACACGCCATGGCTGTGCTGGTCTGTGCTGAGATGTACCAGGTGAAGCGGCTGCAGCATCTGTGTGAGGTGTGCATCTGTGCCTACCTGCAGAGCATGCCCAGCAGAGAGCTCAGCAGCACGGGCATCAGCGTGATCAGACTGCTCCGTAGGGCAAAGGTACGTATGGATTTACACTTTACTCTGACATTTATGGTAATGGTTTAATCATGTGATTAAAGGTAAAAAAAGGTTATGACAGAGTCAGAGCCTGTGAGCGGAGCGGTGAGAATTTCTGCTCCTTGCTCACGAGGCTGTTGGCTCTGCCCGCTCCTCCGCTAAAATTCGCACTAAGTCGCTCCGCTCAACACTGCTCCTCACTCCACTAAAATTTCCTCCCGCTCCAGTCAAATCGCTCCACGCTCGCTCCAATTTAAAAGAGGGACAAA
>JAODJU010000119.1:26310934-26322040 GCA_026776725.1 Gnathonemus echidnorhynchus | reverse complement strand
ATGCAGTTTGTATGTTCTCATGGTGTTTCTCACAGTGTTCCCATGTTCTGTCTATTCTCCTTGGTTTTCTGATCTGTGGCTTTGATCCCCAGCTCTGTGGATGCAGTTTTTATGTTCTCATGGTGTTTCTCACAGTGTTCCCATGTTCTGCCTGTTCTCCATGGCTTCCTGATCTGTGGCTTTGATCCCCGGCTCTGTGGATGCAGTTTGTATGTTCTCATGGTGTTTCTCACAGTGTTCCCATGTTCTGTCTATTCTCCTTGGTTTTCTGATCTGTAGCTTTGACCCCCAGCTCTGTGGATGCAGTTTATATGTTCTCATGGTGTTTCTCACACTGTTCCCATGTTCTGCCTGTTCTCCCTGGTTTCTTTCTGGTTTCTTCGCAGTCAGGAAATATGCTGAGTAGCTGTCTCCATTTTGGCATCCCATCCACGGTATCCAGTGACTCATGCCCATATCTCCAGGTTTACCGAGACCCTGTGCTGGACCAGCAATTATGGATGAATAGCAAAATATTGTTCATCCGTTTTCTGAAACTACTTATACTATTCAGGATTGCAGGGGGTCTGAAGCCTATAGACCCAAGGCAGGAAACAACCCAGGACATGACCAGCCCATCACACCTGTGGGCAGTTTGGTAACTCCAATTAGCCTCAGCGTGCTTTGGACTGTGGGGGGGGGGGGAACCTGGCGTACCTGGAAGAAACCCCACGACGACACATGGAGAAGATGGCAGAGACTTGAACGCGGATCCCTGAAGTGTGAGGTAACAGTGCTATCCACCTCAATACCATGCCACCCTTAAAATATCATTCAATATGTATTACTATAGACTTACATAATAGTTGTACATGATACTTGTTAACACTTATGTATGTGATCATATGATTTTTCCAATGTTTACTACATTAAAATAATAATGACTTCAAATTAATTTTACTGTATGGCTATAATTTACCCTCTGCCAGTCTGAGGAGTTGCAGTGCGGAGCTTGATGGCAACTCTGGTCTGTACTGGGAACTGAGAAGGATGGCTACGATTGCACTGAGGGCAGATAAGGAGATGTTTGTTAGAGGAATCTGTGAGCAGGTGACACACCATCTGTGGTCTAGTGACCCACATCCTGCTTACAGAGGAATCGAAGCATTACGCATATCCAAATCTGCTCTTTGGAGAGTCGCAATCAGGACAGGAGATGGAATGGTCCTTTCGGATGACACTGCAGTTGTGACCTGCTGGGCTGGCTACTTTTGAGCAGCTGTTTAAAGCTGATCCACCGACTAGGATGTTGGACATTTCTGGGTCCACGGCTCTTGAAGCCGATCCTCCGATTAGCTGTGAACCATCCAATCTCACTGAGATTGCATAGGTGGTGAACCAGCTGGGGGTGGAGAAGGCCGCAGGGATCTGTGGTATCTGGGATGACATTCTCCAGGCTGGTGTTAAGGCTGTCCTCTTGGCATTGCATGCATTCTTTGCTTCCATTTGGGAGATAGGCGTCATCCCAATTGACTAGAAAACAGAACTTCTTGTCCCTATATGGAAAGGGATGGGTGATTGTCTGGATTGCAGCAACTACAGTGCTGGGCAGGGGTCTTGCAAGGGTCATCCTTATCAGGATCCATGACTACTTGCTCACCTATCAGCGACCAGAGCAGTCTGGTTTTATGCCTAAGAAGTCTACCATCAACCACATCCTGGCACTGCGGGTTCTCATCGATTGCAAATGCAGATGTCAGCAAGTTTTCATACAGTCTTTAACAATATATCATACAGTGTTTTTTTTCTGTGTTTAACCAAATAAACTTGTATTGATTTATTTACTTTTCAATTACTGGTATTTAGTTAGTTACAGTAAATATTTATTTACTTATTTGGTGACAGTAGTTATTTATTTTTCATATCATATTCATATCTGACTTACGATATTTTCCAATTATGAGGGGTTAATCAGAATGTAACCCCATCGTAAGTCGAGCAGCAACTCTATAGGGTCAGTTTCACTTCCCAGGGAAATTATTGCTGCTGCAGCTTTGAACAAGATGAACAAAAAGATGAAAAAATAATATAGTGCTTTCGATATGTAAAAATGTATGTAGGCTAATAAAAATAGACAAAGCATGTCTTTTGTCCACAACATTTACAACCACACAGTAGAGATGCTGCAACATCGCCAAGACACTGTATTTAGGTGTAAATCAACATGCAGTTATACCCATAACAAGGAAATAATTCTAACAATATCAACTGCGTTCAATAACAAACAGATCCATAACAGTTCAAACACTAGAATGACCTGATTTGAAAAGCCCCAGGTTTTATTCCAGATTTATTTTGCTCTGTGCACACCTAATACTCAATGGTCATTTTTTTTGTCAGGAATATATATATATTTTTTCCAATACTTTTTTAATACATCTTTTTTTATACATAAGATGAAGAAAAAAGAAGATATATTTCAGGGAGCAGATTGACCTTTACCCATGCTACCTCCAATCACGTTTCTTCATTTTTCATCTAAGTCTGATAAATACAGGCATTCACACAAGCAACCAAATGGCATCATGCCAATGTGTAGGACATACATGAGGAGTGACGCTCAGCCTATTTACCTCAGGGCTCTTTCAGAGTCTCCTGCATTTGCTCACGTCTTCATGAATGGATATACAGCAGTCTCAGCGGGATGCCAGGTGTTGTGCAGAGTCATGCAGAACAGTGTTAATACATCAGTCCGTGGGCCGGAATGAGTCACAATCCTCCCAGAATCCCTAACTGATGGCAACACAGGGGCCAAACTTAATATGCAAAACTTACACTTACATCTTAATATAGATATACTGTATGATCAGTCTCTTTCAGCAACAGTGATGAAATCCCAGTGCAGGAGTCCCCAGATAGAATATGGGATATGAGATTAACAAGGAACTGATGTTACAAATTAGAGAATAATTAGAAATTATAGAGTCAGTCTACTGGGAAATAAGAAGAACGCAAGAAAACAACCCCAAAAAGAGGTAACCAAGTATGCCCAGCATATTTAATGTTAAAGGTAATAGAGTGTTGAAAACACTAAATGAAATTAAATAAACTAAAAAAGTAGATGAATCTGACATGCACAAGACATGGGATAAACCTGAAGGGGATTACCCTCCAGTTCACCTCAGTAACAAGATAACCATTTTAATTCAGTGTCTTAGGCATATGCAAATGATCAATTTCAAGTTTTTCGAATTAATAATTACGGGGCCTAATAGGATTTCATTCATTGATCAAATCCATCTTCCATAAGTGCTTACCCAGCATGGGGCCGCGGTGAGTTTGGGACCTGCTCCAAAAAGAACAGGAGACCCACCCTGGATGGGATGCCAGTCCAACACAGGGCACATGCACACACACAAGCACACGTGATGTGCAATTGAATGACACTGCGTGGAGGAAAGCACGGGATAACATTCCAGAAGATTCCACAGGCACCGGGCCAGGGGCAGCATTCACACTCCCAACCTTGGAGACAGTGAGTAACAGTTAATGAACAAGAGGAGGGTATTGAAAATTGTGCCACAAAGAAACACAGGGCCTAACATACACTTGCAAGGCAACTTAATAATTTATTATAATGAATGTAAATTTGTTAATCTATGAACAACATATGCAACATAAAACACAATGCCTGTCTCAATGGCCTAAGCAAAGACCAGCAGTCGAATTTAATTCAAATGAAAATAAAATCAAATGTAAAGGTTATTAAGTGAAGCATATGTTAATATGAACATGAATTGCATCAGATTTATGTTAATCGAATTACGAAGAAATGCATGGAATAGTAAGGTGAAAACCCACTGAGCTCATCTGCCAATTAAATGTTTGAATCGTAAATGCATTTGATTTGGATAATATTTTATATGACTATACCTTAAAGGTGCACCTCAGCACGTTTATCTGTGTGAGTTCATACACCACAATTTAGTTTAGCAGTCATGTTACAAATGCCTGTGTAAGTTTATCATTATGTGTTTACAAACAGCTATAATTATAGCTATAAGTCAATGATAAAAAATAGCTTTTATCCTGATAAAGTATTTAGATTATAATCATTTTAATCTGCAAATATACTCTTCTGGAGTTACTAGAAAAATAAAAATTGTATAATGTACAGTGGTTTTTTTAAAATTTAAATATATAAAACTATTCAGATATCTGCTGCTTTCTGCATTACGTATTTTATGAAATTATAATTATAACTAGCAATAGAATGAGAACCATATATTTATATAGTGAAATATATTGTGGCATTGATTATATATATTTATTATACAATCGTTATTATATACTTAAATGATTCATATGTGCCCATTTAATGAATATTGTATAGGCAAAGAGGGTTGGTTGTAAAGTTAATTTGATATCTATACATTTCTCAATATAGGCAAGGGTTACTCAAAAATCAAAATTTGCTATTACTGAATTATTTAATTGATTAACAAAAAAAAAAATCTGCTATATTGAGCATATGTTTGTAAATTTACTATACAGGAAAATTATTAAACATAAGGCAGACAATCAACACAGCATAACAAATGGACAAATCATTGATGAATAATGGACAGGCAGCAGCACAGCTGGTGGGGGGGGGGACAGCCAGGAGGAGGGGGCCTTGAAGCTTTTGGGGTGGGGGGGGGTTCATAGCCATAACCAGCACTGTTATTACAGAACAGCAGAACAGTACAAGTCACATGAGCAGGTCCACCAGAACACTTTGTCGGGAAAAAGGCTCAATTTTTCAAAACACTCACAAATATTCAATAATGGAAACTGCAGTGGGAGAAACTGGGCTCACGCCAGTGTGCCTAAGATGTGCCAATCTGGCCGAATCTGGTCCATCAGCTATTGATGAACTGCGTTGAGGGCTAATTTAGGAAACCTGGGTCTAATGCAAACCAGCAGGGTACATGGACCTCCCTCAGGTAGACAATATCAACACATAGTGAGGTCATGACAAGTTACAGACAGTAAGCCTACAGGGGAAAAACAAATAAACCTGACTGGAAGAGCCAGCAAACCTTCCTGCTCTGGACATTGCTGTGCCCGGGGCTGCTGGAGGCTCTGGCAGCCCACCACATCCACCCCAGCAGCACCCAGGGCCACCCACTCTATTGGCCACCTTCAGCCACCATGTTAAGCAGGGCCTGTAGCAGCCGGTCATCTCTGTGTCTATATGGTTTGCTGCTGTAAAATGCGTCACTATAGTCACTGTACAGGCTGTCCTCAGAGCCCCTGTGCTTATTCAGCTTGTCCAGGGCCTGGTACAGGTTCTGGTAAGGGATGTGTGGGTGGATGTTATCCCCCTCCGGGTCCCTGGGGGCAGCGTAGGGCCGAGGGTTGGCGCGGGGTTGGCTGGCCTGGTTACTGCTTTCCCTATTGAAAGCGGTCTGCAGAAGTCGCATGAGGGCAGTAGAGGGTGCCTTCTTCTCCTTAGCTTCCTCGGCCGTGGGTTTGAGAGTGGCCTGAGCCTTCGGAGGCTGATGGGCCTCAGTGGGCATCTCCTGCAGACCAACCAACGGACGGAAACAGAGTGTCCATTATTTGACTTCCAAACTAAAAGTGGTAAAGCTTCTCATAAACAGTGATCCAGGTGAACACTACACTTCAGGGATACAGGTACAGATGCTTGGAGGGCTACTGGTTCCTCCAAACAACGAGATGTACCTTCAACATGTCCTCCATCCTCTCCACACCGCGGCGATCATTCTGCACGGCGTTGTAAGGAACGTACACCCTTGGTACTTTCATGTGTGCTGGTCGCTCGGATGTGCCATGCAGAATTAGCTTCCAGCTAATGATCTGGCCCTTGTTCTCCATACGACCAGACTGAGGGAAGATGGATTACAAGACAATTAATCAACTGGTGAGGAATCAATTTCTTATATGAGTACTTGTGGGGCAGTGGGAGTGACAATCACAGTCAGTGCACTAGATGGGGTGGGACCGCAGAAACGACAAATCCATCCCTAAAATTCTGGATTAAACTGTTTACAGCTGTTTATAATAACTGATTGTCTTTTTAATTCTCGTGAATTTAAGAACTATACTTGTATGGGGAGGTGAATAACTGTGTCCAATTAATATCATTGTAGCTCATATTTTGTAACAATACAGAGAGGAGGTGGAAAGTTTGGGTCCAAAAAATATAAATGCAGACCAAGATTTTGTTTCAACCAACTAGTTGAGTACTCTGTGAATGTGACTATTTACACATTCTTTGTCTGGATTTGTACTTTCTGAACCTGAACATTCTACTTTTGATATAGGGTCAGATAAAGTGAACATAATTCATCTTTAGTTATTATGTAGAAAAGACCCAAATAAAACAAATCTATCTTAAGTCTGTACTTAGTGTTTAAAACTGATAGAACATTTATTCAATAGTTATTCAAAAGATTTAAATATATTTATTTTGTGGCAGTGCTGTGCTCGTAATCTGTAATACATCTGAAATCTTAGCCAAGTATTGCCAATTTTTTTTTGGCTATGCATTCGCGAGCCAAAGCTTTGACTGTACAAGTTTCAGATTTGGTGACCCAAACCACGTTCAAATAATAGAAATATGTATAAAAAAGTACGTAATTTGACAGTTTTACTGAAAACCTGCCGCACATATTCAGTACCAGTACAAAGTTTGAGTTCATCCATTTGAAACCATTTTTATGTTAATCCTAAGCATTTTAGCCTGTGGTTCATGAATCCCCCATATAATCATTTGGCTTTACGCAATACCACAAATACTAAAGGGCATCCCCCTTCCCCTCGGTCCGTAGCTCTTAGTTACTCATGTAATCACGCATTAGTGGTTAGCTCTGGTCTGTCTACATTTGAGGGTTCTTAGTTTTAAGTAAGTTTGAAGAAATCACTGCATTGTCTATGTATTTGTTTATGAACAGGAATTGAATTCAGTTGTCTAAATAGCAGATTTTTAAAAATATTTTGGTCCAACCGCTCCTTATTTGTAAGACAAAGCAAGGCTGAGGGGTTGAGTTTGCACAAGTGATTAAAATTTCCCAGCATGGAAATGGCTGCATCATGGTCAAGCGTTGCTTAGGAGATGGTGAACTGATGAATGCATTGCGTTTGTGAAACTATTATCAAGGCAAATTTAGAGATTATTATCTTATATCTTATTATTATTTAGTCCTCACAATTTCTTTTCTTTATTGTAATTTTAAATTTGTATTTTTCATTTTCAAGTATTTACAGATAATACTTGTGCAGCTCAAACGCACCATATCCGTGATCTTTAAGGTCCAGGTGCCAGCTGGGTCTTCACCCCAGGTATGGACAGACATAAAATCCCAGTTCTTGAAGCCATTGGAAGAGGTGTCTCTCTCCCGCTCAGCTAGCAGGACTGTGCTGGTGCCTGGCAATGGAAAAGCTGTTAATGTCTTTTCAATTTCCTGTAAGTGCCCTGTCAGTGCCTTTAAATACAATGTAAATATCCTCTAAACGGCCTGATCATTTCCTGCAAGTGCCCTGTCAGTGCCCTTTAAATATAATGTAGATATCCTCTAAACGGCCGGATCATTTCCTGTAAGTGCCCTGTAAATATAATGTAAACATCCTCTAAACGGCCAAATCATTTCCTGTATGTGCCCTGTAAATATCCTGTATACGTCCTCTAAATGGCCAGATCATTTTCTGTAATTGTCCTGTCAGTACCTTGTAAATATCCTGTATACATTCTCTAAATGGTCAGATCATTTCCTGTAAGTGCCCTGTCAGTTCCCTGTAAATATCCTGTATACGGCCTCTAAATGGCCAGATCATTTCCTGTAAATCAATGCCCTGTAAATTATTGTTTCAATTCTGGTCAATGTCAATGATGTGGAGAAGTTGATACTCATTGTAACCCACATATTCAAGGCCCATTTAGAGTAAAGTATTCATTTTTATCTTCAGCAGGATGAGACCACTCTTTGTTATTAGTGACACCAGTAGCAAACATCAGACATATTATGCTTTTGTCAATTTCACATGAATGTTATGAATATTACCCATCATCTGGGTAGAAAACCTTGGCATATATAATAGAATGCTGGACTAGAATAGAAGCCTCCACTCCTGGTGTATATAACAGAAGGCTGGGCATTAGTCTATCTGATGGGGTGGTGAGGGTGATGTGCAAGCCTCCATTCCTAGTGTATATAACAGAAGACTGGACATTAGTCTATCTGATGGGGAGGTGAGGGTGATGTGCAAGCCTCCATTCCTGGTGTATATAACAGAAGGCTGGACATTAGTCTATCTGATGGGGAGGTGAGGGTGATGTGCAAGCCTCCACTCCTGGTGTATAGAACAGAATGCTAGGCATTAGTCTATCGGGTGGGGAGGTGAGGGTGATGTGCAAGCCTCCACTCCTGGTGTATATAACAGGAGGCTGGGCATTAGTCTACCTGATGGGGAGGTGAGGGTGATGTGCAAATCTCCTCTCCTGGTGTACTCGATGCTGGCCTCCATCTGAATGTGCTCCAGGGACTTGATGACGTTCTCTTGTCCAGCACAGGCTTTTGTGGGAATTTCAATGGTGATCTCACCAGCAGCTTTCAATGGCCTGATAAAAATTGAAAAAAAATGAAACCAATAACAGTAAAATGTTATTTGACCTCACCCTCTTTGTATTGAGGTTAATCCTAATCTGTGCCTGGGTATGAATGAATGAATGACTTTTTGCTTGTACACAGGATCAAAAAAGGTAATGTCCATCAGTGAGTGAAGGGAATAATAATAATTAATGTCTCTGTGAAGATGTATAGAACCACAGGTAATGGGAGTTTGGCTACTTCCAGTATCTGTATTATATCTTGGCAAATGTGCAATTACCAACCTTCCCAATAGTGTCACTTATCTATTGACTAAAGCCCTTCCCCCTTATTTATTATATTTATGATACCCTTGCATATACTCCCCAATGTCTCTTGTACCTATACATTGTGTATACTGTGTTTTTATCTTGTTCTTATATCTCTTGCATCTTTGTGGTCTTGCCAGCTAATTTCGTTGTCCAGGCAACTGTACAATGACAATAAAAAAGTCTTGAAGTCTTGTATGCCTGACTCATATCCCAAAAGTAATACTTTTTTTTAAGAGGATTCATTGCAATATCGGTTCTGAAATAGTGGTCTAGAGGATTTATTATTTGAAAATAATAGACAGAAACTTGTATATAAATAAAATATAAATGTATGCACATACAAAACACATACATGAAAGTAGATACACGCCTCTTCTGTTCTGTTCCTTATCTATATTGTTGCACTAGATTATAGATATTTTTATTCATTTTTTCAGAAAATTTCAATGTATTTTTTTAAGCAGCACTTTTAGAAATTATGAATAATATATATGAATAATATGAATAAAAAGCAGCAGTGGGAACAGCAGAAGCACTAAAGGCTGATTTATACTTCTGTGTAGAATCTACACCATTGGAAACCTCTGCCGTAGCCTGACGTGCACCTTCCCTGCAGGCGTTAAGCTGTGGCGTAGGATATGTGGCTACTTAGGGCGTAGATTCTATGCAGGAGTGTAGATCAGCTTAAGGACACACAGGGTTACAGAAGCAGATGAATGCCAATAAACCACAATGACAGCTATGTACTTGACAGCCAGTGACATTACAGTTCCGCGGTCTCACCTTGGCTGAAAGTCATCATCCTTCACAATGCACTGCTTCTTCTCCGGGACATGCTTCCATGATTTAGGATCTGCCAAGTCCACAAGTGCCTTGGCGTTCAGGAGCCCGAAGCCAAACCGGCTGTTCACCATCAGTCCAGCACCATTCTTCTTCCAGCCCGGGTTGTTAGCCAAAGGGTCAAACTCTGATGTCCAAACAACCAGGTGTTGCAGGTCCCTCCAGGTGAGATTGGGGCTGTTGGCAGATAATAAGCTTGACATTAACACAAAGTATAGGGCACAAGATGGCTTCCCGGTAACATTGTGTGTTACTTGCTCACGTAAACATAATGAATGCATACTACTGTTGGTCTTTGTGAGCTGAATATGCCCATATACACACAGCCCGCCATGCATTTTCCATTTATGTGCACAATGATGCAGAATGTGGACCTGGAAACATTACATTAACACTGCAGGAAGAACGCAACTGTCTTGCAGATAATCTTTAGTGCAAATGTTTGTGTGTCAATTTCCGTTGTGCTGACTGTTGCACTGGTAATGACATCTGGTTGGATCCTTGATGATGTATTAATACATGAGCCACAGTCATCACTCACTTCTGCTCCAGTGCCAGGGCGAAAATCCCAGCAGCCAGTGGAGCAGAAGCAGAGGTCCCGGTGTGCGTTTCAGTGCACTCATTGTGCAGGTCAGCGCTGGTCTGCATGACAGAGAACGAGATATTACAGGTGAACTGCAGCACAGACAGGCATGTAACACACAGGAATAACCTCTGCGCTGTCTGGTAAAATACAGTGCAAAGGATCATCTGCATAAATAATCAGTCGAAGAGGTTGTGACGAGAAGGGAAGTAGATTGTTTGAAGGCGAAACAGGGTATCGTACGATTCTCTGGTCGGTGTAATCTCCGCTGCTGTAGGCTGTGGCCAAGGTGGAGGAGCACTTCTCAGCGTACCAGGGAGACAGGCCCTGCTGCGAGGCACTGCTGATGGAGATGGTGTAGATGCTGTCTGTGTAGCCATCGCAGTCGCAGTTATCCCCCTGTCTGCCCCCGTTTCCTGACGCCCACACAAAGATGGAGCCCTTCCCACCGCGGCCCTGTAGATCCAAAGTGTCCCATTATTACATGAATGATAAGGCACACGACACCAGCATTATTATTAAATGATCATATTCACATATGCAGAATGAAAGGTGTGTGATGTTAATGTCTAAAAGAACCATCTCATCACTACATAACCTCATGTAGCCATATATATTCTGAGTGGAATCAACTGTAATGTTGAATCGTTTTTTTTTTCAAATTCGATTGTGAAGATTAAAAGCACTAGCTGACATAACACTGCTCTCCTTAGCTACGTACATTCTGGATGCCACACTGTTCTCCTTAGCTACGTACATTCTGGATGCCACACTGTTCTCC
>JAODJU010000119.1:26278002-26295817 GCA_026776725.1 Gnathonemus echidnorhynchus | reverse complement strand
TCAGAACTCGAACTTTTTAGGATTCGATCCGGAGTCCGGAACGGATTAAGTTCGAGAACCGAGGTACCACTGTATATTATTTTTTTCTGCTCTAGGAATATTTCAGGGCAGGGTCGAAGAGACAAGAAATATGTTAATCCAGGTGTAAAAGCTGGAAAATATAACAGATCAACAATTGGAAGCAGTATCTATTTTAAAATCCCGTCAGGGCAGTAATCAACAGACTGTGGAGCATGCACAAGTATTATCAAATTATAAAGTAGTATTTTCAATTAGTAATACAAAATGCACAACCAAAGTTTCCAAATATTCTAAGGAAAATCGTATTACAAATTCACATTGGCTGTCAAAACCTGTTAAAAAATTAACAGTTTTAATTCCAAGGTTTTGTTATACTTTCTTGAAGGACTACACTACGTATGTATGATTTCAATCATATAGTTCAATTCAGGCGAAAATTTGCATATGTCTTCTTTCCTGCCAAAGAGCACAAAACTGGCATCGCTAGTGGAGCGTCACTGCAGATAGGCGCCTGGAAAATGTTTTTCTTATCAAAACCGTTGCCTAAATTGCCAAGCGAACAAAGTTTTGGTTACATTCTGATCGCTTAACCGAACCAAATTGCCCGCCTATCAGTTTTCCGACCACTGATGCTATCGTGAACAAAAAAAAAAACGCAGGGCAAATGACTTTATGTTTATTATTAACCAGCAAAGGAGAACGAGAGCAATCTTAGTTAATGGTGGTGGTGCTGCTTACAGGAAATGAGACTGCCACAGGCAAAAGGACCATGTAGTGACCTTTGATAACTTTCTCCTCTCACCGATTGACATTTGCTAGAGAGGAACACTTAAGGATGGAAAACTAGTAGCTATCACGTTTCTGATCCATATCAATACGCTGGCAATTCCCCAAAGCAATCTGGATGTATTCTGTCCTATAAAAAGAGGATGAATGGATTCAGAAAAAAACGAAAAGCACAATTCATAATTATAACATATTATTTTAAAAGATATTTCACCCAGGCAATGTTTTGATAATGTTTTATTCCAAATTACTCAGAATTCAGTCAGCATGCAGCGTTTTATTTTTGCTGCCACAATCAACCTTCCCAGTTGTACACCAAGTTCCAGCCAGATGTTACATTTATGACATTCAGCATACGGATGAAGGGATTCATGAACACACAAAATAACCAATCTAGAAAATGAATACAGTTAAAATGGTGGGATGTGAGTATCAGCGGTAGCCTATGTCCATTCGATCCGCGTCCGTATGTAAGCAAATTTATAACCATTTGCCGGTGTTAACGTCTTTGTAGGAGAAAGTGAAAAGTACTACATTTTAACATAAATTTTCGTATTAAAATAGAACCAGTCCTATTTACATCGCTTATTAAGTAGGACAATTTAAACGGGACTGAAGCCATCTCCCCTATTCCTGGTACATACTTGATTATAGAAACATGTAATGGATATATTCAATATATAATGGATATTTCATGCTTACCTGTCTGACCAGTTGGTAGCCCAGCTCTTCGGCGATTGCCCGGGCAGCATCGGGTCCTCCCGGGATTTCCACCGCCCATTCGTTGATATACTGCCTGTTCACCGAAGCAGCGTCGGCACAGAGAAGACCGAAAACGAAGCACATCCCCAACGGTCCACATCGCACACCCATTGCAAAATATATAAATATATGTATATTAGATATACTGATTTATGTATCTACAAAGGCAACCAGATGAAGGCCACAAAATACAACTATATATTTTCCTTTGTCGATTTAGACCTATATTATTATTATTGTAAAATATAGCTACATCTATAATATTTTGCCAACACCTGGGAAGAAGCGACACCATAGACGCTGTTGTGCCTTACTGAACAAACGTAGAAAGCAACAGAGTAAACCGTGGATAGGAAAAAAATGTTTACACGTCAAATTACGAAAGTCTCTGACGTCAATTTCGAGTCTACCTGGAGTAGGAACTGCGCTCGAGTCCCAAGAGAGACGGGCGTGAAAGGGAGCCTGCGTTGGGGGGGACGGAGAGAGGGAGGGGGGGCGCAGCCTAAAAATAGCTCACTCCCTCATATTTATTACTGAAAAATAGGAATCTGGAAATCTAACCACGAAATACGCCAGTCTTGGAGTTAAACGCGTCAGCAATCGACCCTACATCTTTGCAAAATATTATAGGCCTATATCAGTTTTATCATCGCAGTATTTGATAAATAATAATTTAAATTTAACATACACGTGTGTTGTAGTTATACAGCTAGAAAAATAGCAAGAATTAATTCCATAACTAGAGAACGGCTATACTCATATGAGTGCTATTCATTTATTTATTCGGTGTTTCTATGTGTTTTACTCGGTCCTTACGCTGCAGTGCAAATGTTAATCAAAGGGCTATTACGTACGCTTCTGCAAATACATGCTTTCTTATCAGGGAGGCAGTAAAAGCGTGTTTTTCTATAGACTCACTCAACGAACGACCAAAACAATAAATGCTTCTTAAATATCAGGGAACCAACCAGCCAAACTACCTAGTTGGCTGTATTTCCATCGTGTTTTCATTTTGCCAAACGTAAAGGTGTATAATAAAACATCCCAAGTTAGCACGTATCAGTACCAAAATGACGGACAGCTCCATTGCCTGAGGGGGAAGGAGGCTACAGTCACGAATAGCATGGAGTGAGTGAAAACAGAAGTATATTTTTAAACCACCGAAAAAACTTACGCACAGCATCTTCATTGTGGCTGAGGATATTTTACAAATGGATATTAAAGACGGATGGTTTGAAAATGTACTGAAATTCATGAACCATAACCTGGTTTAAAAATATACATAATACACAAGCCCCTTAAATACCTGCAAGTGCAATATTAAAACAAACAACTAATTATAAGTAAAAAAAGAAATCTGGTAAAACACAAGTCTTATTTAAGGAATTCAAATGTGAATCATCTTTGTCCATCCATCTGTCCGTCCCTTCTAACCATGTATCAAACCAGACAGGGTTTGAAATAAATTTATGTTTAAATTCACAGATGTGGCCTGTCAATTGAAGTAGCACGAAATTCAGATTTCAAAAATCTTACTTTTTTTGTTTGTGTCTTTATTTTATTAGCTTGTGCATTTACTTCTTGGGAGAATGCTGTACATGGAACCTGTCCTGCTTGTATTTTTTGTTTTAATAGGTTTCAAATGATTGCTTCTTTTGACTGTAACACTGTTTTCTCATATGGCATTGTGCCAAGGAAAATGATCATTTTCATTAGATCTGGTACGTCCACTCAACAGTCCATTGTGATGGTGGATCCCTTATCCTTTGGGCCCACAAAAGTGCAACAACTCTCCATTATGGAAAGTTTTTCATTCTTTGTTCAATGAAGGAAATGCTATCTTAATATTCTCATATTTACCCAATCATTGTCAAAAAAGCACCTTCTTCCTTTATTTAAGTGCCTCAAAAGTATTCAATGCATGTATAAAAGAAATGACAGAGAAATTAAGAATTGCACCTTGCTGTTGAAATCCACTGTGGACTGACAGTAATTAAGCCAATCACTCGTTCTTGCCCGGCAGTGATCAAACACAGCATTTGCCCAACACAGTGTCATCAGTCTCTGCTTAGCAACAGGGCATTTACTTGAATCCAATTCAGTGTCCTGCTCAAGAACAACTGCACAAGGAATAAGGTAGAAGAAAGAATGGAGATCACACCATTCTCATCAACTGGGAGATCATCAACATTCAACATCCTGTAGTGCTGAATTTGGTCTTGCATGCTCTCTTTTTCCCAGTTTTTTTGTATCCCTGTATAATACACTCAGATATAATATCCATTATCCCCTATAACACAGAGGGGGGCAAAATTAAAAACTTGGTTGAATTTGAGGGCCAAACCAGGTCAATATTTATTGAAAAACAGTTTTAAATTCACCATGTTAAGTCAGATGTATTATGACGCATTATTCATACAGAATTATGAACTTAACTTCTCCCATAATAAACCAAGTTTATAGATTAAACAAACAAATGAGAGATCACATTCAAAATAATAATAATAATAATAATAATAATAAAAATCATCAGTAGAATTAATTTTTTAGCCTGATTGAGCACGCCACATGGTACTGTTTTGGTACATTATGGAAGCGATAAGCACTGAAGTGGCAGCGAAGAAAGCGACAGCTCAACAGGCACATCTTTTAAAAGAGGACGTTTGCTTATGGATAAACAAGACAAAAAAGCGTCGGCAGTGTGGCGATACTTTTTTTAGTTTAAAGTCTCACAATTTATTAAACATAAAGATATGCCGAATATATACAGATTACTAATATTTTAGGTGCACTACTAAATTGCATTACATACATACGTGCTATCGAGGAGTCAACGCATAAGTGCGGCTAGACTGAGTTTTCAATGAATACCCAGTTACAAGTACACTACTTAAAACTATTATTATAACGACAGAAAAAGTGGCAAGAGCCTATCATGTGACACCTGGGGGGGCATTCCACAAAACAAAATTTCTCAGTTAGTTGGGTTATCTTAAGCTTAAGCACAAAACAAGATTTTTCAGTTAGTTGGGTCATCTTAAGCTAGGAGTCTGGATTGTCCAATAGGAATGCTCCTTACCTAAACTCTTATTGGACGAGCATGACTTCTAGCTTAAATAAACCCAGCTAATTGAGAAATCTTGCTTTGGGGAACACCCCCTGGGGCCTTTTTCAGAAAGTAAGATTTCTTGCGTAGCCAGATAATTTGTTGCATTTAAGGTAGTCTGGGCTATGAAAGTGAACAAAGATAAAATCCACTGAAACTGGGTTATCTTAACAGGAAGTTTTCTGGCTAAGCAAGAAATCCTGCTCTCTGAAACAGGCCTCTGGATAATTTAAGCCAAAAGTCAAGACTGTCTACTGTATTTGAAATGACAATAAAAAGCCACTTGACACTTGACTAGATTCATGACTTCTGCCTTAAATCATCTAGCTAACTGATAGATCTTGCTTTGCGTAACTCCCCCCTGTATGTTCCAAGGCTGCAACAGTACTACAACAAATATATATATCCATGTGAAACAAAGCAATTTCAGCCTGCATAACACCTGAGCAGTCTGTATAACACCTGAGCAGTCTGTATAACACCTGAGCAGTCTGTATAGCTCATTTTTTTGTCAATTATCTGTCTCAGTGCGTCTCAATTTAATGGGTTGATCGTGAAGCAAAAAATGTAATTGATCTTTGTTTTAACCAGTTAGTTAATTTTAGAGAAAAAAAAAAACTTTATCATCGGACTGCTAAAAATATTGTACTTGTGTCACATGGTGGCTGATGAGGATTAATTGGTTCCAAAAAGGGTTCCACTTTGTGTGGATATCGTTCGTGTTGCAACAACCAATTTTTAAAATGGTTAATTAATATTACTACATATATTTTATTTAAAAAGTCATTGATGTATATCATGGATCTTGATTGTAACCAACAATATTGTGTGCCCACCCCTAGCATCAATCATAATTAAAATATGAAAGTTAAAAGCATGAAAAGATTTGAATGAGTATATAAAGGGCAGTTCACTCAAATGATAAACCAAATGGAAACAATAAGGTTGTACAGAAAATAGAATAGTGGCACCAAAATCCTTCTCATCAAGGTATTCGTGAACCTTGGCTCCTTTCTGTGGAAAGCTACAACCCATGATTTGAGCCTCCAGAGATGTGTTTACTTAAGCCAATTGTTTCCATGGTGACTGGCTGTAATTGAAAATATAGCTAGGGATGCCAGCTCTGTGAAGTTGTATTCGAAAATATGGACAATGTATGTGATCAGAAATAATATATATTGTTTCATTTTCACTGTAGAGAACTCGGCTGCTTATTGTCATAGCTATTTCAGCTTACTATATTGTTTTGCGCTCGTCTGAACTCTGCCTGACCTCATTAAGTTGATTGCTTACAGGTAAATTAGGGCACAAATTGCACCCCACTTGTGAGGACATCCTATTGTTCCCTGCATAAATAAATGTGGTCATATGAAAGTGTTAAATTAATAAAATTCTAATGTGTGTCATAGATCAGTGTGGATATAAATGTTTATGTCCACAATATTCTATCATAGCATTCGTCTTTATTGTCAAGGTATAATGTGATATAGACATACTATGCAGAGGCTTTTTGGGGGGGGGCAGGTACTCAAAGCCTCTGGCACATACATTAAAGGGACACTACAGCACCTAGTACCTATAAAGGGGGACACTTCAAATATTTTGGGTAAATGGGGCAGGTGCTCAGGGACCCCTACTCCCCACCGCCCCCCCAGCATGTGTCTGTGATATAACTATCCTGCGATGATGCTTAAAAAATCTATTTGCACTCTGAATAAAAGTGATGTGCATCACCTGAACCCTGCATTTGGAAAAGGACGCATTCAATCTGATGAGCCGAAAGTGGAATAATCAACAAAAGCCGTTGGGATAAATCTATTCCCTTTTAAGATAACAAAGGCGACGCAATAAGAGGAACATTTATATGCGAGCTTCATCCCCATCTCACTCTGCCTGTGACTCACTCCCTCCTCAGCACATAACCGTTTCAGCTGTCAAGGTTCTATGGTTGTCATGGTTACCCTGTTTTCTCTCAAACCCCTACTCTCTTTCTCACACTCCTGTATTACTGATCTGACCATGAAACGCAATTGGTGGACGCTGCTTAAATATAATTAACAAACTCTTATTTCTTGAATGAGAAGTGGTATATATTTTTATATCTCTCTTTAAACCGTTACAAATGTCCACAATATTGCAGTATGAGGCATTCTAACTGTTTATCGTTGATAGAGATGAAATTTAAGCTTCTGCCATGCATTCACATAGTCAGGTTCAGCATTAAGTGACGGATGTTTCGTGTTGTAGACTGGGTTTATTTTTCATTAAATTCATTTAAGATTTTGGTCTTGAATATCCTTCCTTTATCTGGCCACGCACCAAAACTGTGCAGCTCTCACCTCTGCATTCAAAATGAAAATTTGGCTTGAACCAAACATCATTGTGCAGAATACCATACATTGGGCTGAAATCAAAATGATAGAAAAAACTCGTCTGCAATCTGTCTTTATAATAAATCTAGTTGCTGATTGACTTTCTATTAAGCAGCGATTGGCTTCCTTTGCAGTTAGATAACCCCTTAATAACAGCTTCTGACTTTCTGTGGTCTTATCAGTCAATTACACTCCCCTGTAATGACCATAAATAATGGAAGAAGACCAGCTGGCTTCACTGGAGAGAGGACAGACACACAATAATGTGCACTATTGACTTCTCAGAGATTCAGTGGATGCTGGCCTGTAGAGAAAACTGGAAGCGGCTTATTGTGGACATTTTTTCAATTATCCTCATTAATTTCAAATGGCAGCACTTCTCCACCCTTTCATTGCTTAGTACCAGAGTGGAGATAGAGTCACAAATGAGCTTGGAATTGTTCAGCAGTAGCCTCAGGGAAATTAAAGTTCAGATTTAAGCATCCAGGACTGCAATGCTCTTCAAATGTGCCAGCTGATCTATGAGGTGATGTGGAGGGGGCAGGAGCACCCACCGCCTCGCCTGTCAACACAGCCGATTTCTCAATCCATTCTGACCCTAAAAGCTTTAATGGGAGCTGGAGATGTACTTAGCTCAGCTTTCTGTTTTTTTTTTTGCTGTTCTGTTGACATGTACATATGCACACTTATACAGGCATGCAAACACAAAATGCATGCAAACATGCACAATGAACAGTAAATTCACAAGAGCCCTATTTCACACCAGTGGCAGATACAGAAAGTGGGTGATAGGTGAGCCTGGCCTAAACCTGGGTAGGCCTGAGTGAAGCGCATTTCCACACGTTTTCTTAAACTGACTTTGATATTCACAAAATAGTGAACACAGCCAATAATACAGTCTCATTAATACGTAATTCTAATAATTCTCAAGACAAAACAATTGACGTTCAATGTAATTAGTGAAATGAAAAATGCATTCTAATTTTTTTTTTCATTCATCTGGATGGGTAGGCCCAACCATCAATCTGTACCCCCACTTGCCCCCCTTCCCGGGAAATCTGTTTTAAAACAGAGTCAGACCAGTAAAATCAGGGCCAGGCACCATCACACTGGTCATTCAATGCTAGGTGGCACATCCAGTCATTTATATAATCGAAATAAAGGGAGGGAGCTCCAACACACAATGTGATACAAGCTAGGGAATGACAAAGGATAACCACTGGCCAGTCACATCTGTCCTTTAACATGATGTAATAAAGGGGTGGAGCTTTGCAGTCAGGTCATGAAAGAAGGACGAACAGAAGGAGTAAATCTAACTACTCCAACTACCTTTGTGGGGTCTCCCATTTCATTGTAACGCTAACCAAAATTAGCCAAAACCGAATACAAAGTAGAAGTCTTCTTCAAGCCAGCCGAGGTTTTAGGCATTATTATATGATAACATTGTAACATTTAGTCTCAAAATTTGTCCCGTCAAAGAGAGCAAAACCAATACATATAAAAATCCATATTCATACAGCCACTGAGAAGCTCGCAATGGTGACCCAAGCATTTTACATGGACATTTGTAGATACATGAGAGATTGTTTTCATTCTTCAGTACAGCCGATTTTTGTCATATATGCAACTATGAAAACAAGGAAATTATCAATGGGAGAGAGGAATTGAATCTGAGTATAAAGAGCAAGATAACGTGTAATGTGGACCTGCTATCATCTGCCAAAGGATACGCTGTGAAAGGGTCTCTCTGAAAGCCCTGTATCTCAGCCATCCACACCACCAGCTAGTACAAGGGCCCCTTACTCATTCTGTCTAGTTGTAATCAATTAAACGCTGCAGTGGTCTGTCGACTGTGTACGTCATCTTTGCCCTTTAGACTGGAGAGGTGATCTAAAAATCTAGATGTCCATGACAGTGAGAAGTTACATATTTAAAAATCTATTCATAAATATCCTATGAGCCTGTTTGGGATAAGCAGTTGGAAGATGAATGGGTAGCTATACGGAGTTTTTTTTTGTTTGTTTTTTATCATCCACCCGAGGGTGTAGATTTGGGAATGGATGGTAGGTATGCGTCCCTAACAATATTGTGGGAGTACTGTGTGTGTTTAGGGGAGCGAGGGGTTCGGAGCTCATTTGGTCCGATGCTGAAAGCAAACCTACGCCCTTGTACAGTACCCACCTGAAGTACTGGGTGCACTTTCAGAGCTTTTATTTTTCATTCATCATGTCAGTTTGTGGACACAGGTGCTGGAGGCGGAACCTCATGGAAAGTTCAGGGAAGGGTAAAATGTTTCAGTCACCACTAATAGCACAAGAAAATTAAACAGAGATATGACATATTCATCCGGCTCCAGGCCAATGTGGGGACTAAAATTAAAGAATCAAGTGACTCAAGGCTGTTCCTATGTTATAGTCCCTTGTCTGATGACACCTTCTGTCATATTAAGGTCATGTCTGTTTGTTTGTTTAAAAAAACAGACAAGAACATTTTGTTTAAAATATAATTCAGGCTTTTATTAAAAACATTTTACCGGTTTGAATTACATAATATTAGGTAATTTGGTTCACAGCCTCCATAATGATGCTCCAGAAATTTCCGTCCCGGTTTTATGGTCCAAGCAGATCCATCCATCTAGCCACTTATTTTGGTCAGGGTTGTCGGGATGATCTGAAACTTATCCCACGCAGAGGTCATTGTTCTTATCAGCCAACCATACCTACATTATTTCAGAGCATTCACATTTCAGAGAAATAATCTCATTTTCAGGTTATAAACTGTGTATTTTTCAGAAAGGCTCTGAGCATGTAGGTTGCAGGACTTGCTTTGCATCTTCTGTTCCCTGATGATGCACCTTTTCTAATCACCATTTATGTTTGTTACTCACATCACACAAAGTGATGTCTCCATATTCCAGGCACATTTGTAATTCAGTTATGTGTGTCTCTTTCTCCCTTCCTTCACTGAGATGCTGTGAGGATGGATCTTGATTGTTGACCGCAGCTACATCCCTTCGCCTAGTCAAAATCGGCTGAATACTGACAACTGCCTTGTATTTTGTTCCGGTAGTTGCTGAGGCTATATAACCTGTAGAACCGGTTCTAGACTCTGAGAGGAACGTATTACCGAGCGTTCTTTTGCTCCGCTTTCTCCTGCCTGCTTCAGTGCCTTCTTATGTACCATTGTATGAGTGTATTCCCTGACCTGCCGCCCACTGAGTCTCTCTCCCCTATTCCCCTCTTGGTGTGCGTGACTGTAATGAAATCACCACATCTGCCAAGTGCCAGCCTTTCTCTTCGTGCTCCAGGACAGATTTCCTGGCATATCGATCCTAGCACCCATTTCTGACTCTGACTCTTGTCTAGTGTTTCAGCTCCCTGTTAGCTATGCATCTGGGACCCTCTAACCAGACTGGGTCTATGTTGGGTACTTACTTCTTGTCTCCTTCTTTGTACAATTTCTGTTGTTAATTTCTTGCGACAATATTTTGGGTAAAATTTTTACATGCCCTGTAAAAATGCCTCAGCAACAAAGGTGAGCTGTGATATTTTAAACAAACTAGCATAAAATCCACCCATCCATCCATCCATTACCTATACCGCTTTATCCATCTGGGTCACAGGGAAGCTGGAGCCAATCCCAGCATCTTCGGGCGAGAGGTGGGGTACACCCTGGGCAGGCTGCCAGTCCACCACAGGGCCAACACAGACAGACAGCCCCACACACTCACATTCACAGCTATGGGCAATTTAGAGTAGCCAGTTGACCTAATCTACATGTTTTTGGACTGTGGGAAGAAACCCACGCATGCATGGGGAGAACATGCAAACTCCACACAGAAAGGCAACCTGGGGACCGAACCCAGGGCCTTCTTGCCGTGAGGCGACAGTGCAAACCACTGCACCACCGTGACGCCCTCTAGCAGAAAATATTATAAATAGAATGTAAAATTTATATGCAAAAGTTATAGCACTTTACTCTTAAATGGGGGCTGTACACCGCTACCTCCCACCTCGTAGGTTAAGGGTTTGAGTCCCCCTGCTCTTTAACTAGTGTATGCAGAGTTTGCATCCTCTCCCTGTGCTGTGTGTATTTTTTTTCAGGTACACAGGTTTCCTTCCACAGTCCAAAGTCCAAAACAATGCAATTAATGGGGATCTCGAAACTGAGTATGGTATGATTGTCCATATGTGTCCTGTGATGGATCAGCTTTACCCTGACCAAGATAAATGATAAATGTCAGGAAATGGGTAGGCAAACAAGATATGTCATTTAAATAGTTCTGATAGTAGGTGAAATTATGAGCTATTTTGTACCTAAGCAAATACACACAAAACTAAATACAAATATACCTCTGCTTTACCATATATACATTACACTATACTTGGTGTGTAGAGTGCCTTAAAGGGGGGTATTTAACAAGAAGTGGTATTTATAGACAGGATGTAGACTGGTATATGGAGAGGGAATGTTTACGGAGGAGACTGACGTGCTGCTTCCATTCACTCATAGCTTCATCAGCTTCATTTAACGAGTGTAAGTATAGGTATATATTGCTAATTAAAAAGAAGAATGCACAACTGATTTTGATTATCTTTGTGAGAGCATATACACATGCTGGTATTATAGTCCATACGGCAGTCATTGAGATGTGGAGATATGTACAAGAAGATGGGGAATAATTAAAATAGAGAGAGTGTGTGTGTTTGAGAGAGAGAGAGAGAGAGAGAGAGGAAGAGAGAGAGAGAGAAAGAGAGAAGCCCTGCAGCTCTCATGTCTTTGTCCCAGTGCTTCTACAGATATGGATGTGGCTATTCTGTGTGCCAGGTTAATGAGAAGCCCCACTCATCCCCCAAGTATGGTGTTTAAAAACATAATTATTCCCCAATTTGGCAGTGCGAGACCCAGTCATCTTTCTGCAGTAAACGTCATCATGTTGCCCCAAATCTCAGCATCTTTCAATTAAAAGGCTGGTTTTAGACAAGCAAAAGGTGATTACACCTTGATCACAAAGGGTGCTGGAGCAAGACGATTCTGATTGGACTGATGAGTGATGATGTTATCAGGTCCCTTACAAGAGGGCTGTGGACATAGATCCACAACAGAATGACTGGCCGCTTAACTGCTTATCAGAGCAAGTTTCCTCAATCTTTATCACAAGGACCTGGAAAGAAAGTTTGCTGCTAAACCTTTCCATCAAAGCAGCCATTAACCAGAATGATTTCACACAAGCACACGTGGATGACCCAGTTCTGAGGTTGTCAGCCCCTTGACACCTTTGTTTCATCTTCTGTGATTGGTTAGGGTGGCGTCAGCCTTGAGCTGCAGCAGATATTCTTCCCTCAGCGGCAGCAGCAGCACTGAACAACTTGATTGGGCCCCGAACAAGCTGCCCCTGTCACCTCTGCCCACTGCTGACGCACATGCAGTTCACAGACGTCACCACACTGCTCAGTCAGTTTCACTGCACCACGCGTGCTCCCCCCACTATTACATCACGCATGCTGAACAGAAAGCCAGCCTCCAAAGGCATTTTCAATTCATTTACAATCATTTTTCACAGAATGAGGGGAGATGCACATTAAACATAAAAAACACCAATACTCATCAGTCTCATCAGTATGAGTGCTCAGCTAGCAGGGAGCTGGGATCACAGTTATTGCCTCAGGAGGAGAAGACGTTGCCAGATGTCTCGCACCAAGAAGCCACATCAAAGCTTAAACGGGTCTCTGCAAGGAAGTGTTGAATGAGTGCCACCTGTTGGTCTGTAAATTGCTAACACTAAACAACGAGTTCAAATACCAAAAGCACTGCTTGTAGTAGGAATCCCTGTTACTATGAGTATGACAAATGACTTGAAAGTAGGTATGAAAATTTTAAACTGATACCAATAACCGATAATTAAGTCCTTGTCATGGCTGATTCCGATAAATATAAAAATATGAACTTATTGGTTACTATAATTTTCATATAATCTACAGTTTTCTGTACGCTGTTTTGTATTTTTTGTGTAAGGCACCACAGTGCTTAGTAGCAGTATATTGGGCTTTACAAAAATTAAACTTAAGGCCTGTGGTCAGTTGCTGTAGATAAAAAACAGCAGTAAAAGATACTCATAACCCAAACATTTTACATATGAAATCAGTAAATGAAATGCACTGACATATCAAATCACACAACCCTCAAGAAAAGGGTTTAACAGAACAGTCATATTCAAGTATTTTATGCATAATAAAGAAATGCATCTATTCAACCTTCAGTGCATGATGATGAGGGTAGGTATTTATATAGACTTTTTAAGTTAAATGTTTTTCAAATACACAAATTAAATGTATTGACATTTGTCAACAAAAAAATAAAAAATAAAGATCATTCTCAACAAAAGGGCATAGGGCATAGTAGTTTCAAGTTACCCTGAAAGTTTCAAGTTACCCTCACTGCTGCAGCAGGTTCACGTCAATAAAATACGTTTATAAATTATGTCTTTTAAAAAGTGTGTTTTTGTTATTATAAAGAACTCGCTTGTATTTAGTTCGGCAGTGCGACCAACATGTTTTACTATTGGAGCATAGGTTACCAAGGGGAAGTGGACGTTAGGATAGATTTCTCTGGATCTCTGTGAGGTCCACGTTCAGAGCACCATCAAGCACAAGCAAGGGGGCCAGGACTTACTTCATGCCTGGTGCTGAGCATAAATTAGAGAAAGGAAAGTGAGTGGGTTTTTTACTTTGACAGAAACATACCACACTTCATAAATGTAACTTTTAAAAGCACCTTTGCCTGTCGTGTTGGAACTGGAAGTATGAACATTCAGGCCCACGGACGTTCAGGCTCTGCATCGCGAGTGCATATTTGGGCACACTTTTACTTCAGGTATGGATCGGTCCTGAGCTTGTGACACAGAGAGCCAGGGGCAGATTAAGGTGTACAGAGGCCCCGAGGCTACAGTAGTCTGTGGGCCCCCCAACCCCGCCCCCCTATATTTTTTACTGGCCAATGGGGGCCCCCTTGCAGGCTGGCACACGTGGGGCCCCTAGGCTTAAGCCATATCTAGCCTGTGCGTTAATCCGCCCCTGCAGAGAGCAGATGAAAAGGCAGAAGCATTACGACTGGCTAAAATGTGGGGGGCATTGATTCTTATAAAAATACAGTTTGCCAATAACAAGGTCAAAAAATTACTGAGGATATGTCAATATATCGTGCGATAAGTCGATAACATAATTATCGCGACAGGCCTAGCAATCAGTACATCCTCACCAATATATGTTCAGCAACTCGTTTTCCAGAGTCTGTGTCATTACACACACATAGAGCACACTAAAAGTCAGGAAAGACATGGTTAAGTACATAGAGAATTTTCTTTTTACTACATTTGGCATTACCAAACAACATCCAGAAGGCATTTTAGGGAAGAAGTGCTTGACTTTGAGAAGGGACGTATTATGACCCTAGCTGAATGTTAGTGGTTGTTGGCCTGTGTGTGGTGGTTGGTAACTTGTGGTTTAAGAGGTGTGTTCTAATACTTATTTCCATTTTGTGTGCGTGTCTATCTACACACAAATCAAGCCACAAATAACTGTAACCGTGAAACTAAACACTAAAAACAGTTTCTAAACAAACCGGACTTTTCACATCGTTTTAAAATAATTTTAGCCCATTTCAACAACTGGTCCTTCGGCGAACCGCAAACTTTTTTCGCATTCAGCACGCTAAAAGTTTGTTAAAATTCTAAGGAAAAAAATCACGTGAAAATGTCACCATTATAACAATATCAAACTTTATATGCATTTTAAATAATTTCCCGATCGAAATAACGTACAAATAATTCTGAATAACGTTTCAAAATGGCTGCTAGGCAAAACATGCCTTCCTGTTTATTTTCACGTACAGCAAAGCATCCACGTCTTAAAACATGCTGTCGGTCTTTGTACCTCCGAATGGGTCCAGTGATCAAAACCCATTATCTTTCTTTATCCACAAAACAAGCTAAATTGGGCAAACATTGCAAGAACTACCTCTAGATAATGCCCCAATCAAACCAATGTGAGCAAACTTCTCATGTTTTACTTTGTTTCATTTATGTTTGAAGTAATTCTAACTCAGAAAAATAAAACAACGGGGGAAAAGCACGGATTATCCGAAAGCTGTTTACAAACCAAGCACTTAAAACGTGCACGTAAAAATACAGACACTTCACCGTGTTCGGGTCACTACCAGAAATACGTGCACAAGGGTTAAAAGGTGAGAGACTCAACAAAACGTAATGAATCCGAAGATTGGCGAAGGACACTCGGGCTTATAGCATTCAGTGTCGGTGCCTCGCATCACATTCGCCAGATGATCGACAGCTGTGATACCTGCAGCCTACAGAGTCCAGCACAATCAGCCACTTTTGGCAGCTCCTGGTCGCCCACGGCAAAAAAAATGAAAATAAGGAATGGACTTGTTTGAGAGGGAAAGAACAGCTGCCTGCTTGTTACTAAGATTTTCTCCCGATACATTGATGTGGCCCAATATATGAAGCTAGGAAATACAATACCCATAATCCCGTGCGGGAGACAGGTCAGTTACAAGAAACCCGATGAGTTTCTATGTCCTCAGTAATTACAAGGTTATACACTTTTGTTACTCACAAATTTGTTTTTTGTTAATGCGGTTTGGTGAGACCTTAAATGCTTAAAAGAACGGCGTGCATTAGAAGGATATATCCCTTTTAGTAAATAACTCCCTTACGTTTTACTCAGAGCGAGCAGTATGTAGTCCACGTCACAAAACAGTGTATCCATGTGACACAAACTCCCCGCAACCAGGGGGAGGCGCAGACTGCGGACTTGAGATCCCGCCCCTGCACCTCTGCGAGCTTCGGAAAATCGGAATGTATCACAAACTTCTGTAGTTATTTAGCGGGTGGGGCAACAAGTTGTAAAAGGGACAGCACTAACGCTACCAATATTTTTCTGAATTGCCACTAGCTCCCGAGTGATCACTGTTTTCTAAACTGTCTAAAGATGCCGAACAAGAGAAAACACAACCGTCATCAAAAAACTAAAGCGGTGAGCCAACTATTATTATTATTATTATTACTCTTACTCTCTATCTACGTTTGCTGCGTTGTGGGTCCCAGAAATTTATTTCAGTAGTAGGATATATAACGTAAGTATACAAAACATGAAAACTGCATGTTGCGCAGTTAGAGGAATGATTCATGCATATTACAGTGCTTTTTCCTAATTACATGTTCTCGGAGTTAAGAAACATCAGTTAATGTATAATTTTATATACATTTGTACTATCTTGAAATTAATTGTCGAATGATTGCATCCATTGGTTTTAATAATTACGAGCTTTATGGGTAATGATGGAAATTATGTTTATGTTTAGAGCTAGGATCTCATTGTACGGTTTCTGGTAGCGACCTATAAAACTTTATGAATTTAGATGCAAATAATTCTTAGTTGCTCGAGGGGACATGTTGCTACACTTCGTAATACAGGCTAATGCGGTTTGCGGTTCGTTTTCAGGGGGTTGGGCGTCTGCTAGGATTCCCGTTTTAAAGGCAAGCTGTCCTCTTAGGTCTTGTAGCTTAGTGTCTTGTTTCATTCTTTAATTTGATAAGCTAACTTAACTTGGCAAATAGGTTTAGAAGGTGTTTGAACTGAATCGTCAGTTACGATTTTTACGCTCAGTTTACGTTCATGTATATTTCGGCTGGATAAAACTTTTTTGGTAGGACATCGCAAACCCTACCAAAAAGTTACCCGTTTTTTTCGGGTAACATACAATAATGTACGAATCCAAATGTACCAGCATAATAAACAACCATTAATTAAAGTCTCACTTTTAGCGGATTGGGGATCAGTCTGAAGGCCCTTTCAGCCCTAATCCCGAGGTGCTCAAATTCACCTTGTCCTTTAGGCTACACTATACTGGATTAAATAAGCAAATTGTCTACCATGTTTATGCTATTGCGTTTGAGGCAATATTAGCCTTAATGATGACCTCATACATCCATAAGTGCATTGTCTATAACACAGGTGTCAGACTCCAGCCCTGGGGGGCCGGAGCCATGCACATTTTTGGGTTTCCCTTCGTTTAACACACCTGATTCAACTTCTTGTGCTAATTACCACATAGCTGTTGAGCTTAATCATTTGTGGTGGAACAGGGAATGAACTAAGCTACAGAGGGCTGCGGCCCCCCAGGACTGTAGTTTGACACCCCTGGTCTATAACACGCATATTCAGTACAGGGTAATGGTGAACATGAGGTATATCGATGAAAAATAAGGTAGGTGAGACTCTGAAATGAAAGGTGCAGTCATCCTGCATATGGACAGGTAACTAGGTAAGCCTTTTCTGCTTAAAGCTGCACAACTGGTATATTACACAAGTGGCATTCCCCCTTATAGTTGTGGATAAATAATAAATTTCAGTTGACAGCTAGGGTAAGTAACAACAGCAAACACAAAACAATCTATGACTGTTAAACTTAATTTTAATTAAGATTACGTTATTATGTATTGCATAAATTGCATTGTGCAAACAGTTCTTACATTGCCTGCCACAAACGTTGTCAGTTTCATAAAAACTTGCTGTAGATCGCTTCGGATTCTAATTATTTTAGGACAGACCTCAGGAACTAGTTGTCACTGAAAAGTAATGAAGGGTTGAATCAGTTTTATAATTCAAACCACAGGATAATGTACACATTTTTTTGGACAAGTGATTTTTTTCACGCCCATGTTTGCATACTCTATGTGTGTGTGTGT
>JAODJU010000119.1:26256074-26271281 GCA_026776725.1 Gnathonemus echidnorhynchus | reverse complement strand
CAGTTGTGATCACGTGACGCTCGGCAGGCAAAGCGTATACATAATACTCGTATTGCAAGACCTCGCTCGTTTATCAAAGTTAAAATTTATTAAAATTTTTTGCTCGTCTTGCAAAACACTCGCAAACCAAGTTACTCGCAATCCGAGGCTTGACTGTACTTTCTCTGCAGTGTAAGGCTGCTGTGTGCTGAAGGCATGGGAACTTTAGTCCACTGGAGTGTTTCTGGCAAATGTCCAAGTGAGCGAGATGGTGGGAGGGGTCAGGAATGTGGAGAGTCACAGGCCAAGTCCGGGAACGAGAGTCGGCTCCTACTGGTGTTGCCAAATGCAGAAACAGACTCTGTTTGCTTGATCACTTTCTGAATCTGTGCACTGGCAGAACTATATGTAGTGCAGCCAAACTGTGATCCACAAAAATGGGGGGGAGGGAAGCATGAAGAGTTGATGGGTCCTTTCGTAGGAGGATTAAGATGCTAGTCTATGACTTTAAATTACCAAAGCGTACATTGCGTTAAGATCCGCTGGAAGGCAAATGATACACACATACAAACACACCCTTTACCAGGCTGACATATCTGTCTCTCTCTGAGCGTAAGGTTTTAAATGTTTCTTTTTTTATGACAAGGTTATTCAAGTTCATACCCTTCATACCTAAAGATACATCATACATCAGTAAGATTTAACCGTTAAGGGTCAGAGGCTAAATTTGTTTGTGTTCATGAACGTGTCCAGAAATAAGGAGAGGGTTCTTTGAAAAAATCTTTCATCATGACACATTATAAGTAGCTAATGCTACTGAAACTGTGTGTGGCACTTCTTTGTTATACTGAGAGGCATTGCCAGGGTTTGTTTGTTGCTTTTGCCCATCATTTCCATCCAATGTTCTGTTATTTATCTAGTTTTTTTTTTTTTTTTTAAACTCTGACTGTCATCTGTCTAAACCTGAAAATGCACGATTGTGGTGCAATATAATGACAATTATGATGGCACGACAAGTTGAATAATTGGGCAATATTGGTCTATCTTTGTATATATAGAAATCAGTTATGTGATTCATTAATAACAAACATTGGTAGTTTTGTAGATAGATTATTATGTACTTATAAAATCTCTAGTATATTTCGTATAATGTAGTGCAGAGTGACTGTTGGGTATTTGTAACGTTGTAACATGGAGGCGTGCTGTCTGCCAAATGTCGTGCTGTTGAAAGTAGACCTGCTACAGTTTGGTTCAGCCCTGATGTGTAAAACTGGGCAGGCTGGTTAGCAGGAGCTGTCAGAATGATTTTTTGGATGAATTTGATTAATGCTACAAACAATCACCTTGTGTGTGTGTGTGTGTGTGTGTGTGTGTGGTGATGTATATATTACATTGTGTGGACCAAATGTCAGTGTGGTAAAAACCTGTTATTTTGACCTTGTGAGGACGTTTTTGGTCCCCAAAGGGGGAAACTCAATTTAATAAAACTCCAAAAACGCCAATCAAAAAAAACCTATGGGTAAGGTTTGGGGGCTTTGGTAGGTTAAAGTTGTCATAGTTGGGATTATGGTTTTTCCCATAGAAATGAATGCCGCCCCTCCCACAAAGATATGAATATGAGTGTTTGTGTGTGTGGCTCAATTGCATCAGCAACTAACACAGCAGCAACATTTTGTAAACAAGTTAATTGAATCCAGTTGCCACGTGACAAATTTACTTATGAATTAGACGACATGTGTTGTGTGATGACTAGCTAGTTGCATGCATCGTACAAAAATACCTACATATTTTCATGTGTTGCACAACATAATACCTACAGATAAAATAAAGAATGAAAACCTAATATTTCTGATCCTTAAACTAAGCAGTCATTGATTTTTATTTATATGCCTTATAAAAAAAGGCACTAAAATGTAAATTAATATTTAAATAAATGATTATCATATAAAAAACTGAAGCCGTATTCCTGATATACATACACATACATACATACACACACACACACATACATACATACATACATACATACATACACACTCGCTGGTCACGTTATTAGATACACCTTGGTAGTACCAGGTTGGGCCCCCTTTTGCATTCAGAATTGCCTTAATTCTTCGTGGCATAGATTCAATGATGTGCTTGAGATATTCCTCAGAGATTTTGGTCCAGGCTGACATGATTTGTCGGCTGAAACATCACAACGTGAATCTCCTGTTCCACCATGTCTCATAGGAGCTCTATTGGATTGAGATCTGGTGACTGTGGAGGCCATTTGAGTACAGTGACCTCACTGTCATGTTCAAGGAACCAGTCTGAGATGATAGGAGCCTTGTGATGTAGCGCATTATCCTGCTGGAAGTAGCCATGACAAGCTGAGTACACTGTAGTCATAAAGGGATGGACATGGTCAGCAACAATACTCAGGTAGGCTGTGACATTTAGATGATGCTCACTTGGTACTAAGGGGCCCAAACTGTGCTGAGAAAGTACCCCCCCACACCATTACACCACCATCACCAGCCAGAGTCGTTGATACAAGGCAGGATGGATCCATGCGTCCATGTTGTTTATGCTAAATTCTGGCCCTACCATCTAAAGGTCGCAGCAGAAATTGAAACTCATCTTATCTGGCAACGTTTTTCCAGTCTTCAATTGTCCAGTTTTCTGCTGCAGTAACTCATCTGGTTCAAGATTTGCCATGTTGTGCATTCATAGATGCTCTTCTGCATTCCTTGGTTGTGGTTATTTCAGTTACTGTTGCCTGTCTATCAGCTTGAACCAGTCTGGCCATTCTTCTCTGATCTCTGCTATCAACATGGCATTTTCACTCAGAGAACTTCTGCTTCACTGGGTGTTTTTTTTCGGCTCATTCTCTGTAAACCCTATAGATGGTTGTGTATGACAATCCCAGTAGATCATAGGATATTGATACATTTGAATATCACGATATTATGTTTTCTGATACTGTATCGATTCTCAAAAACACTGAATTGATTTTAAATTGATCATTTACATATAATATTTACATAAGATTTGTGGCAAACCGTGGTTCATTTTGAATTGTTTAAACTTTAAACCTCCAAGCACTAGATAAGTGTTGAAATCTATCTTCAGCCATTTGACTCTTCCATTCCAGTGTAACAAGGTAAACTGAGCAGTGTTGCCAAGTCATTTTCTTTTTTCGGAAGTTGAATTTTATTGAGTTGCGGGTTGTGTTTTTTTTTGGGGCATGTTCTTATTTTGAGGTTGCAGTTTTAGGGCTTTTTAACCTAATCCTAATTTTTATAATTTATCATTTGAAGAAATTCAGATATTAATGGCAGTTGTACTACAGAGTACAGACCCAGCCCATCGTTGATCAAATGATTAGACATTTGACAACTGACAAACTTATGTACATAAAATAGCTTAAAACGTAAACGACGTCATGCCATCAAATGCTGCATTCGTTTTACGCGCTATGTAACTATGCTTGGGTAGTGAATTCCCCCTGGGGTCAATAAAGTTAATCTTGGTTATAGTCTTATTTAATTTTTCATACTGTCATACTGCCCATGAATGATATTGCGAAATATGGCATTTTGATGGTATTTTGATTTTCAAAAGCATCGCTGTTTATTCACAGAGGAAGGGGGAGTCCCCATGATAAATACTGCCGGTAAAACAGACTTTGCTTTTCAGGTTTTTTAGAGCTGCTGTATTGCTGCATTGTTCTCCTGATTCACACATTAACTCACTAGTTTCCTTGCTGGCTAGTTTCAGCCATTGTGACTAGCTCAATTTAATTTTTAAGCATTTAAAACATTCTGCATCACTTCATTTAAATTTAATTTTTGGTCAGAATTTGATTGAGTGGTAAAAGATGAATTAAGTGCTCTTGTTATGCTGATATACTGCATAATTTTGCATTGCTCTCAAATATTTTTGTTGTATTGAAATATTTATGTGTTCACTATCCTGAAATTTCTGTAAATGTGCTACAAAGGACAATATTTAGTTTATGGCAAACCCTAAGGAGTTACTGTCAGAATAACAAAAGAAAATGATAAAGTAAAACTTTAGAACCATGCTTCCAGTATTTCAGTTACTGTTGTATGAATGTTATATTTACAAGGAACACACATAACATGGCAAACACAGGACAATGTTCCGTGAGGTCATGTATATTGGGCTTATTTTTGGGTTTAATTTCTTCACTTACTTTGCACTATTTTGGGCCTATTTTGGGCTTGTTTTCAGTCATGAGGTTGCTAGTTTTATGAGACTTGGCAACACAAACTGAGAAATGTGAACCAAGATGGCGGCCTGCATAGATGCAGTGGCTCTCCAATGCCACTGTTTTGTTGTGTAATATCTCTCTCACAATGTGCTACTGGTTTCTTTGCTTCCAGTACCTGCATTTAATTTGTATTTATTCTTCTTTATTTTGGGTGTATATATTTTATATTCTGTTTTATGATGAACCATACTTGTACTTATCTTCCATTAGTGTTACTCTTTTATAGTGTTATCCTTACCTCGACATCTATAGGCTTGCTCCAGAAGAGATATCATTGTACAGTAACAATGAAAGTATCTTATCTATGATAGGAAGTAGCATGAGGGCACATCTTTAACCTAGCTGACTAGTGACGTTATCACCGATGGCTGAATCCGAAAGAGTTAGACCAGCTCAGAAGGTGTACAGAGCTGAAGTGTGACCTCATTTTGGTTTCCACAATAAAGAAGGCACTATGGAGATTGACAAGAGCCATGCCCTCTGCAAGATTATGTCCTGAATCCTGCAAACACATTTGTTTGTTTGTTTATTGTTTTGATATAGGCAAATGGGTATTTCTTTGCTCAAACGGCACAAAAAGTAGTATTAATATGTGTAAGATGTTAAGTGGACTGTGATAAATGCAAAGTCAGATCCCATAGGTGATTGCATTTAAAAAGTAAACTTTTCTACATGGCAGCAATCTACTGCATCATGATTCTTGCTGATGCACTGCCCTAGTTGATCAGCAGTTTCTGAAATACTCAGACCAGCCCGAAAAAAAATGTACCCACAATGTCCAAATTAGAGAGGGTCCCCACAATGTTTATTATCACAGAAACACGCACACACTCACACAGGTTTGCAATTATATCTTTGTGGGGACTCTCCATTTCCATGGGGAAAAATGTAATCCCAAGATAATGACTTTAACCCCTACCCAGCCCTAACCTTAACCATAAGTAATAGGGGTGCGACGGTATGGGTATCTCACGGTATTTATGTATAAAATATGTATACATGTATAAAATTCAAATTTACAAAATGTAAACAAAAACACTTTTAAAAAATGTTAAAGTACCTCTTAAAGTGCTCTAAACACTCTATATTCCACTCGAGGCTCTGTGCTTGAGCCAAATCGTTTTCGATGGCTTTGCGCGCTTTGTCATAGAGGTCGGGAATTATAACGTCGATGAAATGTGTATGGCAGGGCACAACATAACGTGGGTCGAGCGTTTTAAGTGGCATAACCCCGCATCTTCGACAACAGAAAAGGGTTGCAAATCTTTAGCAATGAATGCTTCCACTGCATGGGTTATTTTCTTATGTTTATCGGATATGGCAGGGTATGTCTGTTGAAAACCTTTTTCGATTGTAAACACTTGTTTGCCTGCAGTTACCTTTTCGCCTCTTCCATTCAGGAACCGTTATATCAGCATGACTACTCTTGAGATGCTTAGTCATATTGCCTCTCAACTGTTCCGCTAGTACTGGCCATGCTTGTTTGTTTTTCTTTTTTCCGCGTCTGTGTACCGAGCTGCGAGCTCAGCTCCAGTTACGTCAGTGTGAGAGAGGGCGAGTGGGTGGAGCCACAACAGTGATTGGACATTAACTTACGGTGGAGGGCTTTCGCTCATTGGCGCTTACTACTTAATAGTAGCATAAGCATTAAGCGCCATTTTCAAAAGGAAGTGCAAAACCGAAATACCGCGGTACACAAGGGCGTACCGGACTGTGCAGCGTGTACCGAACGGTCCGGTATTTTACAAAGTACCATTGCATCCCTAATAAGTAACCAAACTAAATACGAGACTTTTGGCATTTTTAGTTTTTTGATTGCATTCACGGATCTTTGTGCGGACCTGAAAAATGGTCCCCACAGATCCTTGTGGGGATCTAAAAATGGTCCCCACAACGTCAAAATAACAAGTTTTTACTACAATGTAAAATAAACATAAGACACACACACACACATACACACACACACACTCTGGTTTGCTTAGCTGCTTGGAAAAGAAGACAAACTCAGATGACATGGGGTGATCATGCAATCCTCACACATGCAGTTTGGAGACTGATGCTCGCATACAAAGCCAAAAATGATCTGGCACCATCCTACCTAAAAGACCTCATCACACCCCGCACTGCACCACGATCTCTCCGATCCTCCAGCACTGCTCGATTGGTCCCACCACCCCTCAAGGCACAAGGAAGACACACCTCTCGGCTCTTCTCTGTTCTGGCACCAAGTTGGTGGAATGAACTCCCCCTAGATGTCCGAACAGCTGAGTCACTGAATGTCTTCAAACGATGACTTAAAACACACCTTTTCCAGAAATGCCTGAATTAGCACTTCTGGTATTTTTTTCCTTTAAAAAAAAAAAAAACGCACTTTCCCAACAGAGTATTAGATCGATGGTATTCGTAGTCTTGGTTTTATTGAGCTAGCATCAGGAAAAATTCATTGAGTCCTAAAGCACTTATGTAAGTCGCTCTGGCTAACGGCGTCTGCCAAATGCTGTAAATGTAAATGGTACCAGTGCTTCTAAAGGCCCCATTTGTGTATCTACGCATATACATAGGATATAGGATGCTTCCTGCACTCCCCTCCCCCCGAAAAAAGATCGAAATGTAAGGTCAAATTATCAGACAAAATAAAGAATTACAAAATGACTGTGTACAAAATGTGACGTGTGTTTAGGTTTCAGTTTTCCCTAAGCAAAATAATTTGGAGAAAAACCAACAACATTTGGGGACATCCCCACAATATGTGTGTGTGTGTGTATGTGTGTGTGTGTGTATGCATGCATGTGTGTGTATGCATGCATGTGTGTGTTAGTGTGTGCGTGATTGCGTGTGTACATGCCTGTGTGTGTGTGTACATGCCTGTGTGTGTGTGTACATGCCTGTGTGTGTGTGTGGGTTTTTGTGTGCGTGCTCTCAGTGCTGTGCCTGTCCTGAGGTTCACCAGCCTCCTCCTCAGGGTGTACCCCAGCTGCCTATACCTCAGAAAGGCTCTGATTCATATATGAAGTCAATGTGTTTTATATTATGAACATGCTGTAGCATGTACAGCATTTTTTCATGTGTTAATACATTAGTTTGCTGTTGGTACTGGTCAGACAGTTCAAAATTCCTGATTCAGTAAAAGTACATAAAAAAACTCTCAAATAGTTGCTAGAGTGTTTATTACTTTATTACTAATTTTGCATCCTCCCTGTACACTTGCCTGAGTTGGTAACTGTTGTTTGATATTGTCAATGTCATGTAGTCCATACACAGCTGCATGAAATCTGCTTTTTTCTTCACACCCTCAAACTTGCTGATATTTTTCATAGTTACCTTGACTGCCCCTTGGAGATTAATACAGATTATCTATTAATAATGCTTGCTGGGCACTTGTAATGCATGGTTCCCTGTCCGGCACCATTAAGTGGTTTCACTGAGGTAAGAGTCTCACACTTATTCACCGGGATAGGAGGGAGAGAAAAGTTCCCACAGTGAAGATCAGGACGGTTACATTCAGATTAAAATCCTACATATGATAAAACATTGCATCACTTATGGAATCGTACCAAAGGGTGTGCCATTCTTGCTCATGCAATTATATGAATGCCGTAATTTTTATGAAATTAAATATTAATTATTTTCCTGTTTGTGGCTGAGTGGGTTGCCTCATATCTACAGGGTTGGGATTAGGATCCCACTTTCTGCTGTGTGAGTGTGGGCTTTGCGTTTTCTCCCATGTCGTCTGGCTTTCCTCAGGGTATTGTGGTTTCCGCTCACAGTCCAAAGGCATGCAGTTAATTTGGACTCCCGCCCCCCCCGGTGTCCCTGCCCAGAATCAGTGTTTAGGTGGATGGGCGATTCTGTGGTATTCCTGCGGGCACAGCATGTGCACACCGTCCTGTGACTGTTATGTCACGCTCAGGTCACTGACCTTATGATATTATGAGGGGTTGCTGACAATAATTTTTCCCCTAATAGGCAGAAGGAAAAACACATGATAAGCGAAACATAACAAGGTAATTGATGTTTTTTTTTTTGAGCAGCAGAGGGCACTGTTTCTTTAGGATGAGTTATTTAAACTCCTTTAAAGTTACAGCTATCGATTTTGTTGGTCTATGTTGCACTGTAAAATATCTGCCCTTTTGTCAGGTTTAATTCCCGGTTAAACATATCATGTTTCTGTAATCATTTGTCAAACTTTGGAGTTATTCATAGTTTTGATTGTATTAATGCCTTGATACAAAAAAACTGGCTTGTAACCAAAAACAAGTTCTACAAATTTGTGCATTTGTTGAGAACAGACTCCCTCCCTTTCCGTCCCCCTTCTCTCTCTCTCTTTCTTTATTCTTTTTCTCAGTTTTCCTCTTGTTCTTTCAGCATTTTGCTGTCCTCTTATCCCTCTCTCTTTCTGTCTTTCATTTCCCTCCCCTTTCCTTTCCTGACATTTATGTGTGAAGGGAAGGGGGGGCTTTCCCTCACCTTCATGTGGTGCATTGCTGTGCCCCCCCCCCCCCCCCCCCCGAATGTTTGGCCCATTCGGCATAGATTCCAATGCACTGAGTTTTCCTGACACACCCAGAGCCCTGTGTTCAAAGCCCTGCCAGTCCACTTAATCTGCTTTTTACACTCTACTGTCATCCATACTTTACTAAATAATCTTAGTTTTATTTTTTATATTTGTATCTATGTCAAAAAATAAAAAATAAAGTATCTTATTCACCAGAAACAATTTTCAGCATGTGTGGAGTTTTATTTTTCCTGGCCTGCACTGGGAGGAGGCGGTCCCAGGATTCTGTGTCAGCCAGTGGTTGGCCAGAGGTGGTGCAAAGCCTTGTGGGAGAAGGGGTGTGGTTTGAGTGGCTGGCCTGTTTAAAGTCTTAGTTTTGGGAGTGTTTTTATGTTTTTTTTTTTATCCTTCATTCTTGTTCAGTGCTGTCTGAGGGATACTTGTATTTTAATAAACTCTGAAGGGGAATTAGACCTGCTAACCTGTGGACCTGTGGGACTCGCACTGGATTTACTTATATACTGACCTAGAGAGCCAGATTTACAGAAAAACACACTAATGGTATGTACCGTGAGCACTTCATAAATCTCATTTCCTGTGTGACAGCAGGGGAAGCCATTGTTAACCTGTCAGTGCTCAGTGCACTCGTGTTCTGGTGTGTTGGAGGACTTTTCCTGTCTTCTGAAGTGCTGAGAAGCACAGTGTAGTATGTTGGTCCCAGCAATGTGTAAGGAACCCAAAAAGGAGCTGAATCCCCGTGGAAACGGGACTGTCACTCCATCCATTGCTTTTATTATAATTTTGGTCACATATTCTTGTTTACTACGACTCTCTGTAATCTGACATTGGAAATAACACGTTTTTCTTTAACATTTCCTCTTAAAGCTGCTTTTACCTTGCGTGAGAGTGGCGATTCCCCCCACCATGCAAGCCAATACGTTGTCACTACTTTCTTTCTAACATTAGAGTTAATTCCACACGCTAAACGCTTCTTTTGGTTTTATCCGTAGGATCCATCTCAGCTTGTGTGTTGTTTTCAGTAACCCCTGAATGTTTATAAGTTGTCCGTCTGGCAACATTGCATACCTGAATACTGTTTTATATCATTTAATGTATCCACAGATGGTCTGCAATAACCTTTTCAGAATGTAGATGCAAGTTTGCAAACGTTTTTGTTTTCTCGATGCATGCCATGGTTGTTATTTTGGTCTGCAGCTTTTGCTGCTTGTGGTTGAGGGGTGGGGTCTCCGTGCCCCAGCATTAGTCATCATCTCTTAAAGAGGAACAGCAGACCGAGCCTGTAGCAGTTCAGGCCTCTGTTCCTCTCCAGAGACCTGCCCCTCAATATAGCAGGTATGGAAGACGCGAATCTCCGTGCCGATGCGGTGTGTCGACCTAATTCCCCTGTCTGCCCGCCCGTGGGACATTCCATGTGCTGCTGGGTCTTGCTCGCATTTTTCTCCTTACGTTCATTCCACCTTTTCTACACCCTTTTTTGGGTGGGGCTTTTCTCCCCATTAAGCTCCATCACAGATGCCAGGCATGGTATGACATAAAGAAATAACATCCATAGTCATTTTGGCTTGTCTTTTGTTTTTGTTGACGCTGGTTGCTCCCGTTGCTGGTTGCTATCAGACAGTCAGTAACCACACCCCTGTGCTTCGTCAGGCCAGTAGTGCGTCTTCAGCTAAGCTACTGTTGGAAAGATCAACCACAGCATGAATGTGGCCTCTTTTTCTTAAACGTTCCTCTGATTTCATTCCAGTTATGGCTGTTTCGTTTCATCGTATATTGAATGTCCTGGTAAAACATTTAATATGAGAAAACAGTTGTCCCAGATGTTTTTGACAATATGTGCTTATGATGCTTCAGTGTTTTGGTGCTGTGACACCCTGTTTAAGTATGCTGCTGTTTAAAAAACATGCAAGTACTGACTTAGGAACACCGGTCCTTCTCTTTGTGAATGTGCTATTTACAAAATTTCCATTATCTGAACCTCAAGAATCAATGTGCACCCTTTCTTTTTCTGAATGCCATTTTTGGATTTGGTCTTAGTCAAGATTCTGCTGTGAGTTGCTGGTGTCCCCCCCCTCCCTCCGCTGTCCCTGTCCCCCTCCCCCTGAGGGTCTTGTCTGGCTCCTTATACCTCGTCACCTTCAAATGTCTTTGTCTCACTTTTTGATTACTTGTCTTGGTTTATTGGATAATACATTTTTTTGTTTTTTTATCTCTTCACAAAGCACCGATTTCCATTCATAATGCCTGTGCGAGTTTATTTTTTGAGTTTATTTTTGTGAGTCTCGAACAGGTTGCATTTTTGGAATTTTGCCCATGGCATACAGTATAATGGTGGAATGGTGTTTCTGGTTTAGGAATTTTCAATCTCCTAACCGATTATAGGGCACAAATGAGCTTTGTATAGTTGTATACTGTAATATTTGTGCCTTTTCACTTTCCCATAAACTTCAAGTGATTGTCGTGTTTAACAATATATAACAATGCACAGTTGAAGAGGACAGAATCATAACCATGTGATCTCACACGCCACCATGAATTTGATGGCAAAAAGAAACAAGTAAACATCCACTGTGGAGAATGGTCTCTGTATTCTTGCAGTTAATTTCTGATTTGAGCACAAGCAAAAGTCAGCCATCTCTTGCTCTCGGTTATTGTCTATTATTCTATATATTTAATGTGCAACACAGCAAACTCATAGCAGCGGCACACTGATAAGATGTTTGTTATATATGGGTGCCTCCATACCCCTGATATGACACTGAACTTAAGGTATTGACACAGACCGTGCCTTATGGATCGATAATATTCCCCATGCAACACCTGGCTCTGTGTGCATAGATCGTTTGGTGATGCCTGGGCATTATATTGGTTTTTCTGGCTTCAGGCCAAGGCTCCCTAGCTTCCGTTTTATCTTGCAGCAACATGTAACCACTTCTGTGAGGTAGGAGTCATGAGATGTCATGAGCCTCTGCATGGTATAACCATCCATCATCTAATCGTGTATCCTGGTCAGGGTCTGGGGTTGAGTTGCTGGGGGGGCGTCTCAGATGGGATTATAGCCCATTAGATTAGATTGACTTCAGTGATCCCAGAGGGAAATTCTTGATTACATGATTGCACATACAGCACCAGTCAAAAGTTTGAACACACACACACACCCATGCTTATTTGTACTGTTCTCTACATTTTTGAATAATCATAAAGACATCAAAACTATAAAATAAGATATGGAGTTATGCAATGACTGAAAAAGTATTAAACAAAAAAATGATCTGTTGGGGGGTGGGGGGGGGCAGCTCCGTAGGTTGTGCCTTTGAACTTTGAAAGTTTCCAGTTCAAATCCCTGGGTTGGCAGAGTGATCCCATTATTGGGCCCTTGCCCCCCACGGACTGGCTGACCCTACTTAGACCAGTTTCATGAGGTGGCCTCCTGAGATGCTTTTCCTGCTGCCCTGAAGGAGGTCCCACATATGCTGAGCTCTCACTGGCTGCTTTTCCTTCACTCTGATCAAACTTCTCCAAAACCATTTCTACTGCATTTAGGTCAGGTGGCCAGATTATGTGATGTAATACTCCACAGCTCTCCTTTGTAGGCACCTTAGTGTGTCAAAACTTTTACTGGTACAGTACAATACCGTGCAAAATCTCAGGCAGTCAAACATAATGTTTAAGGCTATTTATCTGGGCAGCAAATGTGTATTTGATCAGAAAAGAAACAATTTAACATTAAAACGTATGCAAGTTAACAGTAACACAATAACAAATAATCAAGAATTTCTTCTGCTATTCAAAAAGTTACTGATATCTGGTTGGATGGCTAGAAGAACATTGATTCGGTTCCCAAACTTGATTGACTTAATTATTTACATAACTCGATGAGGTATTGATTACTCAAACAAGGTGGGGTAGTGGTCGATTTAAAAAAAAAATACATTTCAGATGGTTGCTGCAAATACGGGGGTGAGTTTAGGAGAGGTTTTGAATTGGCTAAGCTGACACTTTTACAGACATAATATCATAGTTTTACATCAATATGAAGATCATTTAAACAGCGTTTCCTTTGACTGCCTAAGACTTTCACACAGTGCTGTACATGCGTTCAAATTCTTACGCCATGGCAACGGTGAGCGATATGGCGATAACTGATCATAACCGGTTACAATTGTATCCACGATAAACGTTTCAGAGTTAATGCTAGAATTGCAGTACAGCACACCATTTACATTTACTTTTATGTAGTTTATTTTCTCCAAAACGACGTACAAGTAAGGCGAAGAGCACATGACAAACATACATGCTGTCGAGGGGTCAACTAGGCATAAGTGGTGCTGGGCTTAGATCCCAGTATATGCCCAGGTTATACGTGTGCTGCTTAACAATATTATAATGACAGAACAAACTTGCAAGCATGTATCACGCAATACCTGCACATTCAGAGGCTGCTATAGTACTACAACAAAAAGAGACTGATGTGAAACAAAGCAATTTCTGCTTTCATAACATCTCATTGCTGTCTGTACATCTCATTTTTTGCTAGTTATTTATCTCGGTGGATCTCAGCTTAGATCTTGAACTAAAAACTTAAGCTACGATTACCATCTCAGAGAATATTTAAGTTCTTTCTCGTAAATTTACGACTTCAAACTTCTTCAAAGTTTTTCTCAATATTTCGCCCCTTTCCCAGCTCTGTATTTAATTTTCTTCACCTTCAACGGCTCTCTGAGGGAGTTGTAAATCATAGAAATTTAGTTCAGTTGACAAACTGGTAGCATGTGGGAATGAAGCGTCACAGCCAATCGACAGCCCAGAGAGGAGGATGCAGGACCACCCAAAAAATAAACACGATTCTCTTATTCACAGCGTAGTTGCTGTGTTTTGGATACATCAGGGTCTGATTTAACATCCCCCCCTACACACACCTGCAGGTTATCCCTGACCTGGAAAAACCTGTCAGCTCGGGTCGTCTGTACCATTGTCTTTTGTTCTTGTTCTGTACAGTTTTATAGATCACCTTCACAATAACAAAATAAAAGCAATGTATTGATGTGGATTACAAGGGCGATTTGTTCTAAGGATTCAACAGTGAAAAGTGAGCTTAAGGCTTGTGATGCTGTACAATTGACAAAGGGTGTTTTTAATTTGTGACATGTGACAGTAGCAATGTATTTGAGCTCTTGTGTACAATGTTGTGTTAAAAAGGTCTCAGCATTTTTTTGTGGTGATTTTTCTTACTCTGCTGACTAGTATAAGCATTTATCTTGTATTAGAAAAGGGTTTGGATTGTGGAGATGAATTGCTGTTGCTATTCAGCAGACAGTGTTGATTTAGGCATGTTTGTCGCTATGAGCCACACCTGCCACTCCTTTATCAGTTTGTCACTGGCTTTACAATCCGGACAGCCCTGCACCATGTCCCTATATGAAGTGGAAATAGGGCAAAAATGAGTACAGCTCCATTTAATTTGTCCTTTATCCTTACATTTTGCACATATTTGACAGATCACACACTGAAGTGTATAAAGTAATTGGCATATATTTGAGAACTGGCTTCTAATTGGTTATAAGACTTGCTCCAGAGAGATGCAAAGCAGATTCAGATTGCTCAGGGATTTGGGGAAGGAATTACGAGTTTATCTAGGGAGGAGAGTAGAGAACAGTCCAGAAAACAAACCCGTGTCGGTTCCTGGGAAGAGCTCTGGGTCTGGGGCTTAGTGTCGGTATGTGGGCATGTTAGCTTGGGGCTGAAAAACGCAATGCTCAGTGGTATATGATTGGGAATGCAGCCATTAACGTAACGGCGTGAATAACTGCACTGCTTTGCCTTGCTTTAGGATATCTGTCATGATCGGCATGTGGCTCCGTGGGCTAAGCCTTTGTGTCTGTGATCAGAAGGTCTCAGCATATCTGCTTGTCCTTGAGCAAGACCCTTAACCCCCAGCTCCCAGTGTGCTGCTGTAGGTGGCTCCCCTTCATGGCCAGCTTACTCTCACCTACAGAGAGCAAGTTGGGGGGGGCATAAAGAGAATTTCCCCACGGCGGTCAATAAAGTACCCAAAAAAGCAGTAATTTAAGGTTCTTTTTAGTGGTCAACTGTTATAACATCATGCTGATATCTGTATGTTTTTTAAGTGTTGGCAGAAAAAGGCATACATATTGCCTATAATGGGACAGTTCATGTAGAGTGGGCCTTTGAAATGCAGCATTTCAAAAAAGTTCAGGACGGCATGACAAGAAAAAAAAAAATAATTTTGTATAATATATTAGGACAGCAAGGTATTGGGAAATTTTCAAATATCGCAATGTGATTTTGGGGTGGGGCGGCATGGTGGTGCAGTGGTTAGCACTGTTGCCTCACACCTTTGGGACCCGGGTTCGAGTCTCCGCCTGGGTCACGTGTGTGGAGTTTGCATGTTCTCCCCGTGTCGTCGTGGGGTTTC
>JAODJU010000119.1:26241468-26255974 GCA_026776725.1 Gnathonemus echidnorhynchus | reverse complement strand
GCTTCCGGGATAGGCTCCGGACCCCCCGCGACCCAGTAGGATAAGCGGGTTGGAAAATGGATGGATGGATGGATTTTGGGGTGTATATAAATCAAAAAATTAGTTCAACATAAATTTCTCACAAACCCATCTAGGAGTGATTTAAATGGCAAGAAAGAAAATTGTTATGATTCTCTTGGAAAACACATGCAAAAGCAGTGGAGGTAAACTGTTAAATAGATTTTTTAAACATATATTACATAATCTTGAAAAGGAAAAATCATTAAAATTACAACACTTACTACATTTTGTTTATCTATGGCAAAGTAAAAATGCTTGGGCAGTGTGAAAGTATGAAAATCCTGATCTCAGATCATATGACTATTGCAGTATTTGCATGTAAGGATGTGCATAACGTGCAATTTTGGTATTAATATCACACATCGCACAGCCCTATAATATTCTATACTAATTTTTCCAATTCAGTACAAAATACTCTGCATGGAGTTTCGATGTTATTCAGCGCCAGTACCGGTTTTTATCGCCAGTGAAAAACCAACAATTTGAAGTACCACACTTTCTTTTAAAGTACCAAACGTATGGTGCAGTGGGAAAGCGCCCTTAGACAAAGCATCTGTACCTTCGGGGTAAACAAATGACGGTGTAACATTAGACATTTTAAATGTCACGTATGTTCAGTAGGAATTGCTATGCAGTGCCAGTCAAAGTCTGGACACACCTAATGAAAATCAATTGTCTTTCAACAAGATAATGACCCCAAGCGCACCTCAATATTGTGTAATAAGTATTATCTCGTGTACCAGGAAAGAAATGAAGTGCTGTGACTGATGACCTGGCCTCACAATCTGCTGACCTAAAGCCTGTGGTGCTGGCTTGGGATAAGCAAGGTAGCCAATTTGTGCCCAGAACTAGTGGAAATTCCTTCAGGAATGTTGGAGAAGCATTCCAGCTGGCCTCATCTCAAAGCTGGATGAATGAGAGCCGAAAGTCCCCAACGCTGTCACTGGAGCAAAAGGGGGCTATTTTATATTATAGTATAAAATTTGAGAAAACTTTGAGATGTTGAACGCTTCTCTTGGTCGTGGCGATACTGGATATGTATTAGATAATTGCCTCAACCTTTTATTATGAGGTAAATAACATGGCTAGCATAGAGACAAATACATGAAAAGGAGGAGTGCCCAGGCATTTCACATGTGTGTGATTAAAATTGTTGGCTGGGCTGATTGACCTCTTCTGCAGGTTTTATGACCACTATGGGTTTTCGAGCTTTTAGTCACGTGGCCCCTCGTCTTTGGAATTCTCTTCCTCCTGAAATCTGCAGTATTACCCGTTTCTCTTCTTTTAAATCCCATCTGAAAACTCATTTATCTAAACGTGCTTATTCACTTTAATACACTTAAAGTAAAATAAAATAAAGTATGTGTTTATTAATTGTTAACGTTTGTTTACTCTGGGAATGTTTTATGTTTATGTGCTTCTGTAAGGTGTCCTTGAGTGTCATGAAAGGCGCCATTAAATAAAATGTATTATTATTATTATTATTATTATGAGTTTCTTGCATTTGCGCTCTTTTACTGTTGTATTATTGTCCACTGTGCAAATATTCTGCTAACTTGAGGTTTTAAGTTACTGTAAGATCTGTGTCTGGTAGCAAATCTGTGGGATGAAAGCCGTACTTTCTCCTTACCGTACTTACACTCTATAGTGTAAGCTCTATAGTATAGTACACTCTATAGTGTATACTCCACTCATAGTAAGCTCCCGTCTAGCATGTCCAATTGCCTTTTTAATAGCTTGAATTAATTGAATAATTAATTAATAGCTTCAATTAGACAATGCATTTAAATAATGGCAACAGCATTATCCAGCAAATTACTGAAAAAAGCACAATATATCCTATTGACATATTTTTAAATGACAGGAATGTATTGTCAGATCCCAAATAAGTAACCTGTGTTTAGCCAAAATGTCCGTGCAAATGCTTATGGAAAGCCTGTCTGTATCCAGCAGTCTGCAGTGAAGTGTACCTCTCTTCAGTTATACAGTTTATGTAATATTCTTTCCTTCAGTTTATTTTGGTATTACACTTGGACGTTTTATTAACGCCTGGTTTTATTGACCTCTTCATTGAAAAGCTCAAATGTGGAGCAAATTTATGCGTGGTTATTTTCAATGGTCTGTTTTTCCATACCATCCTCCTATATCAGTCATCAGAATTCAAAGTATCAGTTTTTTCTTGCATCAGGTCTTTATTAGTATGTATTATTATGTATTAGTGAATTTTTGTTCCGTTATGAAGCACAAATAAGAGAGTCTATTGCCATTTAAGTAGTTCCTCAATTCCTCCTGCTAAGAATGAAATCTCTGTTATGACATGACAGTATCATGACAGTAATTGGTTTTATTCCTCTGTTCTCAGCAAAGTGGGAAAGCCTTTGAGTTCTTCATGTTAGTGCTGTTATAACACGCCATTATTGCAGTGTGAATGACTGTAGGTGAGTGGGTGGATTTGCTGATGTCAGGCTATATTCTATCTTACCTTCCCTTTGTCTCTCTGCTCTCCGCAGTCGCAGCCCAAGCAAACTGCATCGACCGCTGCATCGCAGGTCTCCGGTGCCAAGCCCGCAGAATCACAGGTAAGCGCTGCGGACACACGGCTCTTCTGTATAACCCCACCCTCTGCTCACATTGTTCAGGCTTTCCTGTCTTATGAAAGCAGCGCTGCCCGTTAAAACCCTTGGGGACCGAGAGACTTTAAAACAGCCAGGCATGAAAACCTCTTTATATGGAAGCACAAACTGCCCTTTCTCTGCAGTAACATGACAGAAAACAACTCAGCACATTAAAAGCTTAAATATGTTGTGTTCAGTGATGGTGTATTACTGTAAGGTCACAGATCTTGTTACACCTTGTGATTGTCGGCTAGGGAATATTTTGTCTAGTCAATAAAATAAAGCATAATCGGTATCAGATTGAAATACATGCAAAATACAGAATGAAAGGAATATTTTCATACTTTGTTTTTGTGAAAAGGATACGGCAAATATAAGGGTTCTCCTTGTTCAGGTTACACAACAGGATATAAGATAAACTCCTCCCCCAAAAAACCACCCACACTGCACTTAAAAAAAATCGTCTATGTATGACTGAATCTAACTTTATGTAGCAGCGCAACTTTTAAGGTGGTTCAGTTTCAGTGTTGAACATCACCTTCTATTTCTAGATTCAGAAATTTAGTAGGCTTCACAAAAACCTCCCCTATGAACAGGAAGACCGAACCTTTAAAGAACACTGTAAGTCGATGACACGGAATTTGGGTAGCATTGCACACATAAATGTATAATAGAGTAAATATAATACAGTAAATTAGTCATTTATTATTGCTAAATGCATCATTACTGCAGTTTTGTTGCTGTAATACTATTTTCTTTGGATTATTTTTTTTGCCAAATCTGTAAAATATTTTTTCAGCATATTAGGCAAATGGATGTCAAATGAGATCTACCATATATATTACTATGTATTTTATGTATATGTATATACATTTGTATATATTTTATACGCATACTTTATATCCGAGGAACCCTGACCAGCTCAGTGGTTGGAAGATGGATGGATGGATGGATGGATGGATGATGGACTTTGGCGTGTATTTTAGCTTCATTGATGAATTAGGTGGCTCAGCGTGAGTTCGATTCGAGCCTCAGCTCTGTCTATAGTTCTCTGTTTTTCTCCAAGTGTTCTAATTACATCCCATAGCTGAAAAATATGCAATCATTATTTGTTTGTTTGTTTTTTGTTTGTACAGGTATCTCATCTAGTTAAGCCAGTCCCATAGAGCTCAGTAATAGAAGCATGAAAGCTCAATGTGGAGTGAAAGGGTTAATTAAAGGGACACGTGTCCTGAACCAGCTACGCTGCAGCATTCCAAAGTCAAGTCAGAAAGAGGTGTGGAGGAGAAAATAGTCTCAAAGTATTTTGTAAAATCACAACCGAGTGGAATGATCTACTTGCCTAGAGGAAGCTGGATAACTCAAACATAGCCACAAAGACATGGACGCATAGGAATGAAGCATAGAATAAGATTTATATTTATAGTATGAATTTTCTATACCTGCATAATGGTATATGCTATGTACAATTTTGTCCTCTGCAGTTGCACAGGATTTTGTAGTACTCTGTCCTAGATGACACACATTTATTAATACTTATGCTAATGCTTCATTTATGCGTCACTGCTTAAATTTTGGTTATCTTTTACATGTGACAGATGTTTCCAATCTTGAATTGCACAATACAGAAAGTTTCCTAGCCAACAGAATGGAAGTGTTAGCGTATGAACAGATGATCTGGTAGCTGATGGCAGGAGGCAGCGCCGTCTGCCCTAAAGCTGTCGCTGCCAGGGACGGCCAGTCAGGGTTGGTTTTCGTACTGGCCAGACCGCATACCACAGATCTGAGGGTTTCCGCTTCCTCATCACCTACTTCAGGCAAGTTGTACCGGTTGTTTAAAGGCCTGTTGCTAGTTACATGTAGTTTTGAAAGAACAAAGTTTTATAATCTCTTGTTTAAAAAATGGTTAGGTTGTACCGTCGTGTGCGCAAAGGGATCATGACTTGATTCCGCCATGTTGCGTCATGAGAAGAGGACATGCATAGAAGCTGAAAGGTGCCACATGCTGAAATGCATCACCATTGCGTATTATTACGTATTGCCAAGGGCTTTGAATACAGGGCTGGTCCTCCCTCAGTTACGTTTGTTGTACAAGTTGGTTCCTGCCTTGCTGTTATAGACATCATCAGCCACTCCTTTGACCTCGCTGACTGGAAAAGCTGGCACAGGCTCTACTGCTGGTCCAGGTGATGTGGGACCAGCCAAGGGGAAACAGGAAGGTGTTAAGCCTCAGGACACTGCGCAAGGGATGCCCAAGGTTGAACCTTTTGAACCTTTGGACCTGTTCTGTATACTGCCTTTGCTCCTGGCTTTGATTCCTGGGTCTCTTCCTTATTCTTCCTTTTGTTAACCATCTTTCTTGGACATTTAAAATGGCTCATTGTGCCAGGCGTCTTTTCATTTCCAACATATTATGGCTGACTAGGGTCAGAATTTGAGGTTTCAAAGACTGCTTCCTCTTTCTTTAGGGTTAATGATGATGTTCTTCATGTCTCTGAGCTGCTTTCTTATGGCTCTACTTGACTTTCGGTTGACTCTTCAGTCTCCATTTCTTATCTGTTAGTTTCCGATTTCTTTTAATATTCTTTACTAGAACCTTCTCATTCTTCATGTCTTCTCATTTGTGTTTGGTAAGAGCGTGCCCTCACCTGTCTTATAGAGTGTTCCCGTCTCATCAAAGAAAGCTGAGTCAGTTGATCCTACAAAGCCTGTAGTAGCGGCTGGAGCAGCCAGTGCAATTGCTGCTGGTGGAGTTTCTGCATCAGCTGGGAAAGCTGCAGTGGAGGGGAATATGGAGGTGAAGTCCAAGGTAGATAGCTCACCTCCTTGGCCTAAATGGCAAAGCGGGCTTGTGTTGTTCTATGCCTCTAACATCTTCATCGATTTTCATATCTTCATCACATCCGACTTTAATAGAATTGTACTTTCTCCTAACTATTGGCTGAATCCGTCTGGTGAACAAAATCCTGGATGATGTGTACCTGTCCCCTTCTTTGTAATATTGCGTGAGTGGTTTTCCAGAGCTGTCTGGGTTTTCTATTGGTCTTCTTGCTCTTATCGTTTGGCTTTTCAGTGGGTTGAATGCTGTCCCCTCCGCAGCCTTGTGGTTTTAAAAGCACGTGCTGGCCTATCTTATAGGACGTACCCATCGCCTCAACCAAGGCTGCGGCTGCAAAGCCTGCAGTTACCCAGGCGTCAGCTGAAGTCAAGCAAAGATCACAAGAGGTGAAGCCCACAAAAACTCCAGAAACCCCCAAGGTAAAGTGTTAATTCTCTTGGGCAATTTCTGGTATTTTTTATTCTGTTTTGCAGGATATTATCAGTGAATTATCACTACTTAGCTTTTTCCGTCCTCTCTGTCTTTTCTTGGACCTGCTGTGTTGTGAGATCTTATCAGTATATTGTTACCACAATGTTAAATTGGTATTGGTCAGCTGTTAAAATTCATCTCACTTTGAAAAGGTTCTAACTATTTCTCATCTCAATACCTTTGCATTTCAATCAGTGTTTCTCTCCTCTGTTGCCACCCCACATCAAAATAATAAAAAAAAGGAAATGTGCAGAGACGCAGCAATTATATCGGCCAAATATAGGTATCAGTTGATACAGAAAAATGAGCCGATAATCCCCTTTAAAACAGAGACCCATGTTGCTTTGCACACCTGCATACTAAACAGTTAAAATAATTCCATACAGCAGACATTTTTCTATTTTGTTCAGGCAGGAAGTTGGACCTACCTTGTGACCACCTGATTTGATTCATGGCTCTGGATTGTACTGTATATATGAATAGATGTTTTAAATGCATTTTTCATGAACTGCATACTACTCAGTTTACAGAGCATATGAAAGTAGAAAATATGAGGCACAGTTTTCTGTACCTTGTTCTCTTACATATCTTTTGTATAATATATAAACTTTATACAGTCTTATGTAAAAGTTTGGGCAGCCCTGATAAAAATCACTGTATCAGTTTATAACTTGCTAAGCTTTGGATGCAGCAACTTCATTCAAACACATTTTATACCTTATGGAAACTGCAACATTTTAGTAGTGAAAAATTTTTTTATTGGACCAACAGAACCAATTTAATGTGCATTTAAGCAAAAATAATCTAATCCCATCAGTCCCACCAAAATGCCTCTGGTTCAGTCAGGTTTGAAGGCTTCTGAGCGTGGACAGCCTGCATCAAATCAGTCCATACATTTTCAGTAATGTTCAGGTCTGCGGACTGGGATGGCCAATCTAGGACATTGTAGATGTTGAATGGTGCTTTGGATCACTGTCCTGCTGAAACATCTAACCCCGGCGTAACTTCAACTTTTTGACTGACTCTTGAAAATTCATGTCAAGAATCTGCTGATACTGGGAGGGATTCGTGCGGCCCTCAGCTTTAACAAGGTTTCAGTACCCGTGCTGACCACTCAGCGCCATTACATGATGGGCCCGCCACCCAATTTTGCAGTACGCAGCAGGTTCTTCACCTGGAATGCTGTGTTTGTTTCGCCATGCATGGTGCCTCTGGTTGTGACCAAAGAACTCTACCTTAGTCTCATCTGTCCACAGTATTTTTCCCAAAATGTTTTTGGCTTGTCTAGATGCGCTTTTGCATACCTTATGCGGCTCTTCTTGTGGCGAGTACTCAGAAAAAGCTTTTTGCGCATCACCCTTTGGTGCAAAGTGTGCTGGACTGTGGAACGATGTACAATGAATGATACCATCCGCAGCCAGATATTGTTGTAGCTCTCTGGAGTTGGTCTGTGGTTTGTCCTTGACCATTCTAATCAGCCTTCGCTTGTGCCTTTCAGATATTTTTCTTGGCCTACCACATCTTTCCTTCACAAAGACTGTTCCCATGGTCTTCCAATTCCTGACTACATTTCTTACTGTGGAGACTCAGTCCAAACTTGTGATAATTTCTTGCTTCCTTCTTCTAATTCATAACGATGAATTACCTTAGTTTTTAGGTCAGGAGAGAGTTCTTTATAAGTTCCCATGTTGCCACTCTCTGAGTACCAAGGACAAGCACAACTAGTAATAACCTATGTTAAATAACCTTTTTCATGATTGGTTACATCTGTCTTTGTAGTTTAAGGACTAATTAGGTAATCAAAGCAATTTTGTGCTGCAACCTGTCAGCAATGAATTACTACTGGTCTTCAAATTAATGCAATTAAAAGGGTGCCCAAACTTTTGCACATCCCGTTTTTACATTTTATTTTTTTTCATAAAACTCAATAATGCTACACTGAGAATGTTGACCTGATTAAACATCCCCTTGTCTACATTTTTTTAGAATATAATGGCATATTACTGTAATCTTCTCTGATGAAGACAGAACAAATTATCATGCGACCTCAGAGGGGTGCACAAACCTTTACATAGCGCTGTGTATATACACTTCTCAAAATAGACTGGGAGAGTGATGGAGTCTGGGAGAGTGATTCTTAGGTGCATGGTGCGCTGCAGGGAGAGCCTGAGATCCAGCCCTCTGCAGTCTTGAGACAGGACATTCTGCAGGCAGTAGAGTTGTCACAATACTACAATTTCAAAGTCGACACTGATACCTAGGAAAATACTCAATACCATTTTCGATGCCACGGGTACTGTTTCTGTCTAGCTGCTGGTTGACTTTTCTCAGCTTCAGTCTGGGACTTTAAGAGAAACATAACACTCTTCAGACACAAATAATTGTTATTAAGTTAAAGTAGCGGTGTCTATTAATGTTAGACGGACAGGACTGATAACATTTGCTGCCTAGCTCCCATGATAACGTTATCGTTTTGTTATTAGCCACAGCCGCTACATTGATGATAACATAATTAACAGACGGGTAATGTGGGTATCGGCCAATTTGGTGATAGCTAAACGGCTAATTTTAAGGTGCGCGCCGGCCAGGTTAACAGTTATCATAACTGTGTAATACTTCATTGTTGAAATGAGAGCTTTACTGACCTCTCGGAATCCCTCGTAAAAACCGGAGTGTCGGTCTTTAAGATGCTTCTCCAAGTTTGCTGTGCTACTCGACATCATCGCTGCTGCTTTGTAGTATTGTTTGCATGTAGATTATTGACATCCTTAGTCTTTCCCGGGTCGTTTTCCTCGTATGCAAAATACTTCCAAATGTCACTTTTGCTTTTTGCATTCTCAACTGAAACTGGTCGAGCAGTCCCTTCAGCGTCAGAGCTTGCCATGTTCAGCCAGCTGAGTGTTATTAACGTCAGCTAGCATTCATGTGTTCAGCTGCTAGTGAGGGGAGGGACTGTCTTCCTGCCCGTCTGCAGCAGAGCTGTGTGAAGTTGTATGTCAACCGGAGGAGACAAAGACGGCGCTGTTGGTATCCATACTACTGTAAATGAGTATCTAATCCAATAGTAATTTTTAGTATCGAGTGGTAACGATTACTTAGCTAACCGTAGTAGGCAGCATGCTCCACTATCTGGGTGGAGACGTAGAGTTTGCTTTGGGTGCAGAGCATTCCCTCTCCTACCCCCCAGCAGGCTTCCCAGGGCCAGTGCTGTCTTGTGTTAATGTACTGCAAGTTTGATGAGGATCCACTTGATGCCCTGGCTGGTAGTTTGCCCCCTCCAGAATTCGTAATACCCCAAATACGGCCAGCCCTGAGGTCAAAGACGTATACCTCTAATGCCATACGTGTTGTTCTGCTTGATGTGTGAATGACCTACTCAGGTCTGGCTGCCGTTATGTAGGAAACTGTCTGCTACCAGAAAACATCCTGCCAGGTCTTCAGTTCAGCAGATTACTGAAGGCGTGCCCTGTAGGTCGGCCATGATCATGATCATGATCACGGGAATATTCATGCGTTTCATAACTACACCCAGTCTGGTTGTGCAATTTCTCCAGTTTAGGTTTGCAGCACAGTTAGCTGAGATCGCTTTTTAAAGGTATGTTATCATATTATATTTTACTGATGTTAGTTTGAAATTTAAAGAATAAGGCTTTTGTGCGTGTCATGGCTTTCGAAATTAGCATAGCTTTCGATATGGGTGTGTCATTTGCGCACAAAGCCTGTTGCTGACTGTGCTTATTGAGTGATTGAGGGCGCGTTGCTCACTTGAACATGATCGTATTCCTGAGAAGTCAGTGCTGTATGGGGTGAAGGAAAACACCCCCCCCCCCCCCCCAGGGAAAAGGGCTGCCGAAATGGTCAGTGCCTGTCCCTCCATCACGCTCACAGCCACACATGGGACTCCTGTCCTAATTCTGATATTCTTATCCAGGCTTAGCTCTGGTATTGAAATGTCATGCTGCTGAAAAATGCAGTCTGTCCCATTGCTGTAAAATGGGTTGGTTGTGTTGGAATTCTTTTCCGTTTGCCCAAGTGCAAGAAACTGCCTGCGGGGAAGGTAGACACTAAGGGAAAGCCCGAGGAGGTTCCCACTGTTAGTGTGTTGCTCCTAAACAGAATCCCTATCTGGGTTTTCTGAATTACTTCTGCCTTTTTTAGATTAGAATTACATTTATTTATTTAGTAATTGCTTTTATCCAAAGTGATGTAGAATTGTGAAAGCAGGGTCAGAGGATCCCTGGAGCGATTTCCAGTTAAGGGCCTTTGCTCAGGAGTCCGATGATGATGTCACTCTGACCACCGGCCCGTTGGAGCCCGATGATGATGTCACTCTGACCACTGGCCCGTTGGAGCCCGATGATGATGTCACTCTGTCCACCGGCCCGTTGGAGCCCGATGATGATGTCACTCTGACCACCGGCCCATTGGAGCCCGATGATGATGTCACTCTGACCACCGGCCCATTGGTGTTCTTCTGTGCTGCTTCCCCTAATCCCACATCAGTCTGTATCTCTATATCGTCTCTGTATGCCTATGATTTTGACTGTCACTGCAAAGGGGGGAGCTTGGTGGCTCTGTGTGTAGCTCCATAGGGAGGTGCCCTGGCCTGCCTGTATTGTGTGATTATTCTCCCTGCGTCATGGGGCAGCTCCTCCTGCTGCCCAGTGCCATGCAGTGGGACACCTCCCATGATGTGTGTATGTGCTTTGTGCTGAGCTGCTATTGTGGACAGAGTGTACCCCAGCCTGCATGCCCCGTGTGGCTTGGGGCAGACCCATGTTCGCCTGACAAGGATAAGCAGTTAAAAGATGGATGGCTGGATGTTACATCATATTGCATTATGCCACTTTGCCCCAATAAATTTTTTTCCCCCACATTTACAGCTTAGAATGCTTAAGAAATACAATGTGATTATGAAAAAAAAACTGGACATGCCCTTTTTCAGATGTAAAACACGTTTTAATTAGTAAATCTCTCATTCCCAATCCATGACTACAGAATCGTTTATGATGTCAGCAATAGCTGTCTTTGTCGACTGGGTGGGACTGGTGAAAGTTGTAAGTGTGCAAACACCTCCAGATGACTAAGGCATATGTCGGACTTTTACGATTGTGGACCAGCTGGTTTCTGTTCAGACAAACTCAAAAGCAAAAAACAAAGCCCGTGAAAATTTGCGTGCGGGTAGCAATGAAGAGCTTTAAAGCACCCCCAGGTGGACAGCATTAGCAAGTACACATCACGCACAAGGCTGTATTTGAAAAGGGGTCAGAAGATGGACAAATGGAAATATAAAAACAAAGATGAAAAATGTAAAATTCAGCAAAGGAGAACATACTGCAATACAGGAAAATGAATTCAAATGAAAGCTAAGAAAACAAATTAAAATTAAATTTATAGAAAGTATGTAAAAGGTTTTGAAACACTTCCACTTAAAAGTTGGCAGGGGAGAAAAGCCCAGGAAAAAACAGTATTGGAAGTGAATCTCACCAGAAAGCCTTAGCGTATTATTTCGGTGGGTGGTGCCAGAAGTGAAGCTTTGTGGAGGGGGGGGCGCAGCGGCTATGAAGCTCTCGGGGGGGCACCAGTGATGAAGCTTGCCTGGGTGAAGCCTCACATGACCTTCGACTGGCACCGCCAAAGATAAATGCTTTGGGTGGATCGGTATGTCTGTATTGTTTGCCATGGGATGGACCAGCCTGTCATCCAGGGTGTGTTGAGCCTCGTGCCCGGTGATAAATTCCAGACTCACCAGGCCCTGTGTGTCTTTGTACTCAGAAACCGCTAAGCACAGATGCTGCTTTGGACGCCCTCTCGGCTGGGTTTGACAGCTCTGCTGCGCAAAGTAAAGAGAAGAAGAAACCAGTAATGTCCACATTTTATAGCTCATTACTGCTTTTTCATTGTAATTTTTTTTTATTGAGTACTGGATTGTAATACCTGCAGGGTTCCCTTTGATCCCTTAAGGTCTTCTGTTAATACATGTACAATCTTCATCTTTTAAAATAACAGTATTTCTAAACTTCAAAGTACGACTTCCTGTGCTCGGTCGTGTAATAGCTAATTTCCTACATCTTGCCCTGTGCTTTTTTTAGGTAGTGGAGGACATTGGTGCTGCTGATGTCCTATCAGCTACATTGTCAAATGTTTCTCCGCCTCCTGCAGACAGTCAGGCCACACAGAAGGTGGAGTTGAATGACTTCTTTTGTAAATGCTTTAGTATCATACTGTAGGCATAGATAGCTTACAAATACAATATAACAGTCTATCTGTACATGATGCTTCTAGCATTATCAGTAACCCCCATTGTGTAACATGACAGCTTATTGCTTCGGCCCGTTAATAATTTTACCAATGACCGATATAAGGTCACTATTGGATTGCACTTAAATATAGGGGATGAAGAAATGAGAATAACTGCACTATTATGGAACTGTATTCAACATAAAACTGCTACATATTTCAATTTGTCATGTTGTGTTCTGTAGAACCAGTTAAGAATGTTTACATTTCTGTTTAAAAATCTAGGTAAATTTAAGTAAATTATTAATAATCAAATAATATTAAGATTATATTAATAATATTATCATTAACAATATTCATATTAAAAATAGTATTCATTGTTAAATTCTCCTAAAATTCACTTAATTAAATTCTCTTAAAATGTGCACTTCACTGAGGAGATGAATGTCACTAAAGTGCTGTACTATATAAGGCTAGTCCACCTTTATGTAGAATCTTAAATGCATTACTCAATGTGTCCATCAGTATTTGTTTAAGCTATTTAAAAAGTACTTAAATGTTAGGTATGACCTGCTATTATTATTACACCTTGGTATGTGAGTAACGGCATCATCGTCGTCTTCCCAGAATCACAATTTACTATCAAGACGTATATAAATACATTTTTTTTATTAGCCTCACACTGGGCTAACATTGCATGAATCATCACTATATTTTTAAAGCCCATTCAGCATTCTGCAGCTGTCTGATATCAACAAACAATGTTGGTGTCGTGTTTAAATATTTTCACGATATATCTTTTAATTTATGCATGAAAACTATTAAGAATAATCATAGTCATTTAGCCTTTTAATCGAAAAGGCTTTGCATCCGTTATGTTGAATGATTGTGATTTAAGTAGAAAACTACTTCTGCACTTCCAGAAAGCGGAGAGCAAGAAGCCAGCTGTAGGTTCTGGGTCCAGGTCTGAGGCTCCCCCTGCTGACAAGAAAGCCAGGATGCACGAGGTGCAGTGCGGCCTTCCCACAATGCCCCAGGATCTCGCCTTCCTGTCTCTTGTCTTTTGCGAAGGATTAACAAACACAATGTTGTTAATTAATTAGCCTTTGTGGGTTGTGTATGTTGTTACTAAAATTCACCTTTAATTATATAGTAAACATTCCTCTGTGAAGGCAGTGTGTCTTTATCGGTCCTTACGACAGAAATATGCAGGCTATTTAAAGATGTTACATGTGGCAGGAATAGTATAAAAATAAGGTTACTGTGCAGCATAGAGGGTAAAAATTGCTAATTTGTCTTGTAACCAAAATGTTACTGATATGAGTTTCAGCTCGTCATTGAGTTGCAGTTAAAATAGTCAAGAAATAAACAGTGTTTTTATGTCTCTATGTAGAGAGACTATAACTTAGTAACAGGATCCAGCAGTGTGACCTTTTGAACATTTATCTCGTGTTACTCCTTGGGTCTCAGGATGCTGGGCCTGCTGCACCAAAGCCTTCTGGGGATCAAAAGACCAAGAAGGAAGAGGTTAGCTACTAGCTGCACCTGCCGAGTTTCCTTTTTCGATTTTAGTACACTTTCTATATAAAGATATTCGTGACACGGGGGGTCCCAAGCATCATCATTCTGGACCAATTGTTATCTTTGTGCCCCCCCTTCCAGGCCTCAGACTCCTCACCCCTAGGTCTCTTTACCATTATTCCCTGTCTTTTTGGGGTCCAGTCTTCCCCGCCTCTATAAGTTTTAGGCTAGAAAACACGATCATGGCGGTGTTTTGTATACTCATGGCAGAGGGCCCGAAATCGGCCAAGGACATTACGATGGAGACCCAGGTGTTTCTATGGTGGAGCAGTAGCAGTCTTTGAAGTTTGAGATGCCCAGATATTAAAGCCAATTATACTCTTTGGCCTTCAACATAGCGATAAGCAACAGAGCTGAATAAGGCACATATTCATACAAGCAAGGCTAAAACAAGATACAGATACATAAACTCTGAGGCTAGATCAGGCAGCAATAATTGGACTATTTTCTGTAAAGGTTACATGGTTATATAGTATTTTGTGAGTTACATCTTTATAGCATGGCGCTAAGGATTACGTTCACTAAGTGTTATACAAGGCTAAATGATATTCCATACTAACTCAAATCTAAATTTACCACTCAAGTTCCTATTGTCTTTGTCTCTCTAGGACACTTCCATGTCTGCAGATGCTCTCAGTGCTTTGGAGGACCTGCTTCCTTCTGCAGAGCCTGAGCCTGAACCTCCCAAAGTCCAACCAAA
>JAODJU010000119.1:26204094-26233585 GCA_026776725.1 Gnathonemus echidnorhynchus | reverse complement strand
GGGGGTGCCAGTTGGATTGTTTTGTAGAGCAACTGTAAGTTTTTATACAGATTTCCTTTAATTCATTAAGTACTTAATTACTATTCATTTACTACTATATCTATTTACTATTTCTTTGTACATTTGACCCCATCCACAGCCAATCCTCCCACTGGGCACCCTTGCCCTTTGCTAATACCTGCCCCTTCGTATGGCTTTTGTAGAGGATGAATAAGCTGAACTGTGCGCATTTCCCAAGTTCATAACCTACTGTGAGTCTCAAATCATGTGCTTCTGTACTTAATTCACTTACGCACTGAAATTCAAGTTTAAGTTTGAGACTTACTAGTCATAGTGATGTCGATAGACTGGGTCACTAAAAAAGGTACCATAGCCTATAAAGCATGCTGCTGTTCTGTTTTTTCTAATAAAGGCGTGATAGGGAACAACTTCACTCTTTTATTTCGATTTATAGTAACATTTTATTTATTTTTTATGGCTATTATTAGCTAAACAGAAAAATGTAATTAACTATTTGAAGTCACTGAAGTCTGGCCAGGTAGTTAAACTAGGGCCGCTCAGGTAGTGCATTGGGCTCAACACCATGATGTCTGTCAGCCAATGGCGATGGAGATTGGCATCGTCCTTAAGCCCAACCCCAATCCAGAGACAGATCCAAGTGATGATGAGTGCAGCAGGGCTGCCACTAACGACTATTGTTCTATTATTTCACCGATTGGTTGATTTAATCAAAACGATTCATTTAGCTCCAGAAAATCAAACTGACTTCAAATTTAAGTTAATTTTGACAACAATAAACTGTCATTGTTTTTTTCATTGCTATACAGATGTCGATGTTACTTTCACCTACAATTCAATAAGCAGATCCGTAATATGCCTAAAATATTAACGAGAGGTGTCTTGTGAGACCCAAAAGTTCGTAATCTGTATAAATTTGACTTATTCTTATGCTTATTAAATTCCGTTAGCGGAGCAAACCATAAGCACTGAAGTCGCGGTGAAGAAAATGACAGCTCAGCAACCACGACATCTTTTAAAAGAGGAGATACTGCGATTAACGTGGTAAAAAGCCAGCGGTGGTGTGATGGTGACCTACTTTTTGCGGTTTAAGTTGCATGTGTTTTTGATAAATATAATTTTAATTTTTATTTTAGTTCATAATTTAAAAAAAAATTTATTCTGTGTCTGTTTTCATTTCAGTTTTAGTTTACGATAATGACTCTAGTCCCAACAAGCCCAACGTGCAGAAACACAGATGGGCAGCATCAGTCATCGTAGAATAAGCTCAGATTCTAGCCTGAACGTCTTCTCAAACACTGATTCAGGGGAGATTCTAAGATGTTAAAATGGTTTCCATAATAATGGTAATTTAATAAAAATGAACAGGCAGATTTAGCCTTTTTTGGTGGCCCATCACTCAGAATAGCGGCTGTGCGTTTCCTCTTCAGGTGCTGCTGCTCCCATAATTACATACTGATATTGAAGGAAAATATTTACATTTATAATGGCTATAATGAAGCATTTTAGAATTCAAAAGGTAATTTCATTAAAATAATGTTTAAAAAGATGCCGATTTAAAATGTTGACGTTGATGCATTTTTAGCATCAATATTATTTGACTGCATATATTAATTCATACTAATACAAAGATCTGTGAATGCATTCAAAAAACTAAAACTGCCAAAAGTCTTGCATTTAGTTTGGTTACTTATGGTTAAGGTTAGGGCTGGGTAGGGGTTAAGGTAGTCATGTTGGGATTAGTGTTTCCCCCATAGAAATGAAGTTTACACAAAGTCCCCACAAAGATATTACAAACCTGTGTGTGTATGTGTATTTATACTTACATTTAAATGCAACACTTTGCTATGCATTGTACTTTGCAGTATATATAATTTTATGTACCATTATTGATATTTTATATTTTTGAGATAAATCCAGAAATCAAGATAAAACATGTCAGATATTTAAATTTCGTTGGTTGCAAGGGCCACATTAAAAACAAGTCACAATCTGGGTGTGTTATGTCCATTGTAGCTGTGATTTTCGCCCAAACAAAATCTCTTACAAGATCCAACAAATTAATTTACTGTTTAAATGTAATTTAACTGACCAACTGTTTATTGTTGGCAGGCAACAGGTGCTGTAATGGATGCTTTATCAAGCACCCTGCTGCCCGATGTCCCCGCATTCAAGCCCAAAGCAGCACCCACAGATGAGAAGGCAGAGGTATGGTCTTAAACTCACTGCACTGTCACATGACTTAAAACTATACATTGTCACATTTCCTAGCTTATATATATTCTTGTATATGTTAACTGTATTCACTGTGTCTTTCTGTTAGAATTAGACAGTTTTATAAACACTGAACACTTGTTTGCTGAAATGTCTCAGTACTGTATGTATTGTGACAAAAAGCTTAGGAACATCATGTGTTCTGTATACTACTAGATATGCAGAATGTCCTTTGGTGAAAAAAGAGGTGCCTTTGACGTATATCTAATATGCAGACATACTAAATCAAAAAGTTTATGATTGTGGAAAAAAATACATTTTTACTCACAGGTTTAAGGTACAGAAAAATGCAATATAGAGGTGTATCTGTGAAAATTGACCCTGACTGATTTGACCCGTTTTGTTTTGTGCTGTTGTAGGCCACAAGTAGCAACTCAAAGAGTAAACCTAAGGTAAGTTTTTTTTTTGCTTTGGCAGAGTTTGTTGTGTCACAAAACAAATGTTTCCCAGCAAGGGCTTTGGTATTGGTTCTGCGAAGATACAAGTGCTTTATGCTATACAGCTAATGCAATGAATCTGGTTTCTGCGTCCACTTTCTCTCCATTCTAGAAACCCAAAGTTAGTGACGGCTCGACCCCTGATGATCTGAGTGCACAGTCACAGTCAGATGTTGTAACTTCATCGGCCACTAAGAAAGGCAGTAAAAGTTAAGCCTCTCAGGTAAGAACAGAAGAAACACAAGCACAATTTTCACAAGTGTAATGGAATTTCCTCTGCATTTGTAACGTGAATGTGTGTACATGCTTGTGTTCAATAAACTATTTGAAGATGTATTGGTGATGTTCTGTAACTGACATCTGACATTCATGTTTTCATGCAGGCCGAGATAAATGCTTCCTGATCCCAAATGCCTTTTGCTGGATACAAAGTCACGTCAATATCGAATACTGCTTACATGGTTCTATAGAAGGTGAAAAATAATTCTCAAATAAATGATTAGGCAACTGTTTTCTTGCTTGTTACTAAAGAATGCATGTAAAAGACCTTAGCACCCCACTGCCTTTATACATTTTTATAGTAATAATAAACTGGGAGTTTCTTTATGGTTCTTTAGAAATAATATATATATATTAAAATGGCTGAGATGTAACATGTATAGTCAGTTCAGTATTCACTGAATAAAATTACATCATTTCCTGAATAAAATTTAACAAAAAAGTGAGTCTATAAACTGAACCGATATAGGTAATAATTCAGATGTTCTGCACAAGGGTTTTGGGACACATCACAGAAACATTGCAGGTAGTGTGTATGTTATTGAAAGGGTAATGTGAATGTGAACAGAATGTTTTGGGTTTCAGTGGATGCTGTCATTTATCTTGATGGGTGGTGGAATATTGGTTTTGTACTTTATACATATGACACTATTGTACAGCTCAGTGTGTTCTGGTATGGTTTACAACACAAATGACCTTAAATGAAATTACCTGATTATTTTTATTTTGATCACGTTTAATTTACATTTGTGTTACACACCATTTTAATATGAGGGTTGTCTCAAAAATAGACTGAGACAGAATAATGAGCTGTCCCATTACTTTTCAAGCTCCCCATCTATATATCCTGTTAATAATATTTTCAGGGATTGTTTACATAAATCGTTTAAGTGCCTAAACAAATTATATGCTTTGGTTTCTGAAGGAAACTAAATATGCCCCCTCCGGGCAATTATACACAGACACTTCAGTGGGGATAGCACTGTACATCAAAGTTGTAGAACTTTAGTTCCTCTGCCTGCTCCTGTTGTACTGAATATATATTTCACTGTAGTAGAGACCTGAATTAAATGCAAATAAAATATGGTGTAAAAACACTTCTCAATGTTTATGTTACAGTCCTGTCAACTTCGCACCTGTATGTTGTAGTGAACGTCATTAAAAATGCCTTTAAATTATCAGTACAGGGTAAACATTCACATTGTTCTTGATAATTGTTTCCTTTTACTGTTTTCATTTGGATTTCTCAGTATGTGCATTTTTATATACAGAGGATCAGGTACGTAGCCTTATCTGAATTAAATAACCAGTTTGAAAGTAGCTTTGCTTGGTGAAATGAACCAAAGGAGACCCCCCAGGTAGGCAAAGTCTGCCGAAACTGACCTATCGGTAGGGTTGCCAGACCTCCCGCAAAATTTATTTCTGGCTACTGGCCTGCAGAGGACTAAAATAAATTTAGTTTCATTGTCTTTTGTTATTACTTTAACAAGAAAAAGGTTAAAAAAAAAAAAGTAGTATATAAATAAGGATTGATATCAGTCTGTTACAAATAGCAGATACCAAACACCTGTACACCAATGCACCAAAAAAACATTATCACCACCCCCACATGAAACAAGTAGTGTTGACTATATAGTGAAAATTGTGCATGTGAAGGTCTGGGATAAATTAGACGTTAAATTTTCAGTAATCGCAGTCAACATGTTGAAAGCAGATGAAATGGGCATGATTAAAGATCTAAGTGAGTTTGACATGGGCCCGGGCTACAGTAGGTTCCCCAATAACGGTGACTATTGGCGTCTTATGAAGACGTAAAACGTAGACCTTACTAAAGTTCTTTACTTTTCGACACGTTCCCCAAACTATCCTTTCAGAGGTTGCTTAAGTGCAACGTAACTAGGCGAATGGTGCCAGATTGGTTGACAGTGATGGTTCTGCAACTGATTATTCCCTTCATGCAGCATGAGAAAAAGTGCTGTTCTTTATAAATGTAAAACTGCAGGAATGCTGCAAAATGCTGCATTAATCAGAACTGGGGAGAACCTAAAAATGAAATACAAGATTAACAAACTGAATCATCTAACCGTAAATATGATTTTCATCAAGTGGATGCACGAACCTGCTTCCCCAGATTGTAGTATCACACCATTTTATTTTTATTTGTACTAAAAAATACTTGTGTGCACCAATATGTTTGTCACTGGTATTTGGACAAGCAATGGCGCAATAGGCAAAAAAGTTACATTCCTGCCTTGACATTAGAAAATGTCCAATGTGCTACATTGACTACTAAGGTTGTGTTTATTGGGGAAAAAGATATTAGACTTATGTAAATTAACCTGCAGTGTCGACTCAACCTCATGAACCACGAATGACGTAGCATTAAGATGGCCCCGGGAAACGCACCCCAGATCTTTATCTCTGGCACCATTACTTCTGCATTCATCACATTGACTGCGAGTACCAAACCCTAGCTTACTATCTAATTCATCCCAGACCTTTACATGCACCATTTTCACTATACAGTCAACATTACTTCCTTCACATGGGGGTAGTCATAATATTTTTACACACACGCATGCAGTTTCATAATATAAAGGAGAACATCATTCTACATTTATACCAGCCCATTTATTCCAGGTTCTAAGTCGGAGTTATTGTGTGTGTGATGTATCGATAAGTATGTTTAAAACATTTAACAGGCTAACTGGGTGTGATCAGAAGTTCTTTACTTGTGAAATTAATTACATCTCTCGGCTGTAAAGAACAAAATCCAGAGACAGGAATTTGTTCATGTTTTATCCTGGAAGGTCTCATATCAAATGCTATTTTAGTTATTTTGTGTTTAAACATTATGCATTTTTCATTTAAAAACTCTGCTGGTCAAAATTCTGTTTGATTATTATTTTGATAATTAGTTGGTTTATTGCAGCTGTCGTACATGTACTGTACACATGATGAAACCAGAGATGCCCGTATGAGTCTTGCCTGGTAAAGGATACATGATGGAAAATATCTACTGAATTTTGAATTCAAAGTTAATCCATTTTAAAATGTACATTGATCTGATAATGACCATGTGTAGTTGCATTACTGTTAAAAATATATACACTTAAAATCATCTTAAAATACAAAAGAATTACATGTACTGTTGTTCTACAAAAGGAGTAAAATCGCTATAAAAGTACAACTTGGCAGTTGATTGTGACATTGAGATGGGGTCCTACCCCTGACTGATCAGTGGTATCTCTCTCCCATAGCCTGTCGAGCTGGTGTGACGTTCTTAGGCCTGAGAAATAAAACATTTACATGAGGGCTTCATGATAGAATTTCTGTTAGATGGTTAAGCATTTCTTTGGTAAATGTATTTTTTTGATTTTCTACATAGGGGGGCAAATTACTGCATTTTATAATTGGTAAAATATGTTGAAATATGTTGTGAAAGTACTTGGAAAATCTTTTGAAGAACTTACTTCCTCTTGTAATGGTGAGGGCATCGTCTTGTTCTAATTCCTACATAAAATTAAAAATGGACAATTACAAAAATTATAAATTTATATTAAAATAATTTGCATTACAAAAAAACTCAGTTCAAAAAAAGTTTGGATTGTGTGTAAAATGCAAATAAAAACAAAGCAGCAATTTGTAAATCCACTTTGACCTGCTTTAAACTGAATCCAGTAAAAGGATATTTAGAATGTAGTGTTTTAACTTTAAAACATTATTTTTAGGAAATATATGCTCATTCAAAATTTGATGCCTGCAACAAGTTCCAAAAAGCTGTGATGTGGCAGCATAAGACTATGGACGTCACGCAATATTCAAAAAATGCCTTGAATAGGTGACGTTATCATGCTTGGGTATAAAAGGATGATTAACCGAAAGGTCACTTGTTTATTAGCAAGGATGGAGCAAGACTCAGAAATGTCTGTGATCCCTTTGATGACACCATATTATACATATATAACCAGACGGGCTCATTACTGTATTTTGACTTTTCCCTTCAGGCACAAAGATTTCCCTGAAATTTTTAATGAAATATATGAACTGCAGAGGGTGAAATGCACAAATCCACAAATGCATTGCAATTATGCCTTGATAAATGTTGCTCTTAAACATCTGAATTATTTGATTGAACACTTTGGCAAGGGAGAGGCAAGTTCCAACCCATGTTCGATAAGGGAAATGTATATATCAAAAGGTAGAGAAGGCGGCTCAGGTGAAGCAGACTTGGGAAATCTAAAAGCAGACAGATGTGCGTTACAGAGTGTGGCAGGTGTGCGTTATAGAGTGTGGCACTTACGGTTGCAGTGGCATATGATGAGGATGAGGATGAGGAAGATTAGGCTACAAGCAGCAGTTAATGGAGCCCAAATGACTATTGGACAGCCCTCGCCTTGTTTAGACTTTGTATCTGCAAAACATATGTTGGATCAATTAAGGTGACTGCATGCAACACTAAAAAAAACTTTTTACTAAATGTTACTGTTACTGGTAGGTCCAGTGCCATAAGTGTGCATATTGGTCTTCCATGTTACCTGTGAGAGCCTTTAATTTATACCCTTTTGTTACATATAATTTATGTGATTCTCGTTCTATTACTCGTGAACATATTGATATTTGAATAACTACTTAAAATGATTTAATGGTACATTACGTAATGGGTTTGCCAGAATTATTATGAGTAAAGAGTTAAAGGGGTGAATTAAAATCCTAGCATGGACATTCTACCTGAACCGCTGACTGACAATTAAAATGACATGACAGCTAGCTAAGCATCTGCAGGGTGGCTGTTTATATACATTTAATGTACATTTAATCTATAAAAATGATTAGATGCAATATGGTTCACAGCAGGGACGTCGTTAGGGCTATTCTAGGTGGGCTTTGCCCCCCTAAACGTTTTTAGCCGCCCCATATAAAAGTGTGTTATTTGGCTTAATTCATAAACATTTTGCCATCAGCCCCCATATCCATCCACCTATACCCGCTACCCTGACTGACGGTATACTTACGGTAGGGAGTTCGGCATTGGCAGGGCTGCGCGGTGCTGCCGGGAGTGACATGTGCTGTAACCGCCTTTACTGTAGGTGTTAATTCTGAATAAAGCAGAAGAATCAATCTGAATACCTGTATGTCATAATTAACATTTTGAAATAAAACGATGCGATATATTATAATATTAATATCATCATATTAATATACGTAGTGTGCATACTCAGCTCACCAGGAAATCCTTCAATGTAGGTCAATGTTCCGAAATCCAATTTGTTGCCGTTCAATTTCCCACAACCATAAATGCCGCTGTCACGGTTCTTCTGAAAACCTTTTAAAATTATTGTTTTATCTCTTTTCATATATTCGTACGCAGTACGATCGGGCTCCGTTTTAGGCTCCCCTTCAATGTTAAATGTTCCTATGGCCTCAATACCAGTCTTCAGAACTCGGAACCAGAACACGATGGTACCCGGGGGTGACATTTTACATGTGATTTTCACATCGTCTCCTTCATTCCGCACTTCTTTTGTTAGGCAAGCACCTGAAATGAAATCTTCACACACAAAACGAACTGATTGGTGGAGATCGAATTGGCAGAACTACAGTTAGATAGTTTATATAATTTTTTCAATTTATTTCAATTTATTTTTTAAACAAACGATTTGCATAACGATAAATGATGAGTTCAAATCTGACCTGTAGGCCTGTGGCAGTAAAATAAATAGGTCTACTATTACACGTGTTTTAAAAAATGTCTCAAATATAACATATTAATTATTAAGGAATTCAGAATCAATACATTTTATACAATTAGCACATTGAATCGTACTTTTTAGCATGCGAATAATTCTCTGCTTGGTGGTGTGTAAAATCAGCGATGAACCTATCATTTGCCAGGTAATTACATAATTTAAATATTGGTGGTATGTCGGCTAATTATATAAGACAATATCAATAATTTAAATAAAAGATATACTTACAGTTAAACAGGATTAACAGTGAAATAAGCATTTGGTACATTTTCGTCTGCAGTTTTTCTTTTGCTAAAATGATGATGTTGGGACTTTACAGGATGCTTTAAACAGCCGCCTGTAGCGTCTCCCCCTCTTTCAAAGACGCGCACACTCACGAACTGCAAGCTTATCGATATCAAGTCAGGGGAGTCGACGTTACTCCATCTCAATACACTCCCTATTTTAAATAAGACTTCTTACAATAAAATACCTTGAGAAAACGAGATTCGCTTTACTTAGCACTAAATTAAACTGAAAGGCTAATTTAATAGAAACGATAGGCTATATTACAAGGTTATAATAAAAATATAAAACTGTATATAAAATTATGATTGCTACAGAAAAAAATACAGATATATGAAATACAAGTCTAGATAAAACTTCACTGGGTGCACATAAATATATGGTCATCAAATGAATCACATATAAATACATATATATTATGCTCACAGAAATTATTTATATAAATACGGCATTTATATAAATAAGGCATTTTAGATGTTTAACTTAGATATTTAACATATACGATTGTATCTTCGAATAAATGATAGGCTAAATGTAGTTAGCTTATAGTAATTAGGTTTATTTTGAAGATTGATTAACTTGCATTGGGATTGGTTAGTCACACCATTTAAAAGTCATTGTAAACAACTTCACAAAACATTAACCTGATTATTATTATTATTATTATTATTATTATTATTATTAATAATAATTTTTTATTAAACAGATACAGCGGGACACGTTGCGGTAATAAATTGAGATGGAGCAGTCTATAAAACTACGTAGAAATTTTCCATAATAGCCAATTAAAATACATTCAATGTGTAGGTCTGAAAAAAAGCCAACTAAATCACAACTAAACAATTGTTACAGTGTGAAGGAAACCATAAGACTGTATAAATATAATTCAGGGAATTCACGGAAAGCAGAATATTCAAAGGTGTTAAAATTCTTAAAAGTATGGGTGTCGCCGCCATTAAATCTGAGGGGGACGTGTCCCCCTCACATTTCATAATTATTCGTTTGGACCCCCCCCCCCACATTTAGCATAAAATATTAGTTTTATGCCAGTGTGCCCCACCCCACAAACAAAATGCTTCTGACGCCCCTCCTCAAAAGCCAGTTATTTTAGCATTTACGTTCTATGTTATAAACAAAATTGATTTCACATTATTCATCCTAAGAACCAAATTATATGATACAACCTAATATGACCTATATAACCTACATGGGCATCAATACACTGTATTTCAAACACTCTATCCAAAAAAAGGAAAATTAAGAGAAGCACAATAAAAGTGTCCAATAATAAAAGAGTAGAGGAACATTTCAGAGACGTAAATGAAGCTGATAATGCTAAAGAAGGAATTGAAACAAATATGCACAACATGTAACCCTGTAGCCATGCCAGTGCAAACGCATTTGGTGTCTTTTATGTCTTGTTATTTTTGTGCATTCGTTAAAAGGTGTTGTTGCATGAGCTTGCAGAGAGCGCGCCATGTGCCGTGCAGCCTGTGGTGGTCCGCTAGCTTACACCACACGACCCCCGTTCCTGTGCTCCTCCGGGCCCCTTACGAAACCACAGGCCCACTCGGCTCGTAATGCAGCCTGGGTAAAACCCATAAACACATAACCCATACTGTAAATATGCTTCGGCTAAGAGCTCAGCTGTACAATCATACATATTTAAATAAAACTAGCACCACGTCCTATACCCATTATGTTTTACCTTAAGTACAAGTATCGTCTAGTATGGCATCTTTCTTTCTTTTGAGAGCTGAAATACTGCAGAATGAGTCTCATGATTTTATCTGAGAGATGAATAGATGGAATATTGACAGTGGGATAAAATGAAACCACGCTGTTTCTTTGGGTAATGGCTGATGAAATAATAATGACACAATAAAATGTTGAATTCTTATGATTTTCTTCTCTTACTGGAGGCCTCCTGCAATGCACCCTTTATAGATTTGCAGAATTTGGGGAGACGTAAGAAAACTGCAAACAAACAGGTGCAGATTAAAAAAATGGTTCAAATCAGGTCACAGGTTTGCTCTACAATCGCAAAAATAGAAAACCAATCTATAACAGCAAGTTAAATGCACAGTTTCACAAGTGTAATTTTACTGTTTTATCTTTTAAAGTAAATGGTTGTTTCATTTATAAGGCAGTATCTGCATTATGAACAAACTATATTGTACAATCCCAAATATGTGCTTTACACTGAACTGAGCACATTAAAAGTTTTGATGTGATACTAAACACAGATATGATAAATGGATTCATATTACAATAATGTATAAGGTTCTTAAATATAAGGTATTAGGTACTTAAACTTATTCACTAAGGACAACATCTCCTCCGAGACTTTATTAAACAAATGCTCCACTCTTTTGTGAGAGAGCACTGTAGCCTCGTATTTGGAGGTGCTGATTCTCATCCCTGCCCCTTGGCATCAAATCAAATATGTCCATGACATCATCAGCAGATAGCTGGAACATCACGTTAAGCTCCTACTGGATGTCCGGTCCTACGTCCAGTGGACAACACCCACTCTAAATGGCTTTTACATCTTTGAGGTAACCCAACAACCTCGTTCCATGGCTTATCCAATTTCTTCTCATGCCCCAGCTTTTGCCTCCATGAAAACCTTTTCTGCAGTCTTTCAGGCTTCTGGGTACCATTCATCTGCCTTGAGAAACCCTCATACAGACACCTCTCCAAAGTCTGTAAGCAGTCCTCTTTAAACCCTCTGACACATCATATAAGACCATTGGGTATCTCCAGTAACATTTTTCATAGGTATTTCAAACTGCTCTTTGGTGAATCCACACAAACAACAACTAGAGTTTTCCTCTTTGAAACTCATAGTCACTTGAAGGCAACCTACTTTTTCACTGGGAAAGTTCCAGTTCCAAGAGGGGTCCCAACGCTAATCAAGACATGAGGTTCCACAGTCCACTCTGTACATGGAGGTAGGTCTGATTCTACAGTATCTAGCCAAAACCTCTTTGTTTCTCAACAAACTCAGACTCTTTCCTCGTAAGAGGGGTAACATTCCATATCTCCAATGTTCACCTTTGATCTTGCAGGTGGTAGCTCACAAGACGGCTCCATGTAGGTCTTTCAGGTGGAGCCTGGCCAGAATATGTGGATGGTCTGTCCATCAGCCACTCACCTGTGAAGACTAGCTGGAACTGGAACTCCAGACAGTGACATGTGGATTGTTAAGGCACATTAACCACAAGTCATACCCTCCTGGTTAATGTTCTTAATCATTATCTTGCTCAATAACTTTGATCTGGTATAGGTGCAAGCTGTCATTGGGCCCTCCAAGGATTTTAACTGTTTGTAGTAACTTTAGTATGGCAACACTAAGATGGGAGGTGAGAAAAAATGATTGAAGGAGAAAAACAGTAATTGGAGGAGAAAAATGAAACATTTGTGAGATCTCGCATTTCTTTAGCATTACTATTAATAACCACACTGTGGTCCATTCAAAGTACAAAGCATAAAATTAATAGACTTCTGCTTTGACTGGTATTATTCCTTGATTGAAAGACTCATTCAGCTGTTTCACATTAAGATTAGTTGCACATGCATGATTATAGGAGACCCACCAATCAGCACACAGCAAGAACTCAGTGCTTGCGTGAAATCCAGAGCCTTTTGATTGAAATGGTAGCTAACAAATCCTGTCCTAGCTCAAATGGTCCTTCCCAACATGGATTATGTGGTAACCATGTTCAGGTCTCAGACATATTCAAGACTTTATATCATGTCTTTCGGTTTTTCTTCAAGAACCTAGCTTGCAGACTTGGTTCATATTATGGATTGATGCCACACCCTGGGTTATTTCCTGCCATAGCTTCCAGGCTGGGCTCTGGACCACTGTGAACCTGCATAGGACAAGTAGGTACAGAAAATAAATGGATGGATGGATGGATGGATGGATGGATGGTTCACACTATTAAGGCTTGTCATTAAAGAGTTCACTATTAGTTAAGTTCACCCCAAACGAGCTTGATGGGCCGAATGGCCTCTTCTCGTTTGTAAATTTATTATTATGTTATAGTACTGTCCACAATAAAATGGAGAACAGCTTTTTAATCAGAAATCAAATAGATTACAGTTTAACATAGGCGACCGTGTGTGTATTTTACGAAAATAGAAGCAGAATATCTTGTCTTTGTAAAATGGTGAGTGAAATAAAATGCAGCAGTGTAATCATATTTTCAATAAGGCAGCATTTTAAAAGTAACAGTATAGATTCGATATTTAAGAGATCTTTATTGTCAATCCATCAATATATTCATATACATCCAGGATGAAACATCATCTTCCTGAACCTCATGGTGGCACATTTACACATTGACTAGATTATATGTTACTTACTGTACAACATGAAGTGCAAAAAGGAAGTTTTTGTGTAAAAGAGTGTATGTGCTGTGAGTTTTGTATGAGGTAGCAGTGAGCAGAGGTGTGTGTGTGGGGCGGGGGGTTCAGTCCTTGTCCTTGTTCAGGTGCTGGAGGCAGCAGGGTGTTGAGGAACCCGACCATCTAGGGAAAAAAGCTGCTGCAGAGTCTGGCTGCACTGGTCCAGATGCTCTGGTACCTTCTAATAGACGCCAGGGGGGTGAACAGTCCATGGGAGGGGTGGGAAGGGTCTGCAACGATTACAGTTGCACAGTGGATGTACAGTGGAGTTCAGTTATGGGTGGGTGAGAAAACCCAGTGATCCTCTCAGCTGTCTTTACAATTCGCTCCGGAGACTTGCAGTTGGTCTGGACTTACCTAAAAAAGTCAGATGTAAGGAGTAATGCCTCTGCAACCCAGACCAGTATAAGTAGTTAGAAGATACCTGTTAATATGCAAAATGTCAATTTTCACATGCAACAATACAATTTTTGCTGCTTAATTCTGTATTTCATTATTCTATATTGCCCCCTGTGGACAAGTATGACACGTTACAAATATCCTTTAATGTCTACATATCTCAAAATGTCCCTATTTTAAAATATTTCAGTTTGATAATGTCATGTAATGCAATGTTTCCCAACCCAGTCCTTGGGGAACCCCGGACAGTCCACGTTTTTGCTCCCTCCCAGCTCCCAGCCAATCAGAAACACAGAATACCTGGTACAGGTGTGCTGGGAACTGAGAGGAAGCAAAAATGTGGACTGTCCGGGGTTCCCCGAGGACTGGGTTGGGAAACCCTGATCTAATGTAATGTGTCATCGAAAGATGTACATTTTTGTACCTAGCAACTGGATAAATGAAAGCCTTACAACCAAATTTTGCTTATACTAAGATGCACGACCGAAACTTTATTCTTGAAATAGCTTGTGTTTCACAGGATATATTGTGATGTGGGGTGAAATTACATTATATTACATTTATGTAGTTAACAGATTTCATATATATTTTTCATTGCGAGATCCCAGTATATAAATGTAGTCATTACAGTATGACAAGATTTTAAGGAAATATAGACAACAGTACCCGTTCTAAGAAAGTATCATAACTATACAGTTTTAACAATCGAGGCCCATCTCTTTTTGTTTATCAGAAACAGAAAGTAACATGAAGTACCCGCATGCACAACGGAACATTTTTTGACTCAAACCAAGAGTCATTGTCGCTGTTTCCTGCTTTATTGACATCCTGCTCACTCAGGAGCTGAATTGCAGGCGGAAAGTTTTAGGTGGAAAGTTGATGATAACATTGAACAATAGTAGCCCTCTCATTCTGTTCTGCAATGTCTAGCTGTAGGCGTTGAAGATGTGTTCCATTCTAGTAATGAAAAGACCAAACCCAGTGCTTACAGCTAACAAGCCCTTCACTGCATCAGTCTTGCAACACTGTCTTTCGTCATTTTTTACATTGCGACATTTGTTCCTTGGGATGAAATTCGGCCTCTTCTTGGCCTTTAAGTAACGCATACACAAACGTCATCACTAGGTTTTTCTCAACATGCATTCTTATATCTCAACTACATTGGAATAATGTTGAGTTTTATAAACCCATGAAGGGTCCTCTTTGGAAACAATTAACCTATACTATAAAGATTACATTAATTTGAAATTTTCTGAATATTAGAAGGTAAATCATGAAATCCAAGGAAATGTGAAACTTTTCAAATATAGTCAGCTTACATTTGTTTGTTTGTTTGTTTTCAGATGATTTTGTCTAAAGTGATACCATTTGTGAGATAAAGTAAGGCAGATTGTATATCACAACCACACATGAGAAATTCCGTCATTTGGTATTTATTAATGGTAGACAATGTAGTCTTGGGTACTGTTCCTGAATTTCTCATCAATTTTCTCCTGGATTATACTGGGGTGGCTACGGCTTATAATTTACTTTATTTTCATACTTATGAAATCATTTAATGGTCACTTTGACCCTGTGAATAAAAAGCAGTGCGTGCAGTATATTCAGTTGCTATAATATTATAGTAGGCTATTACATTTTAATTACATAAGTTCCTCGTTTAATTTGGCATTATATAATAATGTCCTCATTTAAAATAAGTTATTTTAATACTGATGCAATGACTCTTCATAGTACATGAAGTATTTAACCTTACAAAGTATTTTTGTGAATGATGACAGGAATGAACCTTGATTTTTCTAATTCTGCAGTTATGTCTTTAATATGAATTGTGATAATTACTAATGGGTCAAATAATTACTGTAAGTATTGTAAGATTTCTTCTTTTGTACAATTGTGTACTGTACTGCTGTTTTACTATGTAGGGGTGGAGTTTTGGCACTACACACGTCACCACAAAACTGATACACACTCTTTCTCTTTCTCTCTGTCTCTCTGTCTCCCTCTCTCTCTCTCACACACTCACACACACACACACACACACACATACACACACACACACACAGTCGTGTGATCATATCTTTTTGGGGACGGCTCATTAATTTCTATGGGAAAAATGCTAATGCTAACTATGACAGCCTTAACCCCTACCCAGCCCTAACCATAACCACAAGTAAGCAAACAAAATACAAGAGTTTTTGCATTTTTAGTTTTTTCATTGCAGTCATGGATTTTTGGGATTTCCCCCCCGAAAAAATGGCTTATTTATCACGTTGTGGGGACATTTGGTCCCCACAAGGTAAGGTATACCTGGACCACACAGAAACACACAGCTGTGATGTTCAAAGCAGGTGCCCTTATACTCATTCAGGGAATCCACTCAAAAATTCAAAAGGCAGGGGTGTCACTAGGACTTCAGGCTAAAATGCTTTTTATCCACCCCCCCCAAATACATACATACTAAACAGTTAACATAGTGTGCTTTTATTCATTGTCATAAAAATCAGTGAAACTTCTGGACCCAGGGGAAATGCAGCAGTAATTGATTACTATGACTTCGTACATCTCACTGGGGGCTGAGCCCCGCCCCTTAGGGTAAAATCCTAGTAACGCCCCTGACAAGTAAACAAGAAGGGGAATACCTCACTGGAGTATTACTGACCCAGAGTGCTTTCTTATCACTGAATTTGTCACCTCACATGTGTCTTCACACTTAGATGAGCACAGAAGAATGCATTTGCACACAGGTGCACTCAGAAACATACAAATGGAGACAGCCAGTCATTTGTTCCTTGTCTCATCCTCTCTCGTTTTCTGTACCTGCGGTGAGGGCTGTGGTTCTTCTGTGGTCTCTTTGTTTCACTGCAGCACTGAAAAGCTCCATGCTGAAGAGACTCACATTGACAATGTACCTCCCCATCCTTCAACCACATTCTCAAAATAGTTTTAAACAGGTGTATGTGTTATAAAACTGTATTTCATAATGACATTATTATTTGTGTACTCTGTCTCAGTAATATGGAACAAAGCTTCAAATTAATTGAAATTTTCAGACCCATTCCCACAGGCTTATAAAATCAAGCACCTAGGTATTTCGCTATTAACTGTAAGTGGTATTATTGCAAGTTGTAAGCGTTTAGGAATAACAGAAACTCAGACACAAATTGGCAGACCATGTAAAGTAACAGAGCGGGATCGCCAAGTGCTGAGGCATATATTACGTAAGTCGCCAACGCTCTGTTGACTCAATAACTGCAGAACTCCAAACTTCCTCTGGCATTAATCCCAGCACATAAACTGCACCGGGAGCTTCATTGAATGGGTTTTCATGGCTGAGCAGCTGCATGCAAGCCTCACATCACCAAGCAATCAACAATGCCAAGTGTTGGATGGAGTGGTGTAAAGCAGGGTTTCTCAACCCAATCCTCAGGGACCACCAGACGGTCCATGTTTTTGCTCTCTCCCAATTCCCTGGCAATTGGGAGAGAGCAAAAACATGGACCGTCTGGTGGTCCCTGAGGACTGGGTTGAGAAACCCTGGTGTAAAGCATGCTTCCACTGGACTCTGGAGCAGAGGAAACATGTTCTGTGGAGTGACGAATCACGCTTCTCTGTCCGGCAGTCTGATGGACGAGTCTGAGTTTTGTGGCTGCGAGGAGAATGTTACCTGCCTGACTGCATTATGCCAACTGTAAAGTTTGGTAGAGGAGGGATAATGGTGTGGGGTTGTTTTTCGGGGGTTGGGCTAGGCCCCTTAGGTCCAGTGAAGGGAACTCTTAATGCTTCAGCATAGCAAGACATTTTGGACAATTCTATACTTCTAACTTTGTGGGAACAGTTTGGGGAAGGCACTCTTCTCTTCTGGCAAGACTGTGCCCCAGTGCACAAAGCAAGGTCAATAAAGACATGGTTGGGTGAGTTTGGTGTGGGAGAACTTGACTGGCTCACACAGAACACTGATCTCAACCCCAGCGAACACCTTTGCAGTGAACTAGAATGGAGAATGTGAGTCAGGCCTTCATGTCCAACATCAGTGCCTGACCTGACAAATGCTCTTCTGGATGAATGGGCAACAACTCCCAGACACACTCCAAAATCTCATGGAAAGCCTTCTGAGAAGAGTGGTAGCTTTTATAGTGGCACAGGGGGGACCAACTCCATATTGATGCCTATGGATTTAGAACTGGATGTCATGAAAGTTCCTGTAAGTGTAATGGCCAGGTGTCCTGACGCTTTTGTCCATGTAGTGAATCTTCTGTCACAGAGTCTGAAAACACAAAAGACAGTTTAAGTAAATCAAATTCACTCCTAAAGGTTGGCTGATGTTACAGGACATGCTACAAGTTCTCAAGAGAACTTGAGTGGAATAAGTACAGCCTGTAGGTGGAACTGAGCTGTGCTACATCAGACAGGCCCTGAGGCTTCTGCCAATCTGACTGCGGCAGCATGTGGGGGCCGCAGGGGGACAGAATGTGACCCGACCACAGCACTCAGGGGACAGTGAGGCAGCAAGAAGAAAAAAGCCACACAGCTCTTTGAAAACGAGATAGTCAAGGGCCTGAATTGCTTTTCTTGTATTACTTTAGTCTACATCTGTGTAAGAAGAAATGTTTGCTGGGAAAGGTATTCTTCAAGAAAAGGTTCAGGTCTTGATGCGTCATCAACATACTGCAGCATCTGCTAACAGGCAAAATTATTACAAGCCAAGTTTACTCAATGATGTCACATTTTTCACCTACTGCAGTGGCCTGAGTGGGCTTTGGTCTTCGTAATACCACTGGTCATTTAAAAACTAATACAAAAAAAAAAAATGTAGCTGAATCTGCAGTCTGATATTGTCACCAGGTGGATTATTATGGGACAGACCCACCTGAGTTTCTGCTGGCACTTCCTCACTATGATATTTGGCTACGGTAATGTTCTCACCACGCCTTCGAACTAACCATTGTCAATAATATCAATGAATAACAGAGAAGAATTTTATGATTGCTTTTTTCTGAGCTGCCTATTTCATAATTAACGTAACTTTTAACACAATCGCCTTAAAAGTCTCAAGGGGACTCCACAGATTACCAGACCTCAGGTTCCTGAGTAGTATTAACACCTTGTTAGTTAATGCAATAATCAAATAAGGGCAACTCCATCCATCCATTTTCCAAGCTGCTTATCCTTCTGGGTCATGGGGGGTCTGGAGCCTATCACAGAAGCTACAGGCATGAGGTGGGGAGCAACCCAGGATGGGGCGGAGGGGCAGCCCATCGCAGGGCACACTCACACACCCCTATGGGCAATTTAGTAATTCCAATTAGCCTCATCATGTCTTTGGACTGTGGGGGGAAACCAGAGTACCTGGAGGAAACCCCATGATGACATCATGTAAACTCTACACACATGGAACCCAGGTGGAGACTTGAACCCGAACCCTGGTCACAGTGGTGTGAGGCAACAGTGCTAACCACTGCACCCCATGCCACCCCCAAATAAAGGCAATTATTAGCCATTATCTGTTAGAAATGCTTAAATTGAATATGTGACATTTAAATTAAGACATACCAACAGAACTGCAAACCTGCAAAAAACTGAATGTAATATGTAATGTAAAATCAAGCAGCCTTAAATCTGTTGCTCTGGATATCTGGACCATAAACACAGCATTCAAAAACACAATTTGATATCCTAATTGTAGTACAGACAAAAAAATCCAAAGTGTGCTGCAGTTTTGCAGACCCCAGAGTATCAGGAAAGAAAAAATAATTTGAAATAAATGAAACGTATTACTGAATATAGAAATACAAAAAGTTAAAGGCCATATATAATTGACAATGGGCAAATATGTAGAATACATAAGACCCCCCCAATAAAATGCATAATTATTGCTCAATATAAAGCAAATGGCTCTTTGAACACAGACTGTACAATGAATGCAATACTCCAGTGTGGAGACATCCTCAAATTCAAATCAGAGAGGCCAATATAGATAAATACAGTTTATTCAGGTTTGACAGAGTATTTAAGCTGATTTTTAGCACATCGAAAACACTCTTATAAAAAAAAAAAAAATAGTATGCCCTTTGAGACTGCATCTTTTTCCTTGCATCTAGTTACAGATAAGGAAGGAGCTAATAGGAAAAATACATAACAGGCATAAATGACAAAATGGCATGAAGACAAAATGCAAAATGCTATATCAACAAAAGTAATGACTCCAGTAAGACGCAAGTCATTTAGCAGCTCGACACAGATTCTGCTTTCCCAGCCGGGACATGCGATTTCGTTAAAGCTTGGTCTTTTTACTGAAATGAAAAGGTTATTGAAGAGTAAATTCAAGTATTGCTGTACTAATATATTAAGACAATCTTTGTTAAACATGTAATTTCTTTTGATTTGTCCACTGAACAAAGGAAAAAAAACACACACACTTCCTAAACGGGAAAAACTGCACTGACTGCCGTCATGCGCAGCGGAAATGCAGAATCGCTCTGCCACTGTTTGGGGAGGGAGGCCTGAGGCGGCCAACGCACAGCAAGGGCTCCTTAAAGCAGCTTCACAGGCAGTCAGGTAAAGAGCTTCCTAACTTCACACGGACAGGAGGCTGCAGGCAGAGACTGCGCGACACCCAGAGTGGCGCATGGCTGCAACTAACTTAAGATCTTAACAAGCCGACGATCAGAGAAGCCCCAGGATGGACTCGTCCCACAGCTTCTCCTCCTCTGTCCGCATGTCTATTTCACCCACCCTTTCTTTTCCTCTCTTCTTGTCTTTCTTGTGCTTGGTCTTTCCTTCTTTCACATGATCCTGCTGTGCTCTTGGGTGCTTTTCCATGTCATTCCTACCTGCCTTCACCTGTTCATTCTCCCCATCTTTCTCCTCCTTCGTGGTCTTCTCTTCCTTCCTGCTCCTCTTCGCTCTATGTTGTTCCTCCTGCCTCCCCTCCTCGTGTCTCCTACTTTTCTTCCGGTGCCTCTTCCTCTTCCGCCTCAGGTCCTCTTCCTCACTCTCCTCTTCTGAGCCCTCCTCCTCTCTGCCTCTCCTTCTTCTTCCCCTCCTCTTGTGCAGTCTCCTCCTGTCCTTCTGGCTAGAGGAGCTTGAGGATGTACAGGTGGAGCTGGAGCTCTCCCGTTCTAGGCTGCTCTCATGGCCGGTCCTGTGCCCATTATTGCTACCCCTGTGGCACTGCCAGCCCCCAGGGCCCGGAAGCACATAGAATTGGTTCCAACATGGGCCCTCTGGGTCTCTCGACCCAGAGCCAAAAATGGGTGGAGGAGGTGGAAAAGAGGGGTACTTCGAAGGCAGTGGAAAGTGAGCAGGGGGAAGGACATTGACTTCACAGGCCGTCATGTCAGCAGTGACATCGAATGGCGCTCCTCTGTCCTGTAGTTCTTCCTTTTCCAGAGCATTTGCCAACTGCGTGGTCCTGGGTTCGAGCCCACGTGCCTTTTGCACTTGGATATAGTCGGCCAGTTCGTCCTGGAAGGAGCTGTAAACTTTCTTCTGTGATTTGCTCATCAGGTCAGCGACATGCTTCTCTCTGTCCGGAGATGAAGTCAAACATCAACGATCAATTAGAAGGAAACTATAACAATGAAATATGAAAGAACTTCAGATAAAAAATGCAGTAGGACAACATACTAGCTATAAAATGCACACCATCAGAAACATAGCAGCTTGGTAATTAGACCGAATCTAATGATATCTAAAGAACAATTAATGTGGTGCTGACAGTGAGAAATGATGATCAGAACAAATACAAATCATACTGCGACATGGTAATGAGTGAAGGACGGTAATGAGACTCACTTCAGCTGGTGTTTGTTCCCCTGCATGTGAGCCTGGTACATTTCCACCGAGTTCAGTGTGATGCAGCATATTGGGCAAGTGAAACTGCTGGCTGTTAAACAAGACAGGACAGAGGATGATAGTCAATGATAGTTAGGGCTGTACTTAACCACAGCTGATTCTCTCCACAGTTGGGTGTGGAACGGGCCTTACTCTTCTGGTCGCTGGGCTCCCCATCCTGGCCCATCTGCTCCAGGAGGCGCTGCCTGGCCTGGCTCCTCTGGTGCCTCCTGCCAGCATAGTGCTGCTTCGCTACCTGCGGGTTGTTGAAGGAGGCTGAGCAGAGATGGCAGTATCTGTCAGGGTCGCTCAGCTCTAACCCCTGCTCAGTCTTCTCCTCCAGGGTGGCAATTCTCCCTGCAGGGAACACCGTGTTCCGCTGGAGGACAGACTCTTCTGAGAAGGAAGACCACAGAACATTACCACCAAAACAACACAGCGACAGCATGAGATCCACAGAGTCCTGCCGAATTCTCACCTGTCTCCTGCTGGTCCGAGGCAGGGCTGAAGAGACCATACCTGCGGAGGTTCTTGGCATGGATTTTGCCCTCATAGTGAGACTTTGCCACCACAGGAGCACTGAACACCATATTGCAAAGCTCACAGAACCTTTCCTTGTCCACAGAGCCATCTTTTTGCTGAAAGAGACACCATAATACTGAGTATCACCCTACAGCTGGTCGTCACCTGCCTCTGATGTACTGTATTATCAATACCAAAATCAATAACTATACATTTACATCACTTTCATTTCATTATTCACTTTCTACCAAAGGAATGAAGAGAGAAGACAATAATAGACAGTCTACAGTGTTTTCCATGTTTATGCAGTAACTAAAAAAATTGTATGGCAATTCTGTATCATGTAGTGCATTTTTATCCTGCTACAGTATAAAGAAAAAATAATCCACTCCTTAAAGGAATCTAAACAAACACTGAAACTGTGCTGATCACCATGAAATGGAGTATAAACCCGTTCTACACCATGGAAAGGACGTGCTGTGGAGGACCTCAGCTTGTCACAGCAAACAGCTTATGATGCTCATGAAAGGAGCCTTTCACCACTCGTGTGAAGCACGCCCAGGAACATGTTCTGACTTTTTTACATTACGGAAACCTATGTGTTCAAAATTTGCAGAGGTATAAAGTTACAAAATATAAACTCCCAATTTGTACTTTTTTAAATTGTTTTTGCAACTTTTACTTCTATTTTGCTACATTTCTGACCCAAAGTAACAGCTTTTTACTCCTATATACTCTGCACAACCATTGTTACTCACCCAATCAAAACAAAAAAATGTATACTATTGCATGCAGTGCACCCAAGTAGTAGTGCATGCTTTTGGGTAAAATATGAAACAGGTTTTTACCACTCAGAATTAAGATTGTGATTTTCTCTCATAATTCTTCATCAATATCTTTCTTTATATCATAATTCTGCATTACATATTGTTTTTATGAAGATTCTGCAAATTGTCATATACGTGGAATGTGCAATAAATGAATAAGTGTAGCTTCAGACCTAGATATCACAAAGATTCATACCATTCAGGTAAAAACACATTTAAGAACTTTGACATTTCCAGGAGATCCATCCAGTACTAATAGAAATTCTACTTCACTTTCACATTTTCAAGTGAGTGTGGGACATGTACAGATTAGACGGCTGGATCAAAAGCCAGGACTGTTTAAGGAATACAATGTTGTTGTTCTGACAGCACCAAACCTAGTTCATGAAATTGTTATTGGTAACTCTGCCTGTATTTGATCAAACATTCTTATTACAGACATGAATTTATGATGATAAAACTAAGTACCCCAGAGGCAAAATTGACATTTTAGATAATAAAGGTGTATAATTTGAGTGCCTTCAAACTAATTTGAAAAATTACAAAAAACTCATATATTACATTAATGAGTATGTGAAAATGACCCATACTGTGCTTATGAACAGACATGTTAGCAGTATTAGCAGCATGGACTGAAAGTTCATAATGCTGATTAAATACCATTTTGGCCCAAATATAAAGCTGTTTTTTATTTCTTTCAAAAATAACATCTAAAAAAACGGGGAAAAGACGGAGAAGGATGCAAACTAGCTGTGAGGATGTTCTGAAAGTTCCACACTTGAATGCAATGATAAGCACACCTTGGGAGACCCTGGGCTAGACATGTTCTACCTTTGCCAACTAGTGCAGAGTGTGTAGTATTTCATTCTGGACACTAGCCAAGATCTCACTCACTAGGGAGAGAGAGGAATGGAAGAGAGTACCTGGAAAACGGCCCGTCCACTGCTGGACCTCTCCTCATCACGCTTGCTCTGCAGGTACTGTCGCACCTTCTGTGCATGCTTCTTACCCTGTCACCAGGAGGGGAGAATATAAGCCATGCAGAGTTTGTCTATCTTCTCAAGACCAGGAGGACAGTCATACACCTGTTGTGCCCCTTAATGGAAAAGCACAAGCCTGTCAATTGCTAGCTTTGCCAGGAGACTTGCGGCGATGTCTGAGAGCTGACGGGAAACGGCGAACACAGAGACACCCACCTCGTAATGGGAGACGCGCTGGGACTCGAACTGCAGCACTGCGCCGCACACGTGGCAGTAGCCATCAGTAAGCAGCTCTTTTAGCAACTCACTGGAGCTCTCTGCTGCTGAAGCTGAGGAAGAGACACAGCCCAAGAGACAGAAATCAGGTGTTACACACCAGACACAGAATGCAGGTAAGGAGAAATGCAGGCTGACAGAGATCTGGGGCGTTCAATGTCAACCATTTTTTTAATGGGATGTACCAGTAACAAACTGAGGGAAAACTGGAACACACAGCCTAACCAGCCATGACTGGCAAAGGGGAAATGACTGAGAGAAGCACAAACACACTGCATGATCTGCAGCATGAAACAGCCCCTGCCCTTACCTTCAATTCAGCACAGTTATAAATATCTTTACACTGGTCGGAAATGTACATCATCATAACGGCCTCTTCTCAAATCCCATCAAGAATTATAAGCTATTTATAAGTGAAAGCCTGATATTTGAGATTTAGCTGATACAAGTAAACTATTTTGGATTACAATGCAATTACTTAGGCATAGAAATGATCATAGAGAATAATAACCTACTGATGCACAAAACATCCACATTGACAGCTGCTGAATTGCTTGTGAGTGTTTTTACCTTTTCTTTAAATTCTGAGCAACATTCCTCCTTTCTTGGTCTTCAACAAATAAAAAGAAAATCATCACTTGAGAAAGTTGTCAAAACGCACGCAATGATTCACCCAATTAACGATTCGGTTCACAATTCGATCTCACAATATGTGAGAAAAATTGTGTGAGAAAAAAAAAATGTTTTATCAAAAATGCAACATTTTTTCATTATCAACTTAAATATTCCTTTTTAAAAATCTTTTAAATTATTTTGTTTCATTTTCTTATTTTCTTCATTATTTACAAACATTTGCATAGGTTGGAGTAAAATACCACAGCCTATTAACTTTTACCCTATTTCTTTTATTAAAAGTGGAAAAAAAGTTAACAAAACAGGCATAATACCCAATTTGCCATTCCATAGTAGTAGTTCTACAGGTTGCATTAATTGGCTCCTGGTGGGGGGGGTGGGGGGCAGCCAGGTTATTGCACCTTCTCCTGTCTAAACAATGTAATTACGGCTAGGAAACACTAAGAGTATGCAGCCTAACAATCATTTGAGCTATTTTGTGGTTCTTTTTTATTTCCATAATTTGAATCATCATGACTTTGACCTGCAATATATTCATGGCACGATATATCGTTACATGCCTAATCTACAGTGAGCGTATTCTGTTTAAGAGAAGTCAAGTAAATTCAATTTCTTTCAGAAAAGAACAGTAGGGAAAACATAATACTAATCAAAGAATAATTACTAACAAATACGGATATTACTTGAACAATTGTCTCAAATAATCCATTTTGGTATGTCAGCATACGGTCGGCCTAAATGACGACTGAACGCGCATCCACTTTAGCACACTTATGCATTGTCTGGGTACATTAACAAGCTGTTAATGTTATTTAATGTTAATGTTATTTAAAAGGACTATTCTTGCATATTCACTCAGGGACTATAAAGGATCCTTAAAGAAGATATAGTGTATTGGTCTTATAAGCTTTATTAATTATTAAGACCTTAAGCCAAATCATCTGGTATCTACGATCTAACCAGTTACAAGTTAAAATAAGCTTCAGAGATCAATACATGAGCAATTTGAGCAACATACAATAAAATAAAATAAATATACTGATTTAAGTAAAATATGAACATATGCAACAAGTTTGCAGCCATGATACTGGGCTTTGGCTCTAAGCCCCTGTGACCCTGAGTTGAGAAACTGACAAAGCAGCAGACATGACAAATGTTCCACGATTCCTTCACCTAAATTACAAAGTGACTCCATGCAAAATTTCAACAAGAAGTGGCTCAGATCATACAATAGTTGAGAACTAGTAGGTTAAACCACATAAACTATCCCAGTAAATCCCAAGAGTAATAGTACAATCCTAAATGATTATTTGCCTTCGTCCATATATAGTATATGAATAAAACAAACATTCAGAGAATGGATTAAATATTTAACAACACAATTAACCTCAAACCTTAAATGAAAACAGCAAAAATCAAACCAGCTGCTTTCTCATTTTTCCCATAAAGTATTTTACAGTTTACCACCTGGGTCACCAAAAGTAAAGTCCACTTGGCATCATTCATTTCCTTATCCTAACCAACAAATTACACCTGTTTCACTATGACCTCCCAAGGAGACATTTTCTTAAGATATACTTTATTCATCCCAAAGCAAGATTCTCAATTTCTTCTGATTGCTCTGAAAGTATCTAGAAAGAGTGTCGCTGCTTTTGTAAACACCAATATGTCCATGTCTTTGTGTTTGATTAATTCAGTGTTCTGAATCATTGTCTGTATATTGAGATGTTTAAATTAGTAGACAGACATCCCACTTCATATATGCTTATAATCCTCAGTTTCCTATAAATCTCTGCTGCTGCAATGAAAGGGGTAAGAGGGTCTACGTGAAACTTGCTGGGAACGTAACAAAACTGAAAACTGCTAGACATGACCTGCAGGCAAAACTATATTAGTGCTCTTTCCAATGTGATCTTACTGGGTGTAGTTTGCCATTACATTAATAAATATGAAATTATCAACTCTCACTGGAATACCCTGGGAACCACCTGCAAGACACACATAATGCTAAAATTTGTAAAACATAACTGCATGCATGTTCCTCAAGTATCTGTGTCTGACACAGCATTAGAAGGATTAGAAGATACGTTATGCATCATGTAAGGCATGCTATGCACACAATTCAGTTGTCATTTTCGCAGAATTGTTGCTATACCATTGCGTTCTTTGGTTCCTCTTAATGTACAATAGAATCAGGAATTTGAACATGTATAAAACAGATCACATTATACAGTAACATAGGATGAGCAAAATATGACTACTATGCTGCACACAACACTGCGGCCACAGGCTGAGTTGCAGGTTCAATTCAAAATTATTTTCCTTAGGCAACATCCTTTAAAATTAACAAATTGCAGTTAGCTAATGCATAATATTCCACCATTTAGAAAGTTCTGCTGCTAGTGTTTCCGAGTGATTTTTAAAATTTGACTTTTTTAAACAATAAATTCTGGTGTGATGTAGAATGAAGAGCCAGATACATATAATCATTTTATGAGCTTAAAAGTACCAACAAGGTAAAGGGCTGGACTGAGAAAACCCAAAAAGAATCAAGCACAAACTTTTTTTCTTACGTAATTCAATTAAAATAAAAAGTAGCATAAAATGGGAACAAAACCATAAAGTGCATGCTTTAATAAAAGTGTACCATATGCAATCGATGCAGAACCTCAAACAGTTTTTAATACAGGCACAAATAATTCTTATAGTTACATCAAAGGAATGGTAAAGGGCGGGAACTTCTCCCTATATTTCCAAGAATAATACAATTTACTTCTGTCGTGGCCCATTATGCAACATGCTTCATTATTTGAGATGTATTTTTTTTTTATTATGCTCTAGAAATGAATTCACCTTATTTTGCATTACAATTACTTTCAATGAATTGGTCCACAAAGCTATATTATTATGGGATTTATATGTAATGTGAATGCAATAAAAACTTAAACATTTATTTCAGCCCAGCTGTCTATCACAAAACTACAAAATGGGAAATACTATTTTAATGGCGTGACATTAGGAACTAGTAACTAGCTTTATTACTAGATACGTCCAAACTAACGCCAAACAATTCCTCCAGTACTGCCACCAAACCAAATGAAACTGATTACATCAAAGTGCAGTTGCACCACCTACCATGCAGATTTATCTAACTTGAATAAATAATAATTCAAATAACTAATATGCTAGATGATTAGGTTTCAGTATTTCAAAAGGACCTTAATTATCTAGGACGTTTCGGTGTGGTACTGAAAACGTGTTGCTATTACATAAACACATAAACCACAAATCAGCTCAGCTCCTTGTACAGTTAAAACAGAAGAAACAGAGTCTGTTTTGCAGCCTGTTACCTGATGCACTGGCTGCGTGCGTTTTAAACGCCATTTTAAAAATCCTTTCCGACGCCCGCTACTACAAATTCCAGTAACCATCAAGGTAACCACATGGGTCTCAAGCTAGTGTAGATAATATTGACTTATTATACTAACTGAATTATTAATCGAACTCGACAAATAACCCTCCTAACATCCTTGAAAGTGAAAAATTCGAATCGATAGTTAGCTAAATTTATCAAGCTACATATCGAGCTACCTTCCTCACGAACTCCTACAGACAAATCTGAAACCATCAAACTAACTCGTATGATGTAAACAGCTTCACCAGTCAAATTACCAGTCGCTTTATTCATTTGATCTTCGCCATCACTTTATTTTGTTTACATTCTTTGTGAACTCACCTTCACTCTGGGAAATATTGGTGTTATGCGTGTTTTTTACTTTCTCAGCATCTGATACAGAAGCCGAGACCTGATTGCTGTTACAGCATTTGAAATTTTTGTAAATATGTGCCTCCGCAAGTTGCGGGATAGACACACTTTCGGGCTCCATTTTCATCCCTAATGGCTACCGCAGTGCTTTTCGTTTGGGAGTGACCGTGCAGGGCGAGCACGATGCTGGGAAACGTGCTCCATCTTGCTGTCGGGAGGTACAACTGCTTTCCGGCGAAAAACAGTACTATACAGAAGATGTATAGAGCGGGGTCAACAGCAGGGGGAATCCTGACGGACATCCTTCCATCCATTTTCCAACCCGCTTACCCTACATAGTTTTTTCTTTTCTGAATAGAAACATTTTGCCACGAGCGGACAGGTTGATGATGCCTGGTGTAGAGAATTATTCGACGTGAAGAATTCTAAAATGATTATGTTTTAAGTTGAAAATAAATGCTTGTTAATTATTGATGCATATGTTTATATATCTAGACAATAATTAAAACTGAATAGATCCCCATAGCTGGCATACCCACCTACAAAAACCAAGGCTATAGAGATTTATGTAACAAAATAGCCGGTTTTATTAAAGGGTTACATCAATGCAATATAGTAACTTGATGTGGTAAGGATTACAAAGGAAAACAATGACTGAGAAATTTCATAAACCCTGAGGGTGGATTAATTAAGATTGTTATTAGAGCATGGTAGCAGTACGTTTCATAGAGGGATGATGAAGCGGGACCCTTTTCCAGTGAGACACGGGGGGGGGGGGGGGGGGGGGGGGTAA
>JAODJU010000119.1:26125638-26179107 GCA_026776725.1 Gnathonemus echidnorhynchus | reverse complement strand
CCATTATTTTTCCAGTAATGCTAGTTAAACTGATTGGCCTATAATTTGCCGGATTACTTCTATCCCCTTTTTTGAATGGTCATAGTGCAAATGAGAAATATAAATATTTAGACATATAAAAAAAGAACAATACTGACATTTTAGGATATTGCCATTAAGATACAGACACAGAAATACGGGTAACCACCTAATTAGTGGGGCAAGAGTCTGCAAATTGGCATATAAGTGCAATATGCAAAAAATGAACAGGTGTAGTTTCACAGTTACACTGGAATTGAGAGCATTCAGATGTAGAATTACGGCTGGAAAATGTATGATTTTAATACCAACATCTCATGTTATACATACGCGATTCTAGTCAGCTAGATTAAGATCAGGCTTTTTCTTACCTTCAATTCTGTATGGACATTATAGCGCAGTGAGTTTGAGTTTCGCTAAAATATTTTAACTCTGTCATAGGGGAAAAAAAAACTCTGCAAGTTTTGCAATTTTAATGACAATTCCTCTCAGGATTATCTAGCATATCTTTAAAAATCAGATTAAAATTTTGCTCCACTGCTTTTGCATGAGCGCCACATGCGCTCTCCAAGACAAACACTAATTTTCATCCTTGCTGTTTAAATCACTCCTTGTATATATCACAACGAAATCTCATTGCTATATTTGAAAAATTTCCAATACCATGCTGTCCTAGTATATTATACAATACTTAAATAAATTGTATCTGTTCCTCCCAACCAGATTGCAATTTAAGCTTGGGTCTCTTCATTTGTCCACGCATCCATTATTATTAATTAGTTTTTTTTTTTTGCTTCATTTATCATTGTTTTCTGAGTTTTTTTCAAGACAATGGTTGTACTGTAATTCAGAAGCAGGCTATTTGCATAACTGAATGACAAAGAAAGTGTTTTAAGTCCCACCCCAAAGTACCGAAGTTCCCAGTAGGTTTGGCACTTTAGGTACTGGAACTTTTGGTACCGGTACTCGACCGGAAGTCAATGGAAAAGGGAGTGTAGCGAAAGTGCCACACCGAAACTACGGTACCAGGTGTGGTGGGAAAGTGCCCACTGTCCCATTACTGTACATTTCTTAAAGTACCAATAAGAAATGACAAAAGGATCCTTAACATCTGTCCCATTGAACAGTTCCTTGGGGGGAAGCACACAGGAGAGGCAGGTGGAGGACTAAATATCTTCCTCCCCCTTCCTGCTGGTCTCTCCATCTCTCCCTGCCCACTATTTCTCCCACACGTCCCACACACTGGGCTGAGGGGATGCCCACAATTACAGGCCTGCTTGCAGGCCCAAACCGCAGCGGTTCCCTCCACGTGCTCCAGTCCGACCCAGCCCACACAATACCCTCCCAGTCCAGACTGTTAAGACCAGCCCCCTGTCCCCTGAAGAGGTGCAATCATGAAGCCGCCATCTCACTGGAAATGCTTTCACAGGTGTCGGCAGTCAAAGCAGGAGAGTCAACATAAATTTAAAAACAATAGGTCATATCTAAACCACCACATACCATTACACTAACAAAATAAAAGTGCCAATGTGTGTTACTTGTCATTATAAAATATTATAAGTATAACTGTATCTGTTCTTATTTCATGGAATTTTGATGAAAAATATAGAATATTAAACTCCCCCTAATTCATAACTTGGACAGGTACGTGTTTGCAAAGTTTGGATAAAAGTTTGGATTTTTGAGTTATCATGCTGACAACATCGTGTGTCTGAAACTGCCCTTCTTTGCTGTCACTATGTAATGCTTATTCAATTTTGGGACAATCCGTCTCCAAATTTAATCAGTTCTAGGTTGTTCACCCATACAATGCCTCTACAAAGTTTGCAAAAAGTTCTGTCAAAATGCAATTTGAGTTATTGTCTTAACAACCAAGTGCCTGTGGTGGTATCAGACCAGACCCAATACCACATATATTCCCATTCCAGGTAACACAAAGATCCTGCAGGAGAATATGCAGTTATTAACCACTTTAATCTCACCATAAACACTTAATAAACACATATTCCATGAATGTCTGCAATTATATTCCCTGTATGGATAATACATATGCTTTTAGTTTGTCACCTCCATCACTGCAGAAACTTTCCCACTAATAAAATAACTCAAAAAGTATTTGATTAATTCAAACTTAGCACAGGTATTGTATGCATTGTATTGCAAATGCAAAATGCAAGCTATACTTCAAGCTCATCTATCACACAAGAGCCTACAAAATGGTGTTGAAAACACTGTCTCACAGCAATCCTGTAAGATCCTTTATCTTACAGCACCAGAAGTCAGTCTGTCACACTTATGAGTCACACTGAAGACTAAATACATGACCCAACTGATCCCTCCAACCACCACCTCTCTCTCTCTCTCTCAGTCATTCTCTCCCCTTTTTGGGTTCACCATATCAAAGCAGAAGTAGAATACACCTATGAAGCAGCCCCCACAAAACAAAATGGTCCACATATGAAAGATCCTCAAAACAATACATTTGAGAAAATGACTAAACATAGTCAATAGCCTTAAAAAACCAAATACAACGGCATGAGCGCATTTATTTACAAAGGTGTCCTTATTAATGAGGTTGCTCAAACCTCTTTCACATATCTACTGATCTGGTTGATTGGAAGCAGCGACCAATTCAGGAATGATGCGCTTACCACAGGACAAGTTGAAGGGCCATATATAAGGTGTTCCCTCCAAGATGCAATCTGTCTTATGCAATTACTACAACTATGCATAACCCCTACAAATAGGTTTCGTATCCATTTTACCCTATGTGGCCAACCACAACACTCCATCCTAAACAAGTGTCTGCCATAGCTTCTTAGCCCTCATTGGTCCATTATTTGGATGGGGCCTCTCCCTGGTTTTATACCTCTGCTTCTGCCATAGCCAGCTATTCTAATTAAATCAATCTGGGGTTTATTTTCTGCTTTCTCTTTCTTCTGCCACAAGACTATCCACTTCATTAAATCAATTTGTACTTCATAGGTATGAAATGTTCATATTTACATATCTGTCCATCTGCCAATCATACCTAACCTGGACAGGGTCACCAGGGGGCCTGAAGCCTATCCGAGACAGCACAGGGCACACGGCTGGGTACACACTAGATGGGATGCTAGTTCACATTTATCAAGTAAAAGAAAAATAAAATCTGCTTCATAATAAAAAATACTCATTATTGCTGTGATCTATTACCCTCTTTGTTTTTCTAAACCATCAAAGCATAAAAACTAGCAGTGAGATCCACTCCTGTACTTGAATGGGAACCATCTAACAGAGGGCCAGTGTGTATGCAGGTTTTAGGTCAGAGCTTTTCACATCTGGCACTCGATTCCAAATCCAGGCCCTGTTTTCAGTTCTCCAAGGTAGCTAGTTTAATAATTACTGATTCTGATTGGCCAGAGGTTCACAGGTAAAGGTAGGTTGGAATATCAGCAGGGCTCAGACCTTGATTTGAATAGCCCTGCTTTAGGTAATCTGTTCAAGCCCAGATGTGAAAACTCTTCAGCCAATCTAATTAGGGTAATCCAATTAGAGAGTTGCAGTAAAAACCCACATACACAATGGCCCTTTCTCAATCAGACTGCCCACCCCTGATCTAACAGAAAAGGAATTGGAGAATGTTGTCATAGATATTATCAAAGCATGTGGCATATTCATGAAGTTTGCAGCTTCCTGAGGCCAAGATTTCCTTGGTTCCTCGTTACAAATATATTTCAACATTGCTATGCTGCATCTGATTAACATGAGTAAACCACAAGATGCTGACAATATGCCAAGAAGTTACCAAATCACTGCACTGTTCCCTGGTATTAATCAAACTGCTGCATCAATGTGACAGGAAGCGCTTATTACCAGCACTGTTTGAATCAGAAACTTTCAGCACAGCAGGTAAAGTAATAGCGGCGTAACGCTACTTCAGAGCTGTTCTTACTTGATGACACTGACAGTAATAGCAACATGGTCGGTCCTTCCCAAAAGTACAGCTTGGTTATTCACAGCACATACGTAGCTAGAGAACACTTGCTTCTTTGGTCACTCGTTTGCCGGTGTTAGTTTTAAGTTAACAGAAGCAAGACAGCGGCACGAATTTAAGCTTTATTCCTCCACTGCTTGTGTAAGCTAAAGACTTCCCAATCACCCCCCACCCCACAACCCTAAAAGCATCCTGCCCTCAAACATGTAGCGCTGAACAGGCGGCCGGGCCGCCAAAGGCGGTCACCCCCAAAGCCCCGAACCCCCAGCTCACGTCCCGGCCGGCGGTGTAACGTGGCTCCGCCAATCAGTCCGGATGACTCCCGATAAAGGCTCCGCTGTTCCTCCCTCCCTCCCTCTTTTTCTCTTACCCTCCAGTCTTTCTTTTTCCCCCCCTCCTTCAACTCACTGCCTCCCGGCTACCTTTGTTAATGTTCGTACATGTACGCAGTGTAGGGCGCCTTACACAGATTCAGTATGATCGTTTCTCTTTCCCACTCGCAGAATTAAAATAAAACCGTTTCCGTTAATGACAGTCCGCGTTTTAGTGATATAAAGGGAGAAACGTACACGGGCGCACAGTGTTTACACTCCATCCGAAAATGTAACTCACCACGTCTCCTGTTTCGCCGGGGAAGTCTTTGTTAATTCCCTCTCTCTTTTATGTATCTAATCTATTATTATTTTTTAATTTAATGCCAGTGTTAGCGTCTCTACTCACTTTCCCCCAGCCCCTGTCCCTAACACCCCGAGAGTGTGTGTGGGCTGACGGGTGTGTGGAGGGGGCAAGAGACGGCCAATTTGGAGAGGGTTAAAAAAAGACACTAAAATATCCCCAAAATATCCAGAATGCGCCAGAAAACCATGCCCTCTCTTACAGAAGAAATTTACACGAAATACCGGTTTTTATTTGCCGTGTCCAGGCCGTCAGCAGTCGTGCTTACTCCGCCATGTTGTGCCTCGGCGTTGGGAATGGGAAGCCCTCAATCCCAGCCCCTTCGCCTCCTTCTCCTCCTCCTCCTCCTCCTCCCTCACCCCTCATCCGCCGGCCAGTGTCCTTTGCCAGCTAGCATCTGGGGCACGAACTGCAGGGAATAACTACGGAACATAGGTCCCACCGTTATTCACATGATACACAATAATTATGTGGCGATCACACTATAAACCCTCACCCATACAAGCATATCTGTTTAATTTCAGAAATTACCGGGACAACGTTATCGAAAATAAAATAGTAATAAAGTAGTTGGAAGGTGATGGATGTAAATATCGACTTAAAATTGGGGTTTGATTTTGACTTCGATTTATATTTCTTTACACTTTATTACAAATTTGACAAACTATCTCAAAGAGCAACCAAACATCTCTAAAGCATAGTTAGGAGGCCACCACCACCTAGTGGTCTAAATAATTCTCAACGCCGTAACCAACTCACGGCCGTAATTAGCACGATATTTTCCGTGTGGAACATCTCCTTGTGAATTTAAGTTCCGCCCGTGTCGATGTATTCATTCGATTCATTGTGCGTACCGAAATGAAAACGATATACAGCCCTAATATTAAGCTAAAAACAATGTGTTCAGATGAACTATAGCTTCAAACAATCAAAGAAAAGCAAAACATTATTATTTAGCCTATCATCATCTAGGTGAGTTTCCCTTTTGAGAGGGCTCCCTACGAGCAGAGCCTTGTGCTGTCACACGTACCTGTGCATCACGCTAGCATTCTGCTACACTTCATAAACAATGACATAAGAGCAGCCAGCGATACCCCATACCTGGAATCAAAGTACGTGGCTGCCTGGCACATTGGTGCATTGAACATTGAGGATCATGCCGGCGCCCATTATGAACCAGGCTATAAGATCGCCTGGTCACATAATCTCCTGCATTCAGCATGCTACTATACAGAGATGGGAATGTGAGTTCTATCTAGGCAGTCTGTGGTATCAGTGAATCCAATCAACATTTCTGTAATGAATTACAAACCTGCAGTTTGGAATTACACCTTCATTATTCCCAGAGGTGTATGTCCATATCCTCTGGGGCCCTTTCCACATACTGTGAGGATTAACTACCAGGGCCCCCAGCCCCCCTAGCATCCAGACCCTCTACAGGGGGGCCTCAGCACCATGATCCAGTCCTGCATGTGGCTAATTTGCATTGCCAGTTTAGGGTAATTCCTGGGTGGTAATAGGGTGGTTTCTAAAGCACACATGCCTGCAAATGTTCCTACAGTAAGTAGGATTTTATAAGACTAAGCTGTGTGCCTTGGTTTACGCAAGATTTTATAAATCTGACTTCTACAATTCGTAAAAACTTTTGAGTTTTCGTACATACACAAGTTCTTTCCTAAGAATGTATGAACATTTTTATAAATGAGCTCCCGGGACCTCTTGTTTAGCCAGATAACTTTTGAGGCTAAGTAGAGGTAACTTCGGCGTTCTGATATCACAACTCTGGTTTATTTCTTAGCGGGGTACATCACCCCGGTAACTCATGCTGCTTGCCTAACCTGCTCCGGAACAGAGAGTTCCTCCTCAGAGCCAGCGGCAGGATGTCACAGTGGTCAATTCATTCGAGGTAAAGGAAGGTCATCGTACATTTCCATGCTGTATGCATCACACGCGTGTTGTCCCTGTGCTTTTTTTGTGTGGTGGGGGCTAGGGCTAGTCAATCCTATAGGCGACATAGACGGCCACTTCTGATGGGGCGCTCACTTACCAGCCAGTTTTACATTGCCTCAGACTGGGGGCGCCACAATGGCTATGAACTACTGGGGGCAATTGTAGAAATTGTCCTCACATTTCTACCAGTGCCTGAGCAAGGAGATGAGGACGCATGTCATGTGCTGGATGAGGACACAGTATCTGACCACTCTTATGGAGAAGAAGTGGAGGCAGTGAAATAACCCTTGTCAGAACCTACTCATAGCACATACAAGACTTCCAGGTCACAAAATGTGCAAGTCAACAACCTCACAAGAGGGAGGCAGGGAGGTCAGTACAGATTATTGCAAAGGCACAGTGCTACAGAAATGCTGACACCAATGCAAAGACAAGAATATGCAAAAAATAAAACTCATGGACATGGAAATGGAAGAATTAAGAAAACAAAACTAGTTGCAGATTTGCTTCAAAAACAACTGTTGCTCTCGTGAGAATCGTGTGGCTATGGTTGGATGGGTTTCCTGAGTGGACAGCTCTGCTTAAATCTGTGACCTGATCCTGTTTTCATTAAAGAAACCTGCTACTGAGAAGATTTGAGCTTGAGATGTTGCAGTGACAAGAAATCCAACAACAGTTTTGAAGATCTGAGAAATCCAGGATCTTGTCAAATCATCAACAGTTAATTCCGGATAACTTGTTAATCCACGTATGAAGGCACCTGTGCCTGTATCAGTCATAAGCATGGTTTAACAAATTTAGGTTATAAGATCAGTTTCAGCTTAATAAAACCAAACAAATGCGATCCGAGATAAGTGGTGACAGTTAGCAATGTATGTTGAGCCAGGTTTTCTTACTGCAATTGAGATTACTTCCTGCGTGCATATGCACATAGCTGTGTGCAACGGTCAGCCAATCATGTACGCATGGATCACAACTGGGCTACATATTTTGATGAAATGGAACAGAATTACTATGGTAAAATATGAAGAATTCAAAAATACAATAATGGCAAAGAGCAACACTGGGGCTGCCGCCAAAACTAGAAAGGCCTGCTGCAGCACATCATGCATATGTAGAGTTTGATTGTCATTAGAAAATGCCAGTAATTGTCTTAATTTCAAATATGTGCTTTGGAATTATTCTTAGTCTTTTCATTCATATCCATATAATCCCTTTTTATTTTTTAGCATTAAATAAACTTGTTACCCTTCAAAACCCATTTAATATTCCTTCATCCAACACACACACACACACACACAGATTAGTCATCTATATCTTTGTGGGGACTCTCCATTAATTTCTATGGAAAAGTACTTTTTTAATCAATGAAAATTCTCAAACGATCCAAACCTCATCATCTGTTTAAAATTATTGCTGGTTTTTCATTTTACATTGTGCACATATAACCAGGCACATGCTGTCCTATTTAGAATCAAAATACAAAAATATAAAGATCGGTATAAGATGTGTTTACATTAATGAGTTAATTTTCTCAAGTGGTATTTTGGCACGTGTGATTTTGTGGGTGCACAAAAGTGCGCTAGATCCTGGCATGATGCGAAGGACAGCACCTCTGAGCTCACCTTGGGTGACTGAGGATTTGTCCATGAGAACTGCCAACAGGACACAGCTGCCAGTATTGGGGGGGGGGGATGGCCTTCCACAGCCTGGCTCAAAACCTGCGTTCTGGCAGGAGGTGACAGTGGGCGATTGGCATATGTCTAGTGTCTCTTTTCTCTCTAGAAAGCCTGGAGGACAGACAGTGAGCCAGAAGCCATAACCAGACACTGGCAGAAAGGGCCGGCCTACCCTCTCTGGCTGCCCTTCCTTCTCCCATTAATACTGCTCTGTAGGGGTCTCCCCTGTAACTCCATCTTCTCTGCCTTCTTTCCCGCAATCCTGTGTTTGCTGAAGATGCTGAGGAAGAGAATTACTTTATATACTACAAAGTGTAATGGAGAAGTAAGTTGGGGGCAGTAGATAAAAGACAATGCTTCTGCAGGTGAAGTTTATTAGATCTGAAAATAGTAGACGGCACAGCAGGCAAAATAAAGCATACAGATATGTATCCGTCCCTTTTAAAACCGTTTTGAACCATGAACTTGAGAGACAAAACCACATAATAGCAGAGCAGAACGCAACTTACCGGCCAAAGAGAAATACATAAAAATAGCACACAGTTTGAATCATAGACTAGTCTGTTTGGTGTTATTTTTACTAAACCAAGCTGAAAGGAATATTACAATTAGAAAAATAAATAAACAGCATTAAACTTTAGTATTAAACTTTCACCAGTTAAGCAGCGCAACTCAGACATGATTATTGTAGAACATTACATCATGCAATATGCAAGACACAACCTAGTGGCAGGAAATGTCTGTTGTCTACTTGGGGAAAAAAAAAGTTCCTTAATATGACAAAACTGACATGTATGGCATAGCGCTGAAGTGAACAGATTATTAAGTGCATTCTTATGTGAAACCTTCACGGAGCATGTGTCCAGGTGGGTGTGTTTGAACCAGAAGGGAGAGACAAAAATCAAAGGAAAAGACAATGAAAGGCAACAGTTTGAGGAACGCGGCAGCTGGTGTGCGGCTAGACAGCCAGGTTGGAGATGACGGCGCGAGTGAACTCGTCACAGGTTGCGTAGCCTCCCAGGTCTGCTGTGCGCACCTGTCGTGTGGAGGGACACGGCATTACAAAGGCACATGCCGTGTATCTGTACACATACACACACGTTCAATTCACGCCTCAGTGCCTCTGTGATAAGTGGTGATTGTCGCTGGAGGGATTCGCCATGAACAGAGTTTCTCTGTGCCGGAGTGCAAACACATGGGCCACCGTGTGGCTCTGTGGTTTAGGCTGCTGTGCCTGTAAAGTTTTTGGTTCACATCCCATAGCCAGCTGGTAGAGTGATGTCACCGTCAGGCCCTTGAACAAGACCCTCAGCTCCTTGATTATTCAACTGTGCATCACTTTGGATAAAAGCATCTACTAAATAAAAGTAAATAACATTATCACCTGAGCAATGGTTATCCCAAACAGCTCCAGCCTACACAAACTATATAGACCCCCCACATTTTCTTGAACACCAAGAAAACACAAAGAAAGTTTTAAAAGTTAAAAAAAAAAATGAAAATGTTATAAAATGCACCCTTTTCACCCTCTGTTCTTCTACAAAAGGTGTATTGTAAATACATATGTAAAAGTATTAAACTGCTAAGCAACTATCTGTATACTTAACATACCACCACCATTGTGTTTGGATACACGTATATAACAACTATTTTTTTTTTTTTAAACCATAAAAATTTTTTTTTCCTATGGTAGCTGATAAACAGTGGACATCTTTTAGCAGTTGAAGATGGAAAAGTTTTAATTACATGACATGAACTGCACTGAACAGAGCATGGCTGATAAATAGCCATACTAAAATAACACAATAGAAATGCCAAACCACAATAACAGAGCAGAAATAGTGGCATCAACCTCATCAGGCAACCTGGAACCGACACGGTCATGTTCAGTTACCAGGGCAGCTTTTAGAAGATATGGGGTGACAGAGAACACAGACCTGAAGTATTTGGGGGGAAAAAAAAAAACAATGACAACATTGAAGCAATGAAGAAACGGTTAATGCACTACATGGAGAGCGAAATAAAAGGACCCATATGATCTACAGTAAATGCAGGATGATGAGGCTGGGGGGGGGCAGGGGGTTGGATCAGGCTTGGAGACTTCAGGGCTCCTCAGCATGCAGGCCGACATCGCATGTTGTCCACAACAGCACGCACAAAGTCACCTGTGGTACTGTACCCACCCAGGTCTCTGGTCCGTACCTGGGACGGACACGGACACACACACACACACACACACACACACACACAAACACAAACACACACGCAGAAAGCTCTCAGCTGAGTGTAAGCATAGTGAAGGTCAACCACAGCTTCCATCAGTGAGGTCAAATGACGACTCATGGATTTGAATCAACGATCTCCTAGGATCTCTGTAATTCATTTCTAGACACCATTTTTCAAATTGTATTACTTGATCACAAGATTTGAAAGTTTTCTTCACTTGGCAAGGTATTTGACTCCCTCCAGGAAAACTCTCTGAAGCACTTTGACAATATGCCTGCCAAAATGTGCCATATTAAATAAAATTTGATCAAATGTAATTTTAATAGCATTTTACAACCATGACTGTCAATGATGGACTTAAAATGATGGTTAGCCATAACATTAAATGACAGGTGGGTGATTCCACACCTGCAAGCCTCAAGGTATGATTGTTTTCATTTCCCAGTAATTGGTATCAACTAATTACCATGTTTAAACACAAATTTAAGAACATGTTGTATCTGTTATCACTCAAAACAGATTAATGTTTGCTGCGGGATACTTAAAATATTACTCAAACCCATGTAATTCCATTCCAGTTTTGAATTGGCTTAACGGTTTAGGACAACAAAATCATTCATGTCTTCTTAAAGTTAATGCCCCAGAGGAACGAAAGCAATCATATCCTGCATGATTTGGAATCGACCACCTCAGCTTCAGATAGCTAACCAGGACTGTCAAGTGACGATCACAAAGGATAAATAAAATTGTGGTTAAAAAAAAACAGGCACAGCCACAATAAAAGAATACAGGCTTTACCTTGCCCTGCTTGATGACCCGCTTGACTGCCTCAGACACCATATTGGAGTGGTAATCGAGGCTACAAGGCAAAACCAAGGTCAATCCATTATTCGTGTGGTCTATTGGATGAGGATTCAGATTCAGAATACTTTATTAATCCCTGAGGAAATTATGTGGTTACAGCTGCTGCAGGACAGTAAGAAGTAAGAGAGTAGAACAAGTTAAAAAAAATCCATGTCCATGATCAGTATGCTGGTTCGAATCCTATTTTTATATAGCAAGCTTTTGTTGTATTTTCTGGAATTGTAACTGTCTCAGGAAGAAATATACACACAGAACTCGAGAACCATGTCATGCTAATATGAATGACGCAGAACAGCAAGTATCTGTGAGTGTCTGCAGGACAGGCTGTGTGTGCAGTACTGACCTGAGGTGCCTCAGCATGTTGGCGGCACTCAGAAGCATGGCCGTGGGGTTGGCAATGTTCCTGCCCACCGCCTGGGCAAAGGGGTGACGGGCTCCCTAAACACACAAGCAAACAGAAAACACTTTGGCTCAAGGGTTGGCACTGTAGCTTCCCACACCCAAGTGTGAACCTGGAGTGCTTCCTCCAATATTAGGGGCAATTTAGGTGGATTAGTTTCCCCAAGTGCAAGTCCTTTGATTGACCTGAATCCCACTCAATGGTACCGCCCTGCCATGTACTCTAGTTACCATGGTTACCAAACAGTTAAGATAGAACGTTAGGAAGTTTCTGTAATATGGCCCCAGACACCAAACTGTGACCTTGCTTTGAACAAGCAGTTGTGGAAGATGGATGGATAGATATACCAGTTACGGACACTCACGGTCTCGAAGACGGCATATTCTGCACTGTAGCTCTCTCCTGGAACAACCCCAGCTCCGCCCACCAGCCCAGCTGCCAGGTTGTCAATGATGTTCCCATACAGGTTAGGCATGACTAGCACATCAAACTGGTATGGGTTCTGCACCAACTGGTTGAAATGGGAGAATTGTTTTATGTTCCAAAATGCATTCAACAACAGCAATGCTAACAGATGCAATCATCCTGCTCAAAACCGCATACTTAATATAAGTTTCAGGCTCTCAATATTTACCTGCATGCAGCAGTTATCAATGATTAAGTTTTCATACTTGATCTTGGGGTAGAGTTCGGCCACCTCTGCACAACTCTGCAAGAAGAGGCCATCTCCCAGCTTCCTAATGGGAGAGCGGAGGAAAATTCACTGATTTTTACCAGGATACGTGACTGGAAGATGGATTTAACTTTTATAACAGTACTTTCAGATATTACACTTCATATCACATAAGGCCAGCACTCTTAAGTGATTCAGACACATGGTTAAAAAGTATTAAACACCAAATCGTCAATACTCAGTTAAAATGAAATCAACACATAGTACAGTGTTCATACAAAACACATGCATCTATATATCAGGAGTCACCTTTATTTTTATTTGAAGGAGTGATTAAATATTTTGTAGTTTTTTATAGATAACAGTGTCTAGTACATTACAGATACCAACACAAAGTGTTGTGCTTTAATACACCCTTATTCATTACCATTTGTGTTTGGACTGCCATAAATTCAGCAAATGCTGTTTTGTATGAATTGATTTGAACGTTATAACCAGGGTTGGGTAATTCAGGTCCAGAGAGTAAAAGTCCAGACCGGGATTTTGTTTCAACCAACCAGTTGAGTACCAGTTGAGTGACAGTGATTCTTTATGCTCAACTGGTTGGTTGAAACAAAATCTTGGTCTGGACCTGAAATACCCAACTCTGGTTATAACTAAATGAAATAATACTATAAATATTTATGTTTTAGTTAATCTGCATTAATCTTTGGCAATATTTACCACTAATTTCACTGATCTGCTATCTCTACTGAACAGAGAACAAAGAAGAACAGTGATTATAGTGCTAATTACAGAGCGCTGAGCAGAGGACAGGCTGGTGCCGTGCGGAGCAGACGTACATGATGTTGGCCTTGTGCACAGCCGTCACCTTGCTCCGCCCCTTCTTGGTGGCGTAGTCAAAAGCAAACTTAGCGATGCGCCGGGATTTCTCTCGCGTGATGATCTTAAGACACTCGATGACTCCCTTCGCACTCTGGCCAACGGGAAGACAGAGACAGGTGAGAGATAAAGACGCGGGCCATGGGGAAGCGAGTACTGAGCTAGGATTGGCTGGGGTCCCTGGCCCTGCACCTCATGCTCCAAGGAGCTGTACTCCCCCTCCGTCTGCTCTCGGATGATGACCAGGTCCAAGTTGTTGTGCCGAGTGCTGTACCCAGGCAAACTGTTCACATGCACCACGTTGGCAAACAGGTCCAGCTTCCGCCTTGGCACAGAAAATATCACATGGAACAGAACATGCTTACAGGTACACTGAATGCAATACAACAGTATGCTGTGCAATTTGCTACACGATTCCTGCTGCACATACACATTCCCTCATTACAGGCACTAAAAAGCATGGCTCTCAGTCACATATTCGTACGGAGCCTTAGAGGGGCCAAGAAGAGTCATGGGAAGTTGTTATTTTGTGCCAAAATAAAATGATGACCAGCTTGGTCTTATTCTGCTAGTCCTGCCACATGACCACAAAAAGTGCACACAAATTAGGGGAAATTAGGGCTTATACCCATTCAACAATGTATGAAATACTTGTATATATTACTAAGCTCCTATCTTAGTAATAATGCATAACATGTCTTCCATTCCATTTTGGTCTTAATCTACTGATCTGCCACATGTCCACACAAAGTATCCAAAAAATTCTATGATGGAAATTAAACATTATGGTCATCTAATTCTTAATACTGCGCATGGCAATAACTAATACAGGCATACATCTCTGAGCCCATTTCTCTATAATAATACATAATGTCTCACATTCCAAATTTATTCTCCTGTACTTTTTTAATGGACACAAAGTACATTTTGTTGTGATTTAGTTACCATTTACATATTTATCAAGTACTTTTTTGCCTTTTATTTAAATTCAGTAACAATCCAATTACAACTAGTATTCGTATACTTCAAAACTACTGATTAATGCCTTGCACCCAATCTGAATTTCAACTGTGAAGAAACCATTCACAAATTACATTTTGAAATAATCTGAACTTGTATCTCCAACACAAACTGAAAACTGAATCGAATGCCAATGAGAGCAGGTATGGTAATGATGATGGGTATTTCTGCATTATAACCAAACACTATATATTCATATAAACCTCAATGACACGTCATGGGATATTGGTGCTGAAACATTGTACTATGTTACAATTACTAAGTGTGTGGGCCAACCTCAGTTTCATTTCATAGGAGGCCAGCTCTCCCTTGTACTCCATTGGTGTGTGGATCTTTCCTGTAAAGAGTGAGAGGAGAAAAATAACACAAATAAACAAACGGCAATTAAACATTTTAATTAATCAGATTGCTGCCGTCGTTACGTTCTGATCTTCCATGCTCACCTTTGATCGCCACTCTGTTGTTCTTCATAGATGTCAACACTTGGTCAAGCTTCTCCTCACTGGCCATATTCTGCACCTCACTCAGGTGGAACTCCTCAAACTCCACAGGCACGTCGCTCGCCTGACAAAAGCACCAAGGAGTGAGACATGCAATGAGTGGAGAAAAGATGCATCACACTCCAGTGACCAGCAGTACTAACAGGAAATGAGCATCAAGAGAACGGCTGGATTGTGCAAGCCAATAGTGTAAAGACTGCCAATAATTTAACAACTATAAATAACATTTCTGAATCAAAAACGTAATAACTTTTTGCACATAATTACACTATTGGCTGATGCAACAGCCAATAATGTAATAACTGGCAATAACATATCTATTTTAGGTGAGGAAATATAACAAGTTGACAGTAAGTCATTAAGTAAAAGCAAATGAAGAAGGGGGAAGAAGAATGGGAAAGAGAAAAAAATATTTAATAAACAAACAAATAATAAATTTAATGTTAAAATTGCATTTGCAGAAACATTAGGCATTATGCAGTATATGGGGGTACATACTATATTTTTCCTTAACGATAGGCATGTCTTGCGTATGTGTGCGTCCCTTATGTGTCGGGGAAAGTGATACATTAGGAGGCAGAGATGAAAGTGAAGAGGAGGAGTGAAGGGAAGAGAGACTGGGGGTTATTTGGCCAGGATAACTCTGTACCCAACCAAGGCCTGATGAATCGGCCCCCCATGGGCCCTGGCAGGCCGTCCCACCGTAATAATACTGACGGTGTCCCTGTGATAATAACAACATCATAATTTTTTTTTCATATATTAATGGTAGTTACTACATTATTGGCTGATACAAGGATAAAGACAGCAAATGAAGCAGAAGTCGTACCACTGACTATATTACCTTGAAGATTTCCTTCACAGCAGTCATAAGCTCAGGGCCTACACCATCGCCTGGCAGCATGGTGACCTTGAAGATGCTGTCCGCGCGTGCTGGGGGGGCCTCTGGTGCCTGCAGGCAAGCTGACACCCCAAGTGGCCTAGAGCTGAGCTGATGAAGCGATGGGCCACCGAGGCCCTGATAGACAGAAACATCAAACACATTCACTCACTTTAAGATTGAGTGACGTTGGCCAGCCGAGAGTACCGGTGCTGGAACAAATCTGGGGGGTGGGATCAAGATATTCTCAAGGGAGACACTGGGGGGGGACGACAGTAAAAGTTGCAGATCGGGGAGACAGCACTGGGTGAGCAGATGTTCTGTAACCATGCCCATGGGAGACTGGGCTTATTGGTTTTAGGGTTAACACCTTTATCAAGAAATAAAAATACTAATTCACAATTAATAAAAGATGTTATCCATGGTGGGTGGTGTTTTTGGGGGAGCACAATGGCTCATTTGAGGGGCCCGTGGTCTGCAAGTGCCCCCTCATGACACTAACCCAGCCAACCAGGGCTGCGGTCCCACATAATCCAGGAGTGACTGAATATTTAAATACAGTACTAGTATTAATACACCAGTTAACAGTACAGCACATAGCACACCCTGGAAACCTGGGTTACTTCTTCTAGGTTTAGAAAATTGAAAGGCAGAACATCAGCTAAATAACTTAAAAAAATATAACTGAATAAAGTCACGCATCGACACAAACTTTGTTAAACACTCAACCCATCCATTTAGCACAAGAAAAAAACACATCAATCCCAGTAAATAAGATGCAGTGATCACCTCCATGCACACTATAATGCTACGTAAAATACTGCTAATATTCAAAGTATAGCCATGAAATCTCAGACTTCTTATAGACTCTAGAAACGTCTCCTAACAATTCGCGCAATGACTATCAACATCTTTTCCTCATGCAGTCTTTTAATTGTACAACATCCCTGGAACAGAGGAAACATGGCCGGCTGTGATAAATGACCGTCTAGTGCTATAATGAATGATTCCGGCTGTAGTACCTAATAAGCAGAAAACATTCGTTTGTGTTTTAATACAAAATGAAATTGACATAAAAGTGTCCTTGCATATTCACCTTTGACAAGGCGACCAAGCGTCCTCGAAAGGCGAGCGCCATGCCGACTCTGCTGCGCTTCCTGCTTTGCGATGCCGCCTTTAACCCCGGAAGTACAACTTTACTATTATTATTATTACACAGCAGTATTCGGATATTTATTATAATGAAGGCTGCTGTGACATATACATAGCAATATCATACGAAAATAGGAAATTCGGGCAGACGACAGAAGTGTACAGACAAAATACAGAGGAATGCGTTTATACTACCGCCTGATAATAGTTACTTAACTGGAGTATTTTCAGGTTTATCTGTGCACTGTAACTTGTGCTTTTGAGCTTTGTCCCCGTGCGCGAAAACTGTGGATTAAATAAAACCACTCGATTTTTTTTTTTAAAGAAAGCATAACATGTAATGATCTATTTCAGCTTGAGAATATTCTGCTATATCTGCCAAGCAGCCACACGGAGTTTTATGCAGCAATTTTATGCTGGAAATTAGGCGATGTGATCATTCAAATGTATATAAAATATTTAGGAATACAAGACAGCACCCAGACAGCACACATACGTCGCCGGGACGTTCGTTTACGATCGGAATGTCGTTAAATGGTCAAGTTCTTTTTATTAACAATATTTAAAGTATTACGTAAGCTAATACATGATCCTTCTTGTAGAGGGTAGTGCAGTTCAGAGACCAGTCCAGTTTGTTGTGAAGTACCCAGGTACTTATACTATACAATCTCTACCGCATCACCCCAAATGGTCAGTCGGGTAACCAGACTGTAATCTTCTCCTGTCCAACCAATGGTCAACTCAGGATCTAGAGACAAAACAGGATCAAAAAAACAAGGCAGATATCAGAAAAATGCTCAAACTGTCAGAACCCAAGATGAACTGACACCTATGCAACATGTCAGTGAAATTAAAATAGGAGGCATGACAAGGGATAATACACAACAGCTGGGGAGGAGCATGGGTGATAATGGAAATCACTGGGGAGCATCGGGTGTGGGCTGGCCAGGGCTTCTCTGACTGGGCTGGGGAGGATTTCCTGGGGGGCGTGGTTGCTGAGACAGGGAGTCCCTATGTGAGGAGGGTGATGTCGACGGAGTTCCTCCAGGCTGGTTTGTGATGTTACATCATGGAAAATTAAAATAAAGAATATAGTTAATATAAATGACATATTAAGACATGGGCATTAAATATCGTTAACCACCTATTTTGTGCAAGTTAGCCTTTAAGTGGACTGCGCAATATCCATCATCAAATGAGTGCAGTTACGTGACACAAACAGAGCTTTTTGGTAAAACACATTGATTGGCTTCTACATTTCCAGTTGATCAAGCCAGTAATTCTAGTAAGTGTAGAGGCTGGGGAGTGTGGGAGGAGTAAGGATTAGATGGGGGGTGGGAGACAAGAGTCTATCGGGGGAATGCAATGCTTCCCCCCAAACAGCCCCCTTTCCAGTTTATTATTGCATATTTGGGCTATTTTCTTTAATACTGGCACTTTGGCTTTTTAATTTTTGTTATTGTCCATTTTTATAATATACCCTATTTATTTTGAAAACCTTTTTTCTGAGTAAACAAATTTTTGGTAGGGCTGTTGTCTGTAGTATTTTGATACGGTTGCAGCTCTGCTGTAATGCACTATTTTTATATTTTGAGTATTTAATGAATAGCCATTTTGAAATGTGTGTGTTTAGGGATGAGAGGTTGGGGGCTGATTTGGTCCCTACCAGTGTTGAAACCAAACCTTTGCCCTTGTTTCAAGGGGGTTCCTACAGATTTGTCGTTAAGATGAACTATGCCCTCGTGTGCCCACTTCAGAGCCCCAGGTAATTGCCCACCTAGCCTATCCTGTTGCTATGCCTTTGTCCGCAACCCATGAACTAGCACTAAAGTGATGTCGGTTGTTTTGGAATCAAAGAGAAGGCTCGGAGTTGTATTATTACTTTTTAGATACCTGAAGTCTTTACTTCAAATTGACTTTGTGTCACAGATCAGCTCAGGGAGATCCCTTCAATGTTACGTCTCCCACGCTGGGATTTCCCATCCCATCAGCCATGCCCTCCAGGAAATCTCAACCCGAAAACTCCGCCCTGTCAGGGAAGCCTGGTTCAGCCCTTTCCTTTGGTTCACTGGTGCTTTCTATTTTCAGCTACGCCTCTTCCTAGCTGCTATGGATTTTGCAATTGCTTGCATTATGTTATCTTTGTGTACATTCTGGATTGGAAATGTTAATCAGTTCAAAATAGCTTTTGACTCTTCAGTGCCTTGTAAGTAAACAAAAGATTTCTTTTATCTACTGGATGGACATTAGATAAATTATGATATGGTCCATCTAATTGCAATTTAAACTAATTTTTAAATACAAGCAATGCTATGTTTATCGCTAAATGAGACAAGATGGTCTTGTGATATCCCAAAGTCCAAGAATTCAGGTTACAACCATTTGCAAGCATTTTCTATGATTACCAGTAGAGGGTACTCATTCTCCTTTTGAGAAATATACAGTTATGCTAAGGAAGCGTCCTACGTTACTGAAGCAATGGTGTCATTTTTAGAATGGGGACTTTTGCAGTGAAATTTCCTTAGAATTCTTGTAGGACAAGAGCTTGAGATTAGAAGAAGAATGAGCAAGAAAATGGAGCAGGCAAACAAACTCCAAATAGTCTTCCAGAGTCAATATGGGTGGCTTTTGTCATCATGCTAAACTAAAATCTGTTGTTTAGTATAGGTGCTACATAATTACTAGACCTGTGATTTTTAAAACATGGTTTTCCCTGACACAACCTTATCATTATATTGTGGATATACAGAAAATGTTCAATAACAATGTTGACAACCAGGAGTACAGGGGCCTGTTTCACAAAGCAGGATTACTTGCTTAGCCAGATAACTTGCCAGATTTAAAGTCACGATGCGTGACTTTAAGTTGATGAAAATAAGGTCTATTTAGCCCAGACTACCTTAAATCTGGCAAGTTATCTGGCTAAGCAAGTAATCCTGCTTTGTGAAACAGGCCCCAGTACTATATATTTTAGGGGTTTAAATGTCCCCATAATATGATAAAAACCATTACTTGTCAGCATGTGGAGATATTTTTCAGGTCCCCACAATATAAGCCTCAATTTTATAAAAATCTGTGATTCTTTTTATTTTGTTTGGTTACTTATGGTTAAGGTTAGGGCTGGGTAGGGGTCTAGGTTGTCATAGTTGAAATAAGAGTTTTGCCCATAGAAATTAATGGAGAGTCCCCACAAAGATATAGATTACTAATCTCTGTGTGTGTGCGTGCGTGTGTGTGTGTGCGTGTGTGCAAACTCCCCCTGTGATAAACTGCCGTCCTGACCAGCATGTTTATCGGAATAGGCATTAGCCCCCCCATCCATCCTATTGGGAAAAAGTTGCTGGAAGATGGATGGAGTTATTTATCAAGTACTTAGATTCAGGCTTTATGTGCATGTTAGCTACACACACAAATAGCATATACCCAGCCAATCAGTGCTTCTCTTTCATTATTTAAGAAAAAAAAAATCTCAAAGCTCCCCTCCCTCATCCACCAGAGGGAGAGTAGATGGCATCATAATAGTAACAGATATAGAGGAAAAGGAGTTTAATTCAGTCTGTAACCCTGCTGTTCCCAAAGGACAGAGGTGGGGTCAATATGCAATATTATTGCACCAGCTCCATGTCACTCACCCAAAGTCAGCCCTTAAGCACCTGCCCCATGACTGAGGGAACATTGGTGTCCTTGGTGTCCTAGACTCTCACATATAGACCTGCATGAAGCGGACTAGTCACAGGTATATCTGAAATCCGCATTTTCTCTCTGTGTGAATGCCACCTCTTGGTAAAACCTAAGCCTCTTACAGCTCCCTCAGTTTTATTTCTTTTCCTCTCTTGGTTTCACCTTCCATTCTTCCATTCCATCCATATGTTTCTCCACATCTTATCACGATTCCTGTTTTTCTTTGTCTGCTTCACCTGCCTGGCTTTTCCACATGACCTCTGCCCCCCTCTCGTCGCATGCCGTATCTCCCTGTCCTTTGTCTCTTTCTCTCCATCTCCCTCTCTCTCTGTGGCTCTCTGCAGCTTATGCATCCTCTGTTTTTTAATTAAATAGAAACACAGAGAGCCAGGCTCCACCCCAGTCCCTCCCCCTCTCTGTGTTCGCCAGTGATGACACACACTCTGACTTGTGCTGGAATTCATAGGGAAAGCGAGAACAGGCGAGAGATACAGAAACATCTCGCTTCGCTGGAAGGATAACCTCCTATTTGCTCATTCCAGTTACACACGCTCTCTCGTTCTCTCTCTCTCGTGCTTTTTCAGTCCAGCGCACACACGCCTCTGATGTTCAAGGGGGCAGAAGGCATTCTGTGGATTCAGGGTATCCAGTGAAGAGAAAGAGGAGCGGAGATGGACCCTCTAAAGACACTGGGAAGGATGCAAAGAAGTGCCAGGTTTTCTTAAATAAAGAGATGAACACGTAAGGGTGGAGGGAGCAAAAGGGGGGAATGGAAAGCAAAGAAAATGAGATAGAAGGGGAGGCACTGGCGAGTGAACGAGATCAGCAGTGAAAGTACTGAGACATGTGAGAGAGTCCTGACCTCTTCTGTTCACTTGCTGGGGGGACTCATCCCCACTGCACCTCCCAGTCCAGCTCAAGCCAGGAAAAGAGACAAGACTAGAAAACAGGAAGGAGCAGGCGAGAAAAAGGACTTTTTGTCGTTCTCATTCCTTATTCAGGTGCAGAGTGCAGCTGACGGTGAGTTGTGATGTTTTCTTCTTTTTCAACTGTGTTCTTACCCCGAACTGTTCTCTTTCATTCCAGCTGCCTATGCAGGGTACCCTACACAGCACAGCGCTAAGCGCTAACCCTATAAGCATGCACGGTACACTGAGCAGTATACATCGCTACACTGATTAGCACACACAGCAGCGCGTACACATGTCCCACTGGGGACACCACCCGTCCCATCTGGTCCTGGAGGCATCCCAATCTTACTGTTGGCCTCCAACGTGTGACCCTGGACTCCCGTTCAGTGGCTGAACAGCGGGGTCTGTTACAGGGTGTACTGTACTGAGCCTCTCCAGTGGGAGTCCCACTATGTTTCTCACACACTTGGCTAGCTGTAGTTCTGCTAACTGGGAGGAGCGCCCTTATGTGCACTGTTAGTGATACTGGAATGGGATGAGTGGAGGCTATGCCGACCGGTGTCTGTGTTCATCATCAAGCGTGCTTTACATGCGACCACGGCCAATACAACCCTGATCGGCAATGTCCGCCAGCAGCCATGCCGTCAGGGTAACAGTTAAACAGGAATCTAAGAGAGGGCCAAGACAGGGCAGGTGAGAGAGGAGAAGTCAGTGCTTAGGGTGGTAGTGTGTCTGAAACAGCTTTCAGGACTAATCAAAGAAAGTTTCCAAAAAGCCTCAGCTCTCATGAATGGGGATGACCTCAGTTACCATTGTGTAAGACTCATTATAATAGAATCATAATACATGCGCAGAATACCTTATGTGTGTGTGTGTGTGTAACTATGAGTACACAGGTGTGAGTATACATGTGTGAGTACACATGTGTGTGAGAGTCCAGCTCTCACTGCCTACATCTCAGTCTTGTGTCCTTGTCATCATTTACTGTGTAAACAGCTTGCTTTATTTGTATAATTTTATGTCACTTTTATGTCATTCGAGGAAATGGAAAAAATCTGAGACACTCCAGTAAGGTGCAATGACATCTTATTAAATTACGTCGCAGTTTATTATTCACGTTCACAAACAGGAAACAGCTCATAAACACATGCAATTTCTAAATGTGCACTTCCACATTTTTTTTGTCCATCAGTATTTTGTCTTTCAGCTATCTATCCCTGTGCTCTCTGTCTCATCTGTAATTCCTTCACTGTTTCCACTTTAATTGACCCTCTGTGGATCTTGTCCTGTTATTTCCAACTCCACTCTTATCAGTTTTTAGTCTCAGTCCTCTCAGCTTCCTGTTATTCCCTGTCATTGATCCGTGTTTTCATGCAGCAGTTTCGGAAACAGGCGTAATACATCACCCTTGTCTTTCCCTTCTTATCCTTTCATCCCTTTGTCCTTTATTTCTTCCTGTCCACCTCCTCTGCTTCTCTGTGCAGCTTACTTTACTGTATGCATCCAAGATTTTTGCAAAACTGAATAAAGAAAAAATTTGTCATAGTAAAGCAAAATATCATCACTAACCATCCTGGTGTTTTTAGCATGAAAGACCATTTAATATACAAACTTAACCTCATTAGGACAAATAATCTGTGTAATCTAATGTATTTTATATAATCTAATGTAATCTATGTCATCTCATGTATTATAAGGTAATTGCTTCAACGAAACCAGAAGCTCGTTTGGTTATCAGAATGGTGACATCCCTCCATTCGATTTCCTCTTTATTCCTCTTTTCATTCTCCTTCATTTTCTGGAGGGTGTGGGTGTTGCTGTTTTTTAAGGGAGGGTATGTACAGTCTAGCTATGCCTGTTCCCAGCCGTTCAGCCCACTCAGATCAATATGTCTGCGAGATGAATCCATCCCAGTTAACAGCTCAGTCAACACTAATACTTCTATCACCACCTTGTAGGTTTATGGGGCAGGCACATTGGTGCCCAGTATAACCTATAGCTCTAGGTGTCAACCTTTATGTTGTATGGTGCACTTGTGCCCCATAAATGTTTCTTCAAATATAATTAATAATGCATCATCTACAGCAAACACAGCTGTAGTTTTATAAAGTGATGTCAAAATCATAAGCTGTGTTGGGCATCTAATGGGTAGGCAAGTAATTTGCAAATAAGCTAAGAATGTTAAGATGAAAGTGCTCACCTACATTTTACTGTAGGTTCACAGATTCTTCATAAAGCTGTAATATGCTCTAAAGTTGGGATGAGAATGTAGTCACGAAAGGCGAGGAAAGAAATAAAAGTGAAAGCTCTTCCCTTTATTAGTGTTTCCTGAACACAATATCCAACCTCTATTGAGCTAAATATGAAATAATATTACATAATGTATTATGAATTTAACACGTCTCAGTTCCTAGCAGTACCGAATTAATTTAATTGAGTTGAAATGAGATGAAAGCATTCAGAGTTGAATCTACATCTGAACTCTACTTTTATAACTTTAATAATTAAACTCAAGTTTAAGCAATTGAATTCTGAGAAAATGACACTAGAGTCCCATTTTTGATTAGCAACTGAGAGTTTGGCGGTTTGGTATCTATGGTGTTTTGGCTCTGGTTAACCTGTCAGAAGGAGGAATTCTCATATCTATCACTGTAAAAATTTGACATCTTTGTATCTTTATCATGGGCCACTGCAGGCAGCGTTTCTTCTTACTTACAGCTTCTCCCCATCTGCCTGTCTCTGACTTCTTCTCTAAAAATATATTTGTCCGTGTTTACCTCCTTCACACTCGCTCACTCCCCTGCCTTTCCCGCTCTGTACACGTCCGATAAAGTTAGCCACGCTCTGACAATCCAATCTGACATCACTTTACATAACAATTCAATCTGTGCCGAGCTCCTCTGCTGCCTCCACTTCCCACTCTAAGCACATTCGGTTCACTTCAGAGGTGCTTCATGAGTATGAACTGCACTTTCAGTATCACCAGGCACACAGAAATCATAGCTGGGCATTGACAGGATCACTGGACTGTATGATCTGGCCTCCTTTTGCAGTTTAGCTGCTTCACATCCTTTAAATACCAGTGTGGCTTGATCAAAACAAACACTTCACCCCCGCAACTCTACACACCTTTTGCTATCAAATGTCACATGCTCAAGTTTGCTTGTGAAGGAAAAGTTCTGTAAAATAATATTTTCAATGAGGAGTTTCACACTTAATTAAAAAATGGCAGTAATATTTGCCATAGCTTAGTTGTCAAGCTGGACAGGAAAAGTCCTTTGTGTTCCTTGGAAAACGTCGATAATAATGATAGAGAAATGCAATTTCACTCACATTACTCTCCTGCACTGGGTTCCTGCTCTTCCTACTAAGGCACAGAGACATGTTACAAGCATGAGGGAACAATTCAGCTTGAGCTGGAAAGAGTCCAGGAGAATCATTAAACTGTCAGCATTAACTTTTTTTGGTCCAGCGGGGGTGTAAAACTTAGATAGTGAAGGCAAGAAGGCCCTTTTGGGGGGGAGGTGGAGCATAATGGGGAAAGGGGGGTGGGTAAACAATGTGAGTCAGCAGAAAAAAGAAATAAAGGTAAGGGAACATAGATTGTGGAAGGTGGGGGGGGGCAAAAGCATGGGTGAGAAATATCTGATAATGTAGTGACGGTGGAATTGAGGGCAGGAAAGGGAATTGGTAAACTGGGGGTAGGGGGAATGGGACTGACAGATGAAAGTAGTGCTGAGACCAGGGTCTCAACATCGGTAGGGACTGAATCAGCCCCAAACCCCCAGTCCCAATAAACACACACGGTACTTGCACAATATTGGTAGGGACATGTTCCTACCATCCACACCCAAATCTACTCTCTTAGACAGGAAGACAGGATTGGGTATGGAAAGGAAGAGGAAAGAGCAAAAAAAAAAAAAAAAACAGATCACTGTAAGCAGAATCCAGAACAAGGAGAGAAAACTTTAAAATTACTTTCTAGAAAGGTTTGATGCACTATATGTTCAAAAGTATTGGGCCACACCAATCAATCATTGAATTCAGGTATTTCTTTCAGACCCATTGTCAGAGTTATATAAAATCAAACACCTACAGTCAGGTTTACAAACATCTGTGAAAGAATGGGTTGTTCTGAAGAGCTCAGTGAATTCAAGCATGGTACTGTCATAGGATGCCACCTTTGCAATGAGTCAGTTTGTGAAATTTCTTTCCTGCTAGATATTCCATGGTCAACTGTAAGTAGTATTTTTGCTAAGTGAAGTGTTTAGCAACAACAGTAACTCAGCCAAGGAGTAACAGACCACATAAAGTAACAGAGCGGGGTGCCCAAGTGCTGAGGCACATAGTACTTAAGTCGCCAACGCTCTGTTGACTCAATAACTGCAGAACTGGAAACTTCCTCTGGCATTAAACCCAGCGCATAAACTGCACCGGGAGCTTCATCGAATGGGTTTCCATGGCTGAGCAGCTGCATGCAAGCCTCACATCACCAAGCACAATGCCAAGTGTTGGATGGAGTGGTGTAAAGCACGCTGCCACTGGACTCTGGAGCAGAGGAAACATGTTCTGTGGAGTGACGAATCACGCTTCTCTGTCTGGCAGTCTGATGGACGAGTCAGAGTTTGGCAAATGCCTGGAGAACCTACCTGACTGCATTGTGCCAACTGTAAAGTTTGGTAGAGGAGGGATAATGGTATGGGGTTGTTTTTCAGGGGTTGGGCGAGGCCTCTTAGGTCCAGTGAAGGGAACTCTTAATGCTCCAGCACAGCAAGACATTTTGGACAATTCTATGCTTCCAACTTTGTGGGAACAGTTTGGGGAAGGCCCTCTTCTGTTCTAGCATCACTGTGCCCCAGTGCACAAAGCATGGTCCATAATGACATGGTTGAATGACTTTGGTGTGGGAGAACTTGACTGGCCCTCATTGAGCCCTGACCTCAACCCCATCAAACACCTTTGAGATGAACTAGAATTGAAATAGTGAGCCAGGCCCTCACAATCAACATCAGTGTCTGATCTCACAAATGCTCTTCTGGATGAATGGGCAAAAATTCCCAGAGACACACTCCAAATTCTTGTAGAAAGCCTCCCCAGAGGAGTGGCAACTGTGTAAAGGTGAGACCAACTCCACATTGATGCCTATGGATTTGGAATGGGATGTCACAAATAGTGTATTTGTAATGGCCAGGTGTTATAAGGAGTTTTCCATTAGAAGCTGTACCTGAGGCCTTATAGTGTCAAACCCACAGGAATATTGGCCTTCTGACCTAAAATTTGTAGTGAATTCCAGGTTCCCAAGATTGGAGAAGCTTCAATAAGAGACATGATGCCCAAGATAAGTACAGTGTGGGTTATACTGATAATCATACATCACTATTACTTCATATGTAATATATGTAAATGACCACAAATATCTCGTGATTACAGATCCAGCAGGTCTGGGTCTTCCTCAGAAGATGTTGAACGTTCTCTTGCAAGTGAATGTTTGACAGTTGTCCAGCTAATCACAACGATGCTGCTTTTAGTTTGATCCTAGTATTTTAATGCTTGAAAATGCAGGCACTGCAGCTAAAGGTGACTCACATATTATGAAATGACACCCAGAGGCTAAGTGTCATGAGATACAATTTTAAGTCTTAAAATACGAATTTCAGGCTGTTCTCCTTCAATAAAGTGACATCTGATAGGAGAGCCTTTCAGACACATCTATCCAGACTGTCACAGATACTAAAATATATAAAACCAGTTTATAAATACCTTGACTCCATACAGTTAGATTATTTACAGTTGCTGTTTGTTTGATTTATTGTGCATCTGAAATTCACTCCATTGCTAGTGAAACTCTTGCATACTCTCCATTACCAAGAGTGTGATGGATATATTTCCATAATGAGACTTTCATTTGAGCTATTTGTCCCAGTGAGAGGGATTGATGCAAGCTTGATTGCCGTGATAAACAGGCTCAATCATAGGCTAGGATACTGCATGCCCCTTTATACTATTTCCTTAGTGTGTAAGCCAGGCATACTGTGAGTAGCCGCATTTCTTGCAGCATCAGTGTGCACATGTGCATATTCCTACATGTCTATCTGAGCTAGGCTTTCACTATTTAGAACCAGCGCAGTCATGAGATGCCAGCTTTATTTTAAGTCATACATCAGACCCTTATTCCACTCATCTGAGGAATAAAAAATATGATAAAATATAATGTTAGAGAATTTAGGTATGTTGATTACCTAAAATGACTTAATTGTACATGTATACATGCTACAAAGTCAAGTTTTCAGAAAAAAAAATCCTTTACACGTTAGGTTCTTTTAGCCTTTGAAGTGGCCACTTTAGGGAACAGAATATCATCCATTTCCTTTGCAACAGCTCAGTGTCAAGCTAATAAAGGTTCACTATGTGCTGAGTAGACCTATCAAACCAAGGAAGCAGCATAAAATTATGCATCACCACAAGGAAAACTCCTCATGATCCATCCTCTCAATCAGACGTGTTGATTAAATTCCCTAATTATCTATAATAATACGGTCTGTTTGTTCACCATCACCTATGAATTCAATTAGCTGATCATTGCAAAATAATGCACCTTGTAGCCCAAAATTCACTTACAAACAACAAAAGCAATCAGCAGAGACCAGGAGTGGGAATTGGCTGGCGATTGCCCGAGTCAATATTATATCAATATATGTTTGCCAATTCGATATCTATCTCAATATTTACACAGATTTTGCTGAAGAGCATTTCAGGTCTACATTCAAAGTAAAGACAATGGCTGCAAAGGTACACATATTCATAGTGTGACTTTTGGTTGCAGCATTTTCAGTTTGGAAAGTGCAATGAAACAAATGAATAGATTCCTTGAAACGGGTGAATCCTAGGGTTACCATTTGTCCGGGTTTCTCCGCACACTTCCTCCTTTTGCTGCTTTTTCAAAAACTGGAGGTTTGTCCAGGTTTAACACTGCATACACCCGTATGACTCAATTTTGCTAGTTACAGTGTAGTACAAAATGACGGAAAAGGCACCAATTTTCAATATATGGCAGCCAGTATCATCGCACAGTGTTTGCAAGGCTTGTGCAGACATCTGTTTTAAAAAGTAAACGATATGCACATTCCTATGTGTCACGCTGCTCACGAGTGATGTCACCTTCAAACCATTAGCACTTCGACACTTTATTTTTGTTTTCGTGTGAACAATGAATTGCGTCATTTACTTGAAATTTAACAAACTTTAGCTTAGTATTTTGTCACTTTTATTGAAAGACTTGTATATTGACACCTATATTGTGTCAATTGTGTGTAGCTTGTATAACAAGTTAACTGTAAGGTTACCATATGTCCGGGTTTCCCCAGACACAATTTTTCATTTTACAGGGTGGTTAGGGAAAGCTCATTAATATATAATTAATATATAAATGCTACTTGGTTGGTCAGCCAACGTGAAAACTCATTAACATTAATGAAAGAAGCGCTACCTGATTGGTCGGTAAATGTGAAAACTCATTAAAACTCAAATTAATATTCTGATCCCCGGACACGTCCTCTTTTTCGTCTCACCAAATATGGCGATGCTAGGTGAAACCTAAATTGATTCATGAGATGATCAAAATGGAAAACATTATGCTAATTGTAGCTTTGAGTTGGTTACAGCTAGTGCTAGAGAGCTCAAAGACCCTCCCACATCACGTAAATCAGTAGTTTGGAAAAATGTTGGCTTCCCAATAAATTACCCTAATACCATAAAGAAAGAGAGCATAGTTGATAAGGCTTATACCGATCTCGGATATTTTTCTGGAAGCACATCCAACATGCCAACTCATTTTAGATTACATCATCCAAGTGTGTGCTTTTGCCAGGAAATTCAGACCAGGTAAAAAAATACTTATTCTAAGTTCACACTACATGATTTTAGGCCTGATTTTCCACTTTGCCAAAAGTTTTTGGCAATCTCTCCGATCAGAGGCAATTTGGTGTGCACTTGCCACTTGCAAATCAGCGCTCGATCACTGTTTGTTTAAAGATGCAACCAGACAGTCACCGATGTATTGCAGATACCCATCAGATATCTAGAAGACCTGTTGGCAAGATCCTGTAGTGTGAAAGGTGTCACGACTGGCAGTGAAGTGTGGCGACGAGCTACAGCCAATGAAAGGGCAAGACACGGGGTGAGGTGAAACCCGAGGGAGGAGTTTAAAAAAGGTGTAAATAGTTCAGTTTCTTTAGAAACTGTTCTTAGTGTTCAGGGAAGAAGTATGGCTTGATTCCATCAAATCGTCGCCACTTGCATGTTAAAATTCTAAATTTCAATTTCATTATTTCATCTTTTTTCAACACTGTATTTAAATATTCAAAGTGTACACTGGTCAAACTCAAGTAACTTCATTTCATTCTTTATTTAATTTTTTCAAGGCTTTTAAATGGAAGATGGTTGCATTTTTTCTCAGTCCTGTTACCAAAACCTCAAACAACTGTTTAAGTATCATTAGAAAATCATATCAACTAGTTCTTTTGTGTTCAATAAAGTGTGTATTTGAAACAAGATTGGTTGCATGTTCAAAAAATATATATTTGTAGTTAAAAAAAAACATTATATATGCGTGCAAGTTGTACTTTTCTTTTTGTATGAGTAACTAGACTGAAAGTAACAGGAGTTTTATCAAAAACTTAAGAACCACAGCCACATGTCATTAAACATAATAGTATGATAATATCAAGGACATTCAAGTAACTTAAAATGTAGTGCAGAATAATTAAATAAATTATTATTATTAAATAAATTAAATCTTAGAAATTATTTGGGTAACAAGATTGAGCACTGAGTTTGACCACCTCAGACTTACATACAATATCATCAAAAATACAGGAACGACAGTGAGAGAACTTACTTTTGGCATTCCTATGGTCTTCAGGTAACTGAGATGATGCAGTTAAATATGCCACTTTTTTTAGGGGCAGATATATAATGGGACTGAGTGAAAACCTGGGGACACAATTAATATATTTTAACTATCACATTATTGACTTACTATACGGAAAATATATATAAAGCGTAAATGGGAAATACCTTCACAGAAAAATAGAAAAAAAGATTTTTGAAGGTTTTTAATCATTATATTTCATGGTGAAGTGTAGCATTAGTGAGCAGGGACAGGAGACATTCTGTATTTTTTCAGTGTTCTAAGTAGTTTTCATTAACGTTTTAAATTACGTATGTTAAATATGCAACAAGAACATTGTGGAAGACACTTTGCTTGATAATAACATGTATTATAAAGCTACTTTTTATGCATATTTATACATATAATGTCCTGGGGACAGAAATGGCACTGATTCGGTGGAATGGCCCGTATAGGGATATTCAATGAAAGTTTACATTTCACACACTTGCGGTAAATTGTGGTTTTAATCTGAGATGGTGCAGGAAAGGTCTCTGCAAACGCGTACTCATTCCTGGTAGCACCGTACCTAACTCGTATATAGAGAGTAACAATGAATTTCTTATTTTTCAGGCTCACTATCTTTTTCTGGGAGATGAAGCCATAAGAATGGAGAAATAGAAGTGAAGGAAGAAGAGGAAGCAAGAAGAAGTAGCTTGCAGAATGATGCATTGTGGGATTGTGGGCTGTGCGATGCATGCTCACACGTTTTGCTCTCAGTACAATACAAGGTAGCCAAATGAATGGAATCATGGTGGTCAGAATTTATCTCAAGTGCTTTTACATGAAACTCAGAGAATGGCTACATCATTGGCTTTTTTCATGTTGATAAGAACCATGAATGGAATCCATGGAACTATATCCCAGATGAATTTGGCTGAGGACCAGAACAAATAAATGTAAATAGAGGAAGTACTTAAGTTATTGATATGCTTCTTCATCTTTGGCTATTGAATTATCACATCAAGCGATTCACTTTAGCTCTATGTCACAGTGCTGTGTTTTAGACAGTAGAGGATAGAGTTATGGTCAGCAAGGAGCCAAGCCATCTTCCAACCACCAATAGCAGCAGCAGCAACAACAACCTGGAGAAAGTGGTAACCGTGCGCTCTGTCCTGCTGAACCGCGACTCGCCGGACATCGAGACGCGGCTCAAACGCCGGCGGAACCGCACTCAGCAGGTTCGCTTTAAAGATCTTGAAGATGGGGGGCCTGAAGGCTCAGGGAGATTCCGGACCCTGGCTGAGCGGGGCAGTCCACATCCTAACCGCAGATGCCCTGTCGTTGTCTCCTTATCTCCCAGTAAGGAGCTATGTGAGAGAGATGTGAGGAGGGAGTTGACTGCAAATGGTGGCTCGGTGGTAGGGGTTGTTAGGGGAGACATGGCAAAGACTATTGGGGCAGTTGCGGCCAGTTTGGCCAAGGCACCCCCACATCCTCTGACGCCAGGTCCCACACGCCGTGTGTGGGCTCCCTCATGCCCTGGATCCCTCACCCTGCCTAGCTCTCCACGTGCCTGTATGAGCACAGCCATCCAGACCTCCCCAAGCCTGCAGAAGCCCTTGCCATTCTCCATGCTCCAAACCCGCAGCCATAGTCTTGGGGACTTTGTGGATGGGGAAGTCCAGGAAGATTGGGTGGGTAAAAAGACACTCTCCCAGAACCATGTGCTTACCTCAGGGGCTGCTCAGGATGACTTATTCAGTTACTTTCTAAAACATCGTGAAGATGATGGGCTTCTAGCTGAAGCCCATGGCACTTGCCCACTGAACTCCAGCCCAGGTCAAATGGTAGAGTGGCACTCTTCCTGCTCTCCAACATCTACTATGAGAGCCTCTAATGGACCTGACCTTCTTGCTTCATCACCCCTCAAAAGCCATGCACTGAGTGACCCTAACAAATTACAGCCAACCTGTACCACAGCTCCTGAGTTTGGACAGGCCAGTGCTCTTATTTCTGAGACTAGAAAAGGTAGCTCAGATCAGAGTGGGCTATTGGACATTGCTGTTCCACATGCTGGAGTGAATGGCACCCCCATTTCCCCAGCTACACCAGCCATGACTTACATTTCAGAAACTGGATTGACAAGCACCCCTCTTCCTCAATCTGAGCCATCCTCTTCCTCCAATGCTGAAATGTCAGTATCCATCTCCTCTCCCTGCAAAACTTCCCAAACTTGTACCTCAATCCATCACACTGTGCCCCCAAATACTTTGCCATCCAGAATAAGCCCTCTGTATCTCCCAACAGTGCCAGTGACAGTACCTTTTAGCTTCCCTGCAAGGCCTACATTTACCACTCAGGACACAGGGAGGGGTGAGGAACAGGAAAGGGGGAAGAGAAGAGAACTTCCTTTGCCTCCTCCACCTCCACCCCCTCCACCTTACACCCCACGCCGAGATGGGCACGGCCCCCAAGGACTAAACAACAGACCAACCACAGCCAACTGTGGTAGTGAACATGAGAAGAAGCCAAAAGCACCAGCATACTTTTCAGATGGTGCACACATGCACCCAAAAGAGGCCAGGTACCCTCTAGGACAGGATCCCAAAGCTTCACCAGCTGGGTCAGCCCAAAGTATCTCTTACCACAGCCAACCCAAGTTTGGGGATGTCTGCACATCCTGTGCTAAGACCTACATTAGATCTCCCAGTACAACTAATGACTTGCGCTGGCAGCTTATGGGCCAACTGGCTCCTTCGGGCCCCTGGATGCCGACACTCAACTGCATTACTGACACCCCTTTGACCCCTGACCAGGCCGAGACACTGAAACATGTGCAGGACCTGCTGGGAGGGTTGATGTCAGGCGCATGCAGCAAATTGCAGCTGTCCGAGGCCCGAGAGAAACTGCTCGGGCCCCAAGGGGCCCTCCACAATGTCAGGGGCCTGCAGACACAACTGCAGAGCTTGGAAGGAATTCTGGAGATGAGTCAGAACACCATCAAGGTTCTGCTGGATGTCATCCAGGATCTGGAGAAGAAAGAGGCAGAGAGAGATGGGTGAGTCTTTTCGGACAAAATCACAGCCTGCATCACTAATGCTGTGTCACTGTGTTGTGTGTTAGCTGGAGATGCTTAATTTAGTCAGCTGTTCATCTGTTGCTGGAGTCACATTGACCTTTTGCAATCTAGAACAATAAAGCCGTCCAGCTGAAGAACAAGTCAGGCTGCATCTCTTTCCACTTATTTAATATGAAGTTAAAAGCCCTTTGAATCGGGTCGCTTCAAAATATATCTGTGGGTATATTGTATTTTTATTCAAATCTGTTTTAGAGTACAGAATAGAAAAAGGGAATAATTTGTGCAATTGCACTGATAAAGCATCATACTACAGGCAACAGAATTTGGTATCTGTTTTGAATGACAAAGACAATCATTCTATAAAACCAAAAGGCCTCAATAAGTTCATAACAAGCACAAGGTGAGTCCTGAAATGTAGTGATCACCGCTGGTGGTACACAGTAGAGTCACCTTACAGGGGAACTCTCTAAGCCAGGCTTAAGTGGGTCATGGTATTTCTCCTTACCTATGTTTAAGAGCCTCAGAGGGACCTTAGATTTTGCTGAGACATGCTATAGCTCTGCTGTGTGTCAGTGTGTGTGTGTGTGTGTGTGTGCGTGGGTCGGTGGGTGGGTGTAGCTGTGCCACACATACCCTTTGATTCACAGGACTGTACACCAATCACATGTGAAACATGGCCTTTGACTCCCAGGACTGTACACCAATCATATGTGAAACATGGTCTTTGACTAACAGGACTGTAAACCAATCAGTTGCACCACATGATTTTTAACACAAACGGTGGGTGATGATGGTGCACTTCAGACAACTAAGACAATCACATAGCAATGGGCCACAAAGAGGAACTAACAAGATAAAAAGCAAATGTAATGCAACTTTACTTCTATTTACAGTGCAGTCTACTCTTTTTATTTGGTATATACATATTGGTAAATTTGAAAGCTGCCAAAATGTCAAGAAAAAATGAAATATCGCTTCCAGTCTTCCTTGAACAATGTGAAAGGAGAATTACAGACATTTAATGATTTCTTTTCACTAATAAGTGGAATTCAATCACCTTAATACGACACCAGTGGAGCTCTGACCCATTCTTCAGTTCCCTCCTGCAGAGCTGGCACGCAAAATAAATACATGTCAAGAAAGCCAAGACACACCGGTTTGTTTTCAAAGGTTATTAGTACAATTTCACTTTGGATGGTAACAGTGACCTGAGCACCAGCGCAATGAAATACCTCTCTATGAGCTTTTTTACACACCAAAACATCTCAACATATTTAAACAGCTGAATACCACATCTTAAAAGCCAGAAAAACCACAGCCTTGCGGCTGTGCTTGCAATGACAGAGATTGAACATACATTTTAATACAACTGCTGTTAGCAGAATGTCAACATACTTCAGACACATACTACTGTCGGTATACAATGAAACTGAGGGAAGAGCATTGAAACATCAGCTCAAAATCAAATCACAGAGAACATGAAAACAGGAGCTATGGTTCTATCAAAAGAAGGTCCTTTTAGCCCATTTTTTTCTGAATTCCCTTAGTGGATTGTGTCAGAGGGCAAGAAATCTTGATCTATTTTTTTTTATCTTTATTTATTTTGGGGGGTATTTACAGAACATATAACTAGGACAGAACTCTGGAGATGCTAAATACAGAAGAAGCAAATTGCTGCTCAGTGCAGCAGACTGGAAGGTTGGGTTACATTTCTCCTGCAAAACTAGAAATGCAGTCACACATGTACAGTTATACAGTTCTACAGCACTACAGAGTCTGCATGCTGTAACATTACAGGGACAAACTTCCTCCCAAAAAAGTTAATTGCATGTGCACTATAGACATTATAAGCTGCTGTAAAATACATATTTTTGCATAATGACCTTCAATGACAGGGATAGTAGTATGAGAAAGTAGTGCTGAAACAATTGTAGTTTTTATATTGTAAGAAGCAGAAACAAGCCATATAAGCATATAGGAAGATATAATAAGGTAATATGTTTTAATAGGTTTTAGGGTTTGTTTTGGTAGAAGTGTGACTATCAGCCTCTGGGGTTCTGGCTTTGTGTATGCGTGGGTTTTCTTCTGTGGTCCAAAAACCCATCAAGGCATCCTGTTCTAACCCAGTGCTTCAGGACAGACTTTAGACTGACTGTGACCCTGGCCACATACAGTCAGTCCTGTTAAAATGTGACAAATGTTCCTGAAAAACCTCAGGTTTACTGAAATTGCATATTAAAATACACATATCCAATTAGAAAAAGAGGGTTAGGGGAACACAACTCCAAAACTTAGGTAGGCCAAACAAAATGAATACCGGTGATACCAGTAGCCAATTATTTAATTATGTACATTTTAAGTGAGAAATAATAATACATTAAGAAATTATATCATAAACATCTCCTGCTGGTCTCATTAGTGTCATGAGAATTACCTAGTAATCGCTTCAACTGAACTTCCCGAATTCACTAACTTGTCGTTTGCCAAGAGTTGGAAGTAGTGAGCCACAGCCACCGCGCGGCCACACATGCAGACAGCGTAAACACAACAGGCTACGGTACGCGGAGGGGCACCGCGCGGCCGCGCATGCAGACAGCGTAAACACAACAGGCTACGGTACGCGGAGGGGCACCGCGCGGCCGCGCATGCAGACAGCGTAAACACAACAGGCTACGGTACGCGGAGGGGCACCGTGCGGCCGCGCATGCACGCAGCATAAAAAAGAAGACTAAAGAAGATTAAAAAAAGGTCGCTGTGTGTTTTTATACGATAATTTGTCAAATATTTTTAGAATCTAAGACTTTGACCTGTGCAATGCGAGGATTTACAAAAAGTTTGATTCTTTTGGATTTGAAAACTGATTCAACCAATTCACTGAAAAAAATAGTTAAAAAAAACGATTTGTTCATGAACCGGACATTGTACTTTGCGGAGTGTTTTTGTCTCCTGAAAATCACACAAACACAAATGCAACTGTATTGGACTAATTTATTAATCGCATTTGAACAGATTTGCAGTGTGATATCACACATTGTTGCAGGACTGACTGTAGGTCTATCTGCCACTCCAAATTTTGATGATAACATTTTTTTTTGGGGGGGGGGGGATGGGCATGTATTTTACATTCCTCTCTTAAAAAGATTACTTTTGAAATTCATCTTAGCACTGATTAATCTTTAAAGAAAACCACTGTAAAAAGAAGCAAAAAGAAGCAAAAGCAATGATTCTTTTCATAAAGATGCAGAGCTACAGAAATGCACACATGTAGAGCTTACTTGCGGGTAGGTATAAAACATTAAATTGTTGATTAAGCTGAAAGTGAAAAGCTTAGCTGAATATGATACCCTACATTGTGAAAGTATACAGATTCAGGCAGTTGCTATGGATACTAGGAAATATAGAAATATGCAGGCTGCAGGGATATCCCAAATACCTGTGTGTGTGTGTCTGGGGGGGGGGGGGGGGATCTCTTTCTGGCCTGACTCCCTAGAGATAATCTGCTGTAACGGAACTGCTATAATTATCAAACCCCTGAATGTCATTCTCTGAATATAATGCACAGCACTTCTAGCCACTTCTCTTAGTCAGGGTTGCGGGTTGCATATTGGTACGGCTTTAAGTAAGAAGGACTTGAGGGAAGGCGTTTTGATGAAAAAAATGGGATTTTACTGACTTAATACTAAACAAACAGACTTCAAATAAATTGAACGGCGAGGGATCAGACTACTGTGAGGAAGGACACGGACTGACAGGGGAGTGACGTTAATGACTGGACAGGGGAACATAGTATTTGGAAGCACGTTTATATACACAGTGTGGGACTTAGGGCAAGAAGGATCCAGAGGGTCCCACTCCAAGTCCTCTGGCTGGGCATCATCTGGGTTGGCCCAGCCTGGCCTGGCAGTGGCCAGAGAGTCAGGCATCGGACTAGCGGTGACTGGCAAGGGGATGAGGAGGCTGCCTGCGGCTAGCTCAAAGACCACGAGGGAACGGCCAAGGTGATGACAGGAGATGAGGCTGGAGCCGACGGGACATCAGGAGACGAGGCTGGAGCCGAGAGAGTGTAGCCGGGACACCTGTACGCAAGCCGGGGCAATGGCGCATTTTGGTTTGGGAACCTGGGACGTGGGATAAGCGGCACTCTCTGGGCCAGAAGCCTGAAGCATCGGCTAAGGGGTCCTCTCTGAGTGGACCTCTCCGGGCATGGCAGTGGTGAAAACAGGCTCTGGGTGCAGCAGAGGTGCATACGGGCTGTGGGGGACGCAGCAGACACCAAGTCAGGTGCTGGAGGTGCAGCAGTGATCTCTCCTGGGCAGGACCCTGGAAACTCCGGGTAAGGCAGGGTGACAGCCACGAGCACTGCTAACTCCCTCTGCTTCTTCTTCCTGCAATGGGAAATGGCAGGAGAGGCTACAGTGAGCTGCGAGGAGCCAGCAGGTAGATCAGCAGTGAACTGTGGGAGGCCAATGTGCAAATCAGCGGTGAGCTGCAAGGAACCAGCGGACGGATCTGCAGCGAGCTGCGAGGAGCCAGCGGGCAGATCTGCTGCGAGCTGCGAGGAGCCAGCGGGCAGATCTGTTGCAAGCTGCGGGGAGCCAGTGGGTGGATCTGTGGCGAGCTGTGGGGAGTTGGCGGGCTGAGCTGAAGCAAGCTGCGGAGAGCCAGCGAGTATGACAGGGAAGCAGGCATGGGCAGGCATTTTAATGCAACAAAAGGGGTTTTATTGACTTAAAACTAAAACAGAGACTGGAAATAAATTGGATGGTGAGGGATCAAAACAAGAGAACTACTGTGAGGAAGGACATGGGCTGACAGGAGGAGCCATGTTAATGACTGGATAGGGGAACACAGGACTGGGAAGCATATATATAGTAGACTAACGAGGGAGACAACGAGAGGCAGCTGGGAATGATCAACACGAGGGTTAGAAACAAGAGGTAAGACGTGTGTGTGTGTGTGTGTGTGTATCACATCCTGCCTCAAAAGAAAGACAGTGAGAGCACGAGTAGGAAGTGTAAAATACTTCTGCTGCTGTCCTTGACAAAGACGGAAGTGCATCAAAGCTGATGATGGCCAATAGTTTAATTATAAGCGTATACTAATATATACTATTGCATCACTGAGTGGCTCTATGACTGCTTCTTAATAAAACTGTGGTTTGTTTATGAAAAATGCATCCCTATTTCCCACTACTGTTTAGCATCATAGTATCATAGTCCTTTGTGAAAGAATATTTTGAGTTTTAGGATACATTTAGTGAAGGACTCAAAATATAAGTAACACACATTTGTAAAGCAGTCAGATCCTACCCAGCATATTCTGTGGATTACATGGCAAGATTTTAGCTCAGATGAAAGGAGTCGCAGATGGGAGCGGTAACACATTTGGAAACAGGATGCCAACATGTTGCCCAGTGCTCACACGCACCAAAGCTCAGTCATCACAGAGCATGCAAGAGCTAATCCACAGTGGAGCGCAATGACAGCACACTAAATGGTGGGCGTACTTCTCCAGTGCAGGGATCTTTGCTATACTTCACACAATACCCATGTGCTACTCTGCTGTTCTTTAGTAAGTAAAACATCCTTCCATGTTTGACAGTCTCTCTCACCGCATGAGTCAGCCACGTCATTCTGTTTTGATCCTTTTTTTCGTGGCAGAATCGCATTGCATTTCAGACAGTCATGCAGAGTTCACACCTGTCTCTTTGGGAAAGCTCTCTCTCTCTGCCTGCTGTCTGTATCTCTCTCTCGCTCGCGTCCCATCTCTTCATTTACTTCCCACGCACCCCTCTGGTTCATATTATATTGCTGAATACTGGGCCCACAGAACAAAGACCTGCTGTTAGACACTCACTGCACCTTACTGTAAAATACACAATATACATGCTCATTTTTTACAAATGGACCAGCCACACACTGATGCAAACAACTCGTTTCCCAGCTCAATAAAACCAGTCTAATAAAAACTATTGTATTGATTTTCTTCTAATGAACTAAATTAATAGGAAGTTTAAGGGCAATTAAAGGGCTATTTCAAACTTATAATATGAAGTGTGAAACACAAAGTGTGAAAAACACAAGGCAGATCTTCGCAAATAATTACCCATTCAGAGCAGCTGTTTTAATGACGGAACATAGCTCTTTACATTTGTTGTATCCTTGAGACCATGTGAAAATGTCCAAAAAAAATCTGCAGTTTAACACATAAACAATATTATTAGAAGAAATTATCCTCACATTATATAGCTTTCAATCACAGTAAATTACCATGCCTAACTGCTTAGAAGCAGTTTTCAAACATTCACTTTTTGAAAGTTTACTTATTTATTTATTATATACAGTTGAATTCTTGACTTTTATTGGTCAGAAGGGTGTTGATTTTTTTCAGGCAAATAAATGCACAATTATAATCTTTAATTCTAAAATTACTCAAAATTTCAGATGTAGAACATAATTCAGAAATAACGGCTCAACAGTAAATAGCCTAGGTTTTACCCATAATGCAACTGAAGAGGTACATAAAGCTCAAATAATAAACAATGGATATGTATGTGTGTGTGTATGTGTGTGTGTTTACCCATGGTATAGATAAGTAAAAAGGGCTATAAATACATCCGTCACACCTGCCTCATGAGAATGCGGCAGAAACACTCGCCCCTAATTAGCACTGCCGGTGATCACCTTATTTAACCCTGCTCGACTCAGTGTTCTTATGTGAGGTATTGTCGAGTATTCTCATGAGACTTATAGAGCAAGCTAACCCATGTCTTTGGTCTAGCTCTGATCTGCCCTGCCTGTTCTGCCTAGCCTGCCCACCTGCTCTGTCCCAACTACCCCAGTCCTGAACTCTCCCTCTGTTCCTGCCCTGTGTCTGAAGTCTTCATCCTCGGCCTGACCACCTTGACTTTTGACTCTCCTGGCTATGTGACCCTGACTCTGACTCTCGATTCCCTGTCCAGTTGCCTGTCCCCAACCTCCACGACCTCCAGACCCTGCTTCGCCTCGCTACCTTGACTCTGATTCTGCTCTCTGTCTTCTTGCTTGTTTGTTTTGTTTTGGAAATAAACGCCCTTGAACACACTCTGTGGATTGCGAGATTCTGTTTATTACAGAATACCTCACCAAAGAAGATCGACCCCAGGGGCATGCAGTCCCATCCACAGGAAGCTCCTTCCTAGATTGCCCAACTCACCAACCTGGTAGGACAACTTCAGCAAGGAATGGCTGCCGCAATACCTTTGCCAACAACTCCTCAGCTGTCCCAGTAGAGATGCCCAATAAGTATGATGGTAACCATGACACCTGCAAGGCATTTCTTATGCAATGTGGACTGTACATCGACCACACCTCCAACTAATTCCAGGGAGATAAAGATCGGGTCCACTTCACCATCTTTGTCCACTGGCTGGAATGGGCTATGACCCTGTGGGCTGACAACAGCATGCTTCTGTAATCTGCGTGGTCTTTTCAGACAGCATTCTGTGAGGTCTTTGATCACCCAGCTGTGTGGTGCAGCCAAGGTGATCACTTGTGCAAGCCGACCTGCGGATACATGGCATCAGGACATCACCAGGACATTTTAAATCTAAATCTGGCTGCTTCTGCCAAGAAACTTAAACTGGGTCATTGTTGGATCTTCCAGCAGGACAATGATCTGAAACGTGTCCAAATCAACACAAAAATGGATAACTGAACACAAAATCAAGCTTCTGCCATGGCCATCTCAGTCCCCGGTGGGGTGAACTGAAAAGGAGAGACCACAGGAGAGGATCTAGGACCCTGGATACTTTGGAAAGATTCTCTAAAGAGAAATGTTCTCAGATTCTCTATTCTCTCTAACTAATTAATTAAAAGGTGAATTTGCTACAACCCTTTTTACTCATCATTACCGGGGGTGCCAATAATTGTGGAGGGCACTGCATGTGTGTGCCAGATATACATGACATTGTGGGGACCAAATGTCCCCACAACGCAATAAAAACCAGTTATTTTGACATTGTGGGAACACAGAGAACTTTAGAAGGTGTTATGCTGAACTGCATGTGTCGATGCCAACAATGGAGAGCACGCTGGCAGCAGCGCGGGCAGGGAGGATTCAGCCGGCAGGAGAGCTGCCTCGTCTGCAGCCCATTAAGGAATCTAAATTGTGAGAAGCAGAAAAAGAACAGTCCTATTCCCTTTTATCTGAACATTTTAAAACACCTTAAAAACTGGAGGTTGTGTTTTGTTTGAACAAAGATCTGCACTTTTATTTATATTTTGTGAACTGCAGACCCAAAATTAAAATAAAATAAAACAAACAAGCATAATTAAGTCCCCGTTCCCAGTCGCTGTGCTATTCAGCAGTGAGCTTCTATTTTTCCTGTCTTCTGACATAATTATATCGCTTGGATGATCTAGTGATTCCAGAAAATGAGGAGACACTCGCTGCTATAGCACCTCCTCCCACACCTCCTTCACCTCGCAAGGCTTAGGCAGAACAGTGCTGCTCCCGTAGATGATTCGCTCACGCATTTTCACTTTGTGCACAAGCATGTCTGTTTCCTCAGGCAAAAAGCGATCTGGTTTGCCAGGCAAACACACCATTATAATAGTAATCTGCTGTAGATAATGTGCTGCTGTCTTTTAAAGGTGAGCTGATATGCCGCTATGATTGGTTCATCGCATTTTATGCCCAAAACATGCCCCTGAATAATTACGAGAGTTAGGGCAACCTTTCAGCGCCTTGCGCTGGCGCAAAGTCTGTTTTTCCTGCCGTAAAAGTAGAAAAATGTATTTGGACACACCCATATATGTTAGTTACGCTTTACGCTTTGTGACAGATTGTCAAAATAGAGCCCAAGGGTTGCAATGGTATTCGTATTAGTCTGGTGCCTTTCAGTTACAACATTTTCAGTTTGGAATGCGCAATGAAACTAAATAAAACATTTCTTGACACTGGTGAAATTCACAAGTAGATGTTCAACATAGAAATCATGCTAATTGTGGCTTTGAGTTGGCTACAGCTCGTGTTGCAGAGCTCTAAGAACCTCCCACATCACTTATATCAGTAGTTTGGGAAAATTAATTGGGAAAGTTTCCCAATTAATTATGCCAATACCAGAGAGAGACAGAGAGACAGAGAGTAGTTGATAAGACTAAGAATGTCTATCTGCTCTGTTATACCGAACTTGGATATTCATCTGGAAACACATCCATGCTAACTCAATTTAGATTACATCATTTAGATTACATCATTTGATGAACCCTGTACATAATCAGAAGGCAGTACAGTGAATTTTAAATATAAATAATACTTACATCCATTTATTAGACACAACAAATCTTAACTTAGCAATATCTTTAAGATGGAACTATTATGACTGGGTCAACAGCCTGACATGAAAATCAAAACTCAAAAGTCAGGTATCAAAATGTACCCCTAAACTGCGTAAAATGGACTGAGTTGAAGCTGATAGAGACCCAATATTTAGCCTGAGTTTAGACATTGTTTTTCCAGGAATTTAATTGTCATGTGCAAGGTATACATTCATACATATATTCACCTGCGGTAAAATGCAAAGTGGTTAACTCCGCCATAATAAAAATACTTGAATGTAAAAAGACAGAAAGGTAACAACAGAATAAATACAATTAATAAGGAACAGGAAGTTAAACTAACGAAAGGAGCAACAACCAAAACCTGATTTATTAGCATTTAATAAAGAAAAATACCTGCCAACCAAGCTTTAACAGCTTTCAAATACCCAGTTAAAGCCAATAATTTGACTTTTATCTTTGATCTCATTAGGTTTAAAAGAAAAAAATAACTGAAAATCATCAGAGTAAAACTGATAGGATATATTCTTAAAACTACTGATTATCTGTCTTAAGGGGAGCTTAAGACAATAGGATAAACACAGAATCCTGAGGAACTCAGCAGCTGACCAAGACATAAACTAGCCGGCTGAGACAGAAAAACTTCTGTTTAATAAAAATGAAGAAAACCACTTGGGAACAGTGGCCAAATACCAAAACAGAGCATTCTCCTGCATCAGCAGCCATAAGAATGTCTTTAGAGACCGTAAGAAGAGCTGCCTCAGTAAAGTGCAGTTTGCGGAAGCCAGGTTGAAGCTTATCATAAATCTTACGTGCCACCAAGAGTGCTTTAAGCTGTACACCAACAACATTGTCTATGATTATGGATAAAAAAGGCAACTTACTTATAGAAGTATAGTTTGCAGGTAGAGTAGGATCAAGATTAGATTTTTAAGCAACAGCTAAACAGCAGCAAGCTTACAATAGGAAGGAAAGTGAACCAATAAAAGTGAAACAATATAGGGGTCAATAAACTGAAACACTTTTCAAATCAGGGAAGTTGGCAAAACATCCACAAGCTGGGGCACCATAGAAAATAAATCGATCAAATAAAAAGATTTATTCCAAATGGAGATGCCGCTGATCACAGCCTTCTTAACTGGGGAGAAAGCTGCAGCAGCAGCAGCAGAGGCTAGGTGTGGATCAGCAAGTGCAGGTGCCGAAAACAGTCTGTGATGATCAGTGCCCCATTCATCTTGCACCAAGGCTAAGCGATCCGTTAACTGGAGTGTCAGGACAGACCAGACGCAGGCAGAAGAGTCTGACACTGTAAAAAGTACAGAAGTCTGGTATGAGGACAGGAGCACACCTTCTTTTCACTTGAATGAAAGCCCTTGTTCCATGCTTTCTTTGGTGTCTTCTACCACTTACAAAACACCGGATATTCCAAAATTGGTATAGAAATTGGTAATAAAAATATATAAATATAGAAAAATATGAAGATACTAATTAAGTTTTGCTGTGAACCCAGAATGTTACAATTGTGGGAAAAGCAATAACGTGCAAACAGTATATAAGTGGATAAAGAGTGGATAAGGCAAACTGGAGCTCCTCATGGCATACTGGTTAGGGCTGCACCCGGACCTCTAGACCTAACTGGTGTGTAGAAGTTGGGAGCTCGAACTAGAGGAAAACAGCCAGCGCTCTTTCCAGTTAGGCAACCTGCTCCAAAATCACCGCCTCCTCGTACCATTCTGCGTTAACTTTCCCATCTTCGGCCTGTCTGCCTTCATTTCTGTGCCATCCCCTCATTCCTGGAGCAGATGGAGCAGAGCCCATACAGCTGGGAGAGAGCACCCGTACTACTGAAGTCAGGTCCTCTGTTATCCTGGATGGTACTGTACCCACAAGCAGCTTACTGTGCCTGTCTTGATCCAGTGTCTTTCTGGTTTACATATCACCACCACCCTAATTCACTGCGGTGCAGCTGGTAACTTCATTGGTACCACCCTTGACTGAATCTACCTCTTGAACCTGTCATACCTCTACTCAAGATTTGCACTTTGGACAGGTTCCCTATGGGAGAAAGGTTCATGACACAGTGAACGGAACCTGCTCTTCTGTGGACCGGTTTCCTCGAGATCACCAAGTGGAGCCCTTCCTGCTTTGGATTGTGCCTGCAGATGACTGTGTCATTCACCTCCATAGAGATCCCTGATTCCTTGACTGACATACCTATTCTACCGGAGTATGCTGATTTTCTGAATGTGTTCAGCAAGGTTAATGTCACTTGTTTACCCCTGCACTGAAAATCCCCTTTGCCTACACCATCGACCTCCTGTTGGGGCTCCATTACCTAAGAGCAATGACTACGCCTTAACACTACCCAAGTTTCGGGCGATGGAGCTGTACATGGAGGAGGTATTACACTCAGGGTTCAATTGTCCAGCCACTTTTCCAGTAGCCTCTGGATTTTTCTCTGTAAAAATAAAGATGATGTACTTTGTTGATAATCTTCATATATTATCAACCATTGAACAAGATAGCAGTTAAGTTTAACATTCCTCTTTCCCTAATCTCAGCTGTGCTGGAGCCAGTGTGCTCAAGCATACTTTTTCACCAGATTGGACCTGAGAAGTGCTTATAACTTGATTCAGATTTGGAAAGAGGATGAGGGGAAGACTGCATTTGTAATGACCCATGGAAATTTGGAATATCGGGTCATACCTTATGGGCTCAGTAATGCCCCCTTGATATTTCACTCTTTCATGAATACTATCCCTCAGGACTTAATAGCTCATTCACTAATTGTGTACATTGATGACTTGTTCATTTACTCTGAGTCTCTACCCAAACATGTATCCCACATTCATCAGGTATTACAACTTCTCCGCGATCATTCCCTGTTTGTAGAAGATGAGAAATGTGAGTTTCATATACAACATCTCTCTTTTCTGGGTTGCATTCTCTTCCCAGGAGCAGTCCAGATGGATCCTGGCAAAACCATCGTGGCATCCATGTGGCCGAATCTCAGGACCAAGAAGGAGCTGCAAAGAATTCTGGATTTTGCCAATTTTTATTGACAATTTATCTGTAATTTTACTTCTCTCGTAACTCCTCTTATGGTTCTCATCCATTCTCCCCACTGGCTGATTGTCTTGAACCATAAAGTCCAAGCCACCTTCCAGCCACAGAAACAACACAGTGGCACATCTCTCAAGTTACAACCATGTGCCTTCTACTCCCATAAGTTATCCAACACAAACAAAATTATGATGTGGGGAACAGGGAGTCGCTGGCCATTCAATAGGCCCATTTACAGGTCCTCACCAACATTTATACCACCAAATGCCATGGTATGGTGGGCCACATTTTTGCATGATTTAGATTTAAAGTTACTTATTGGCTAGGAGAAAAAGATTATAAGGTGGATGCCCTCTTGCAGAGATTTGTATCAGACCAGCTCCCTACATCAAGTGACACCATCGTCCTACAGACCTGCTTCATAGCCCCGGTCAGGTGGGAACTAGAGGAGGAGATTACCCTTGCCCTGTAACAGGACCCAGCTCCACCAGTGGGTAGAACTTACAAGCTCAACACTATGCGATCTCAGCTCATGCAATGGGTCCACACTTCACTAAGCTCTGGTCGCCCAGGGATCCAAAGAACCATGGAACTGGTGGGATGCCGAAATGGTGACCATCCATGGGGTCAAATATCAGCAACTATGTTTCCTTCTTCATCCTACCTCATTCCTCCTACCTGTACCCAATCCAAGGCCACCTGTGCACTGCTGACTGGCAAGCTCCAGCCCTTCCCCAAACCTCAGTGCCCTTGGTCACATTTGGTATCTCAGGACTAACAGTAATCCTCGTTGTCATCACCAGGTTCTCAAAAATGTGCCAACTAATTCCCCAGTTAAGTTACCCTCTGCTCTGCAACTAGCAGAGATCATCTTTACCTATGTCTTCATGGTATTTGGGTTACCTGAGGATTTAATAAGCGATCAGGGACGGCCCAGTTTTGGTGCGCCTTCTGTCATAGGATGGGAATACCCCTCAGCCTGTTGTTGGGTTACTACCCTCAAACTAATAGACAAGTTCAGCGTCTCAACCAAGACACTGAGAGATTTCTGCAGTCCAACTGTGCACAGAACCAGATAGACTGGAGTCAGTTTCTACTTTGGGCAGAGTATGTCCAAAACTCACTGTTCCATTCATCTTTACTTCTTTTACCCTTCCAAGTTCTAGGTTACCAATCCTTACTTTATCCATGGGAGATGGAGCTCTGCGATGTACCAGTGGTGGAAACTGTCCAGCTGTCCTGTGCTGTATGATGGCAAAAGGCTGCTGCAGATTGTCATTGCCATCTTACCCTCTTCCAACCTGGAGAGCAGGTGTGACTGTCCACCTGTGATATCTGGCTCTGTCTTCCCTCCAAAAAGCTGACTCCACAGTATATTGGACCATTAAATATTTTGTCATGTGTAAACCCCATGACCTGTCACCTGAAGCTGCTGGTAATTATCAGATAATTCCAGTGTGTCATGTGTCTTTACTAAAGGCAATATGATATCACCTGATGCATCCCCCAACTGAAGGCCCTGATCCTCCACCTCTGTTGAATACTGATGGCACCCTGGCTTACACCATCTGTGTTCTCCTGGATGCCCAACACCATGGGGGATAACTGCAGTATTTAGTGGACTTTGGGATTTGACCCATTGGAACAATCCTGGGACCCGACCTTGGACATCCTGAACCCCATGCTGATTGCTGACATCCACCATTAACATTCTGATTGTCTTGCTTCTCACTTTCTTCAGACTGCTTGATTTCCCTGTTGTAAGATTTAGTGCGAGGGTACTTCCTGATCATCAGTCCATTGAGTGTGAGTGTCCCGATCCCCCTCTTGGTGAGAGGGCTTGTACTGATCTCCCTGTCTCTGCATGAGTACCTGCATTTCCCTTCACTCCCTGGGATAGACTCCCTGGCTTATTCACCCTTGCCTCTGTCCCTGACTTCAACTCTCATTTAGCGTGAATTCCTGTTTGCACTTTATCTGGGTCTTCATGACAATAATAAGAAACAACTAATGCAAAATGGTTGTGTACAGACCATAATATTATACAAAACACTGTTATAAAAATTGACTGTGCAATGAGCAATAAATTAATTAATTAACCAAATAAATAAATAGATTCAAATAGATTCAATGTGAATAATGTTAGTCTACAAGCAGGTGACTGCTGCTTGTTGGCAGCAGGAATGAAGGACCGGTGAAAGCATTTCTTGGTGAACTTCAGAGCAACAACTGTTGCATGCGTGACAGACACACTCCTCATAGATAAGAGCTTGTTCCTCATTTTCCTGTTCACCCTCTTTTCCAGGGGGTCAAGGTTGATCCCAAGCACTGAGCCAGCCTTACTGAATAGCTTGTTCTGTCTTTTGGTGTTCCCAGCTTTTACTGCTGCCCCAATACAAAACAGGATAAAGGACAGTTGCTACCACTATAGACTCATAAAAAGTCTGCAGCATCCCACATACACCAGAAGACCTAAGCCTTTTCAGGAAATACAACTGGCTCTGCTCCTCCTGGTTCAGAGTATCTGGGTTTGTGCCCCACCCCAGTTTGCTATCCAGATGTACCCACAATGTAGAATGCGTGGCTTTCTTGCATTAATACTTACTTATTAATATATTGTAGTACTGAGCAGACCGAGGCATTGCAGGAACAGAGTAGGACAAGGAGGCTTGCTTGCCAAGGAAAACGGGCTGTTTAATAACAGTTCTTAACTGAACTACAACAGGCACCCAACGAGCGCCGAGCCAAAATACATAGAGCAGAAACACAAGGTTGTCAGATGCCAAACTGTAAGGTGCACACATGGTGGGAGAGTTATACAGGTTAAGAACGCACGAGGATCGTACAGGGTACACACAATAGACACGGGCAAACACATACGCGACAATAGGGAAATGGGCTATTTACAATTGCATGTGAGGCATGCTGGGACATGCACCCCACCAGTGCTACACTGCCCCCTCCTCAAAGGTCGACCGTCCCGGAGACCACCATACCCAGTCCCCACCTCAGTTCCGAAGCGAGTTCCAAGGGTCCACTGGCAGCTGACAGTGCGTCACCTCCAATGACGGGGCACATAACTCCCCGAGCGCTGGCGTGGCTAGCTGCTGTACAGTGATAGCATGTCAGATCCCCCTGGCACTGACCTTTCTTCTTCCGTGCCTTAAGGGGAACTAATACCGCTTCCAGGGAGTCCACCAGGCTGGGGTACCCCACACCCAGCGACTCCCACAGCCAGGCTCCATTCTCCAGGGTGAGCCAGCGCATGAGGCTGCTGGAGACTTCCAGTGGTGCAGGCCCCTCCTGGCCCCGGCTCTTCTTCCTACCCCGCTTAGTGAGGCTCTAGTGTTGTGGAGCAGGCTGCTCCTGCCGTGGGGGGGACTCCTGCACCCAAGGTCGAGCGGCCCTGCACAGCAGATCCTATTTCAGGGGCTCGCGCAGCCGCTTGCCCTGCTCCAGTTGGGCCACCAACTCGCCGTGCTCCTGGGCCAGCTGGGCCTCCAGAGCATGGGATGCCTCTTCCCGGTCATGCAGCGTGACTTTTGCCTCTTGCAGTTCGCAGTGCTTCTCAGTTAGCTAGACCTCCAAGCCGTGACACACCTCCTCCTGGCCGAGCAGCCCCTTCTCGCGGCCATGCAATGCCGCCTCTGCTGCCTCGGCCAGGTGCTTCTGGTGGTCACACTTCTTCTCCAACTCACTGTGCAGCTGCTCCAGCTCCTGCCACTCCTGCTTCACGGACTCCCGCAGCAGCTCTCAGTCTTGATGGCCCCACTCCTGCTGCTCGTCAAACTCGTGGCGCTTCTCAGCAAGCTGGGCCTCCCAGCTGTGGCACGCCTCTTCTCGCTCCAACAGAGCAGCCTCAGCTGGTCGTTTCTCGTAGCTGGTGTTGCGCCGCAGCTTCTTGCCGCTGACAAGTGGGGAGCCCTTAGGCTGGTGAGTGGCTAGAGCTCACTGTCTCTTCAGTCATCAACGTCGTCTCCGAGGTTCTGGCGGGCAGCCAGGAGCAGCTTCCGGCCCCACTGTGCAGGTCCGGTGTTCTGGATGGAGTTGAGGGTACCTTCCTTCCCCCGCCATCCCCTGCTGGTCTGCCAGCAGCTCTGGTACGAGACACAGACATTGCATCCACCTCCAAACAAAAAGTGTTTCAATTTCAAAGGCATTATGACCCTTCATTTTTTTGTTAATTTTCACAATACAAAGTATTAGTAATGCTACAAGAGTTGAATGTTTTCAAAGTAACACAAGAAAAGAATCCAAAGAGTCCACAGAGCTAGCTGCAAAAAACACAAAATGATTTAATGTGTGAATGGGAACAGTCTGAGAAATGTTGGTGGCATATTCCAGACACAGATAAATTGCGTTGGCAAAGAGGAAAAGCTCCCCCAGGAGTATAGTTGGGGACTCAACAGGATAGTTGCTAAATGCCACAAAAGTACGGTCTCACATTTAAAAAAAAATTTTCATTAAATAAGTTATGACATAGTGGAATCTGTTATTCAATTGAATTTCTTTTTATAGCACCTTTCACAACAGAGTCATCCCAAGGGTGACTCTCTGACCAGTCTGCAGCTAGACAGCCCCATACGCTGCAAATTGAGAAGCACTGCTTGTTCTGACACCTTTCTGTCATAGCTAGCATTAATCTTTTCAGCAGTTTGTGCTATAGAAGCTTCCTTGTGGGATCAGACGAGTTGGGCTAACCTTCACTCCCCACATGCATCAAAAAACTTGGCACCCATGACTCCATCACAGATTCACTGGTTAACCTCCCGCCTTTGGTAGGCACTGACTGAGGGGAAGACCCCATAAAACCTCCGTTTTTGGAGATGCTCTGACCCAATCGTCTGGCCATCACAATTTGGCACTGGTCAATGTCACTCAGAACCTTACGCTTGCCCATTTTTCTTACTTCCAACAAATCAACTTCAACATCTGACTGTCCATTTGCTTATTATGTAATGGAACCTTCACAGGTGCCATTGTAACAAGATAATCAATGTTATTCACTTTACCTGTCAGTGGATTTAATATTATGGCCTACCTTTTAATTACAAGAGGTTGTTGGAGATTGTCCGTGCCCTGTGAAGGTGGTTAATCTGTCAAGGTTGGAGATGATTAATCTGTCCGACACTGTAATTTAACTGCCCAAGTTTTCCTTCTAATTACTTCATTATAATTATTTCTGCGATATCTACAGTTTGAGAGTTCGCACATTGCCAACAAGTTTAACTCTTGCAGGAAACACTGGAAGTGACAGTCACCTGAGGTTAAGTTAATTTTAGGACAAGGTGATTTTTTTATTATAGGCTAATATACACTATATGGACAAAAGTATTGTGACACCTGGCCATTATACCTACAGGAACTTTTATGACACCCCATTCTAAATCCATAGGCATCAATATGGAGTTAATCCCACCTTTGCAGCAATACCAGCTGCTACTCTTCTCAGAAGGCTTTCCACAAGATTTTGGAGTGTGTTTGTGGGAATTTTTGCCGATTCATCCAGAAGAACATTCGTGAGGTCAGACACTGATGTTGGATGTGAAGGCCTGGCTCACAGTCTTCGTTCTAGTTCATCCCAAAGGTGTTTCATGGGGTTGAGGTCAGGGCTCTGTGCAGGCTAGTCAAGTTCTTCTCCAAAACCAAACTCGCCCAACCATATCTTTATGGAGCATGCTTTGTGCACTGGGGCACAGTCATGCTGGAACAGAAAAGGGCCTTCCCCAAACTATTCCCACAAAGTTGGAAGCATGGGAATGTCCAAAATGTCTTGCTATGCTGAAGCATTAAGAGTTCCCTTCACTGGACCTAAGGAGCTTAGCCCAACCCCTGAAAAACAACCCCATACCATTATCCCTCCTCCACCACACTTGGCATAACACAGTCAGATAGGTAACGTTCTACTAGCATCTGCCAAACCCAGACTCGTCCATCAGACTGCCAGACAGAGAAGTGTGATTCGTCACTCCACAGAACAAGTTTCCACTGCTCCAGAGTCCAATGGCAGCATGTTTTACATCACTCCATCTGACGCTTGGCATTGCACTTTGTGATGTGAGGCTTGAATGCAGAAGCCCATTCCATGAAACTCCCAGCTCTCAGTTTTTGTGCTGGGGTTAATGCTAGAGGAAGTTGGAACTCTGCAGTTATTGAGTCAACAGATTGTTGGCAACATTTACGCACTATGCGCATTAGCACTTGGTGATCCTGCTGTTACTTTGTGTGGTCTGCCACTTAGTGAGTTACTGTTGTTCCTAAATGCTTCCACTTTGCAATAATACCACTCAAGCTTGACAGCAGAATGTCTAGCAGAGAAGAAATTTCATGAACTGACTTATTGCAAAAGTGGCATCTGATAAAAGTACACTTGAATCCACTGAGTTCTTCAGAATGACCTATTCTGTCACAAATGTTTGTAAACCTTACTGCATGGCTAGGTGATTGATTTTATACACCCATGGCAACGGGTCTGAATGAAACACTAAATTCAGTGATTAAGAGGTTTGTCCCGAAACTTTTGTTCACATAGTGCAAAAACACACAATTGAAAGAGGGTTTTACTTTGTTTTTCCACATAACTGTCTATTAGTGTATAACTGAAAAACATTAAACATTTATAGGTTTGTATATGAACATGGTATTCATATATTTGGCTTACGCTGCACTTCAGTTGTGACAAATTGCCTCCAGCTATTGCAGGTTTTTATTGTCTGTATTTTTTTTCTTATTTTTGCAGTAATCTGGTACTTATTCAAACAACTTAGGTAAGGGAACAGATACTAAGTTACTTGTGGCAAATACCTTCCTGACTGCCCTGCCCCGACTTGGCTGTCACAGGGGCAGTAAGGGCTGTAAGGAATATATATCTGCATAATGAAAGCACCGAGCAATCAACAGAATTTTTAATTTTAAATATAGTAGTTTTTTGATTAATGATAGGTCTCTGAGAATTCCAGGAGTTCTTTGCTGCCTTTGAAAACATGAATTTTTAGTCTCTATATTCAATATAATGTATATAGGCCGGGGTGGGAAAATATGATGTCTCACCACAAGTAGTGTGAACACAGGACACCTGAGAGCAGGAGGGAAAACGGGCAATGAATCTCTTTCACTGAACAATTAATAGATCAGACAAATTATGGAGTATGGCAGGAATATGGTGGGGGACAGCAGGAAAAACATGGCTTATGTGTATGCACCGGCTGAAGGCAGAAAATGAACGATTCCAGAATTTTCTAGAAGGAATGCTAAGGACACATGTTTCTCGTGACTTTCTGGAAGGTGGTCCTAGTTTAGACAAAGGCTGATTACAGGAATATGGTGGGAGTGTTTGGCATACAGTGCTCCTCAAAGTGACATGACTTGCTGAGAATGGATTGCTTTACTGAAACAGCCCTGTGCGGCTGGTAATAACGGCTGGACTGATCCACCTGCGATGGGCAAACAAGCATAGCTACTTTCCTATAGGTTGATACTGCTGCCGGCACTACAGTATGTACCAAAAAAAGTCGCCATTTGAATTTATATCAGCAAATACTTAAGAGCCAATGCATACCTGTCAAGTTTTGGATTTGAAAATAAGGGAAATTTTCCGGCACCCACCGCGAGCCACCCCACCACCCCAACC